>ONZH01014905.1:0-366966 GCA_900303285.1 Rhinella marina | reverse complement strand
ACAGACTGCGAAAGTTTAAATTTTGGCATCGGGACAGAGCAACTGCTCAGGTTGCTGTTGAGCAGTGGTTTGTGTCTCTGGGTAGGGTCCTGAAAAGACTTCCTGTGAGTATGCCGGATCTGAATCCATATTTTCCATGGGGGGGCAGGCTGGGGGGAAGGAGGTTGAGCTGGAGGAGCCAGAGGTCTACTCCCTTGGCTAAAGTGGGTGGACTGTGTGGAAGACTGGGTGGTGGATAAATTACTGGCCACATTATCCGCTATCCACGTCATCACCTGTTCGCACTGTTGTGGTTTCAATAGTGGTGTACCACGTGACCTTGTAAGTTGCGAGATGAAGCTAGGGAGCAAACTCTGCGGCGTTCCACTGCTCCCTCATCAGTAGGTACTGTGTCACCCTGCCCAAGACCACGGCCTCTGCCCCCCTACATCACTTGGACGCCCATGTCCTCGACCCTTAACCCTTGGGTTCAACATTTTGTGTAATCACTAAACTGTCGAATTAATATCTGAGGCCAAAAACGTATTCTCTAGACTGCGTATAGTGTACCACACATCACAGAATTTTTCACTGACCTGTATTAAATGTATCTGAGAGAAAAAATGTATTCTCTAGACTGCCGCTAGTGTAACGCACACCACACAATTTTTCACTGCACTGTAGGATATATGAATGAGAGAACAAATGTATATTTTCTAGACTCTGGCTAGTGTGCAGCACACTACAGAATTTTGCACTGCACTGTAGGATATATGAATGAGAGAAAAAAATGTATATTTTCTAGACTCCGGCTAGTGTGCAGCACATGACAGAATTATGTACTGCACTGTAGGATATATAACTGAGAGAAAAAAACGTATACCCTAGACTGACGCTACTGTACAGAACACGACATAATTGTTCACTGGACTGTAATATATATAACTGAGAGAAAAAACATATTCCCTAGACTGCACTACAGATCTCAGCAAGCCAAGGTACAGCAGCAGCAAAAATGAGTACTGAGAGGACTTTGGGCAATTTCTTTTGGGTCTGTGTGGACCACGTGCTGTCCCTTCTGCCACCAGTCGCTGTGCACAGCTTGCAGCCAAGATGGCGGTAGTTGCACTACAAGTCCCAGCCAGCAGCCGAGAGGAGGCCAAAAAAAAAGGTCGTTGTAGCCCTTAGAAGGACCGTTGGGTTCTTTGTGGATGATTCCTGCCTAACCACATTCTAATTTCACGCCCTAACAGTGTGCAGCCAAGATGGCGGTAGCTGCACTACAAGTCCCAGCCAGCAGCCAGGAGGAGCCAAAAAAAAGGTGCTTGTAGCCCTTAGAAGGGCTGTTGGGTTCTTTGTGGGTGATTCCTGCCTAACCAACATCTAAATTGAGGCCCTAACACTCTCCCTGACAGACGTTCACCGCCATTCCTTGTCAGGGTAAAATTTTAAGTGCTTCACCTGCTACCTCAGTCTCACTTGGTCACTCTGGGTTCACCGCCATGCTGTGTCAGGGTAAATTTTTGGGTGGTTCACCTGCTACCTCAATCTAACTTGGTCACCAAGCTGTCACCACGCTGTGTCAGGCTTATGCCTGCGTCGTGGGGCGGGGGATAGGACAGCAGTGCCAGCATGGGCAGTGGTGTCACTCGCAGGCAGTGATGGACCTTCGTTGCACCTAGTTGGGTGCTTTACTAACATGTGATGGGCATGTGTCTTGCCCATCTTGGTCTGGGTCAGCACAATTGTCTTGAGGGTCACCACCAGGCTCTTGCCCAGAATTTGGCATAATGGTACGATTAGGCAGCCTCAGAGGCATCCATGCATGCTGCCCCTGCTGTTTCCTGTCCATTTCCGTGGTGTTTCCATCATTTTCTGAGGTTTCCAGGTTTTCACGCAACCTTCCCTATGCAGAGCTCCGGTCCCCTGCAAAAAATGCTCGAGTCTCCCATTGACTTCAATGGGGTTCGTTATTCGAAATGAGCACCAGAGCATCGGGAAAAATTCGACTCGAATAACGAGCACCCAAGCATTTTAGTGCTCGCTCATCTCTAGTTATCCCCTATACTATGGACAAGGCAGAACTTGTTACAACCAGAATATCCCTTTAAGAATGGCATGGATGTGTTTCTTGAACGTAATATCACAAGATATGAGTACAAGATTTCTGGACAAGGGCCTTGATCCAGACATTTATTCTGATTGCCAGATTGGGAGTCGGGAATTTTTCCTCCTATTATGGAGCAATTGTTATCATGCCTTCCATTTGATCAACATGGTATGGTTATAGGTTGTTTTATATGCAGTGAGTCCGGCCTGCAAGAGAGGTATGAGGTAGAGAGCAGTGGCTGAGATGATCAGTGCTAAAGAGTTAAGATCATTGCTAAATGGTTAATGTACAGTGCCTTGCGAAAGTATTCGCCCCCCTGGAACTTTTCAACCTTTTGCCACATTTCAGGCTTCAAACAAAAAGATATAACATTTTACATTTTTGGTGAAGAATCAACAACAAGTGGGTCACAATTGTGAAGTGGAACGAAATTTATTGGATCATTTAAACTTTTTTTGTAATAATAAAACTGAAAAGTGGGGCGTGCAAAATTATTCAGCCCCCTTGCATTAATACTTTGTTGCGCCGCCTTTTGCTGCGATTACAGCTGCAAGTTGCTTGGGGTATGTCTCTATCAGTTTTGCACATCTAGAGACTGAAATTCTTTCCCATTCTTCCTTGCAAAACAGATCGAGCTCTTTGAGGTTGGATGGAGAGCGTTTGTGAACAGCAGTTTTCAGCTCTTTCCACATATTCTCAATTGGATTCAGGTCTGGACTTTGACTTGGCCATTCTAAGACCTGGATACGTTTATTTTTGATCCGTTCCATTGTAGATTTTGCTTTATGTTTGGGATCATTGTCTTGTTGGAAGATAAATCTCCATCCTAGTCTCAGGTCTTTTGCAGACTCCAACAGGTTTTCATCCACAATGGTCCTGTATTTGGATCCATCCATCTTCCCATCAATTTTAACCATCTTCCCTGTCCCTGCTGATGAAAAGCAGGCCCAAACCATGATACTGCCACCACCATGTTTGACAGTGGGGATGGTGTGTTCAGGGTGATGATCTTTTACGCCAAACATATCGTTTTGCATTGTTTTCAAAAAGTTTGATTTTGGTTTCATCTGACCAGAGCCCCTTCTTCCACATGTTTGGTGTGTCTCCCAGCTGGCTTGTAGCAAACTGTAAACGAGACTTTTTATGGATATCTTTGAGAAATGGCTTTCTTCTTGCCACTCTTCCATAAAGGCCAAATTTGTGAAGTGTTCGACTGATTGTTGTCCTATGGACAGACTCTCCCACCTCAGCTGTAGATCTCTGCAGTTCATCCAGTGTGATCATGGGCCTCTTGGCTGCATCTCTGATCAGTCTTCTCCTTGTTTGAGATGAAAGTTTAGAAGGACGGCCGGGTCTTGGTAGATTTGCAGTGGTCTGATACTCCTTCCATTTCAATGTGATCGCTTGTACAGTGCTCCTTGGGATGTTTAAAGCTTGGGAAATCTTTTGGTATCCAAATCCGGCTTTAAACTTCTCCACAACAGTATCACGGACCTGCCTGGTGTGTTCCTTGGTCTTCATGATGCAGAACCCTGAGACTATCACAGAGCAGGTACATTTATACGGAGACTTGATTACACACAGGTGGATTCTATTTATCTTCATCAGTAATTTAGGACAACATTGGAGCATTCAGAGATCCTCAATGAACTTCTGGAGTGAGTTTTCTGAACTGAAAGTAAATGGGCCGAATAATTTTGCACACCCAACTTTTCAGTTTTATTATTACAAAAAAACTTTAAATGATCCAATAAATTTTGTTCCACTTCACAATTGTGACCCACTTGTTGATTCTTCACCAAAAATTTAAATTGTTATATCTTTTTGTTTGAAGCCTGAAATGTGGCAAAAGGTTGAAAAGTTCCAGGGGGCCGAATACTTTCGCAAGGCACTGTATTTTTCTATGTAATGTCTGTGATTCCAAGAACTAAATGTAGGTAAAACAGCTTAGTAATGTGGTCCTACTCAGCAGAAGGAAGTCTGGTCCTGCCCCCTTTGAGTCAGAATTATAGGGTTGTCTGGTCTAGGCAGTGTCATGACCAGAGGATGTGGATCCTCTGGGTCAGCTTATAGTGGACTAGGAATTAGCCCAATATTACTGACTGCTGACTCCCAGAGTCAGGACACTGGTGTTTAAACCAGCCACCCAGAAAGCATCTAACTGCAGGAGTGTGTACAGAGTCCAACTGAGGCAGAGTAACGGAACAGATGATCTTCACTGGCAGCAGGTAAACAAAAGTCACTTGAAACAAAGGCAAAACAAAGTTCAGAGTAATATGGTATACAGGTTCAGGCGGACTCATAGTCAGGCAGTGCAAGGTCAGAAGTCCAGGCAAACTTACAGGTGACAGCAAGCAGAGTTGTAGTCAGGCAATGCAGGGTCAGAAGTCCAGGCAAACTTACAGGTGACAGCAAGCAGAGTTGTAGTCAGGCAATGCAGGGGTCAATAGTCCAGGTAATCCAGGTGGCAGGTAGAATTGTAGACAGGCAATGCAGGGGTCAGTAGTCCAGGTAATCCAGGTAGCAGGCATGCAGGCAGGGAAGGTCAGGGTTAATTGGCAAAGTCCAGTACTCAGCAGATCAGAGCAGCAGGAAGCTTCAGCATAGGTTAACAGGTATGACAACCATGCTTGGGCACTTCATGGTCAGTGAAGCTGCCCTAAATACCAGTAACCCCGCCTCCGGGTGGATACAGTAATCAGGAGGCGTAAATAACAAAGGGACAGGTGAACGCTCGTGCGCTATAGCACACAAGTGGAGACCTGGCTGTGAGGGCCGATGCGGCGGTATGCTGACGGGTGCTTGCTCCTTCTGCGAGGTAGGCAAGAGCTGGGACCCATGGTGCTGCAGTCTGCAGACAGCGGTCTACCACACTATGGTGATGTCACAGACTCAATACTGACAGGCAGCCAAAGTGTGAGGAGCTGCAAGCACCTGTGCAGTGTGAGGCCTATTTCAAGTATCCTCCATCCCTGCATGCTGAAGACAAGTGCGAAGCCTCTAAGAGAAATAAACACATGATTTACAGACTGTTGAGGGCCTTTACAAATGACTGGTGCAAGGACAGATGGTAAAGAAGTTTCTCTTTTAAAATACAAATGTAAATCAGACTGAAAAAATGGATGAAATGGACACAAAACAGATGGATGAAATGGACGCAAAACAGATGCAACTGGGAAAAAATGAATAGTATTACCGTGTTTCCCCGAAAATAAGACAGGGTCTTATTTCTTTTTTTTCTCTGGAAAAAGGGTTAGGGCTTATTATTGGGGTAGGTCTTATTTTTGCCCCCACTGAACATATATGTCATTTTTGCCCCGGGCCCCTGTGAACACACAGACAAAAAATATTCTCTCCCAATCCTGTCATCCGGCGTGTGCTGTGTCATCCCGTCAACCAGCATGATCCTGCGAGACCCGGTGCTGAGGTCACGTCTCACGGGATCATCACAGATAGGGTATAGGTGTGTATATAGGTAACTAACCGTGCAGCGCTGCGTACTATAGTACACAGCATTGTGCAGGTAGCGTCACCAGCAGAGAGGCCCTGACTGGCCATTAAAATCACTTGCGGGCTGCGCCCCCCCCCCCCCCCCCCAGGCCCAGACTGTAACCCTATTCTCAGTGAGGAATGAAAGGATGAGAGGATATAATGATGAGTAGTAATAAGTGCATTCTTATAAGTTCACGCATATCAGATTTACATAGTGACATGGTGGAAAAAAGACCTGAGTCCAACAAGTTCAACCATCTCGAGTCTCCCATTGACTTCAATGATGCAGTTTTAGAAGCCAAAATCAAGAGTGGATCATAACAGGAGAGAAAGTATAAAGACAGATACCACTTCTCTTTTTTTCATTTTACTCCTGGTTTTGGCTTCCAAAACTGCATGCAGAAATCTGACTGTGTGGTCTTACCCTTACAAATCCAAGATGATGTAGAGGAAAACTAAAACCACTTTTAGATGGCAGATTTGTAGCAGACATTTCTACAAGTGAAGCAAATCTGCCACATATGAATGTAAATAGTAACTGTTGGTATTAACCCTTTCAACCCCAGGCCTGTTTTCACCTTCCCAGGCCATTTTTTGCAAATCTGACATGTGTCACTTTATGTGGTAATCACTTTGGAACACTTTTACTTATCCAGGCCGTTCTGAGATTGCTTTCTCGTCACATATTGTGCTTCACGACAGTACTAAATTTGTGGCAAAATATTTCATTTTTATTTATCAAAAAAATACCAAATTTACCAAAAATTTGGAAAAATTACCAATTTGCAATTTCTCTACTTTCAAAATACATAGTAATACCTCCAAAAATAGTTATTATTTTACATTCCCCATATGTCTACTTTATGTTGGCATCATTTTATAAATGTCATTTTACTTTTTTAGGACGTTAGAGGGCTTAGAAGTTTAGAAGCCATTTTTCAAATTTTCACCAAATTTTCCAAAACCATTTTTTAAGCACCAATTCAGATATAAAGTGATTTTGAGGGGCTTATGTAAACTACACCCCTCAAATTATAAAAAAACTGCTGTTACAAACTTTGTTAACCCTTGAGGTGTTCCACAAGAATTAAAGGAAAATGGAGGTGAAATTTCAAAATTTCACTTTTTTGGTAGGTTATCATGTTAATAATTTTTTTCTTGCAACACAGCAAGGGTTAACAGCAAACTAAACCTCAATATACATTGCTCTGATTCTGCAGTTTACAGAAATACCCCATATGTGGTGGTAAATGTCTCTATGGGTTTGTGGCAGGTGTTCAGAAGTAAAGGAGCGCCATATGGATTTTGGAGGCAGATTTTGCTAGAATAGTTATTAGGCACCATTTTGTAATTGAGAGACCCTGACGTACCCCTACAGTGGAAACCCTCAAAAAGTGACCCCATTTTGGAAACTACACCCTTCAACGAATATATTAAGGGGGTACTGGCCACTTTGACCCCCAAAGTGTTTTACGGAATTTGGAAACACTTGGCTGTGAAAATGAAAAATTTCATTTCTTCCAATAAAATATTGCTTTAGCCCCAAATTTTTTATTTTCATAAGGGGTAACAGGAGAAAAGCACCCCATAATTTGTTACCCATTTTCTCCTGAATACGGCAACACCCCATATGTTGTGGTAAACTGATGTGGGGGTACATGACAGGACTCAAAACAGAAGGAGCGCCATATGGATTTTACAACACAGATTTTGATTGAATGGTTTGCGGGAGCCACTGATTTTTATTTTTTTGAGTTATTGTCTTATGTGGGGGCTCATTTTTTGCGGGATGAGCTGATGTTTTCATTGGTACCATTTTGGGGTACATAAGACTTTTTGATCGCTTGGCATTACACTTTTTGTGAGTCAAGGTGAAAAAAATAGCTGTTTTGGCATGTTTTTTTTTTAATTTTTTTACAGCATTCACCAGAGGGGGCAAATCATGTGATATTTTTATAGAGTAGGTTGTTACGGACGCGGCGATACCCAATATGTCTAACATTTTTATTTTTGGAAAGTTTTACACATTAGATGCATTTTTGAACTGAATAAAATCTTTTTTTGTGTTGCCATTTTCAGAGAGCCATATTTTTTTTATTTTTCGGGAGATTGTCTCAGTTAGGGTATCATTTTTGCGGGACAAGATGACGGTTTGATTGTTACCATTTTGGGTTAAATACGCCTGTTTGATCGCCTGCTATTACACTTTTTGTGAGGCAAGAGGGAAAAAAATGGTTGTTTTGGCATAGTTTTTTTTTGCAGCATTCACCTGGGGGGCCATCTCATATTTTTATAGAGCAGGTTGTTACGGACGTGGCGATACCAAATATTTCTAACTTTTTTATTTTTGGAAAGTTTTACACATTAGATTTATTTTTGAACAGAATAAAATCTTTTTTTTGTGTTGCCATTTTCAGAGAGCCATATTTTTTTATTTTTCGGGCAATTGTCTCAGGTAGGGTATCATTTTTGCGGGACAAGATGATGGTTTGATTGGTACCATTTTGGGTTAAATACGCCTGTTTGATCGCCTGCTATTACACTTTTTGTGAGGCAAGAAGGAAAAAAAATGGTTGTTTTGGCATAGTTTTTATTTTTTATTTTTTGCAGCATTCACCTGGGGGGCCATCTCATGTAATATTTTTATAGAGCAGGTTGTTACGGACGTGGCGATATCAAATATGTCTAACTTTTTTATTTTTGGAAAGTTTTACACATTAGATTTATTTTTGAACAGAATAAAATCTTTTTTTGTCTTGCCATTTTCAGAGAGCCATATTTTTTTTTATTTTTCTGGCGATTGTCTCAGGTAGGGTATCAGTTTTGCAGGACAAGATGACGGTTTGATTAGTACCATTTTGGGTTAAATACGCCTTTTTGATCACCTGCTATTACACTTTTTGTGAGGGAAGGTGACCAAAAATGGCTGTTTTGGCACAGTTTTTTTGTTACTGCGTTCACCTGGCGGGGTGGATGATGTTATATTTTTATAGAGCCGGTCCATACGGACGCGGCGATACCTAATATGTATACTTTTCTTTTTTCCCCTTTTTTTTACAATTTTTTTAACTTTATTTTGGGAAAAGTGTACTTTTTTTTTTACTTGAAACTTTTATTTTTTTGTAAAACTTTATTTTTTTTAACTTTTTTTTCACTTTTTTCCCCCACTTTATTTAACTTTTGGGGGTCTGATCCCCTTAACAATGCATTACAATACTGTTGTATTGTAATGCATTGGCTGTAAGTGTATTACTCAATGTAATACACTTACAGCCTGCTTCCTGTGCAGCAGCACGGGGTCCCGATGGACTCCCCTTCCTCCCGCCCGCATCGCATGTGCCGTGGTCAGCGCTGACCGCGGCACATCGAGGGTTAATACGCCCGCATCGGTGAAAACACCGATGCGGGCGTACGCAGCAGGGGTCCGGCTACTGGGCACAGCCGGTCCCCCGCAGATGATCGGGCGGGAGCAGCTCCTGCACCCGCCACAGCGAGCCTACAGGCGGGGAGCCCCCTGGCCGTACATCTACGGCGCTGGGCGGGAAGGGGTTAAGAGAATTTTTGTTCTTAGTTTTTTACATTATTTACTGTAGATACCATTTTAGTGTATGGATTAGGATGAGTGAGTTTCTTGAAATTAGTTTCAGGTCTGATTCGCCAAATCATTCCAAAAGATTTATTCAGATCCAAATCAATTCTACTCAAAATAAAAGTGCTCCAATTCACCTGTTAATTGGTATATGACACTCTTAGGTCTCTTAGGACTCATTATTTTGAATTGTTGTGCTCTCTATCTCTCCCCACCCCCCTTCCCCTTTTAAGCTCTTTAACGCAATGACAGCAATAGCATATAATGTCAGAGTGACACTGACAGTACATCTATGGGTAAATGGGCAAGCAGTCTGTACATTGTGCAGATGTATTTGGTATGCTTTTTAAAATTAAAAAAAAAACCTTTCAAAGTGTTCCAGAAATTATGCCTTAATGGGAGCAGATGCTTACCGATGTTTATACAAATACAATATTGTCAGAAGAATCATTTGCCTTAAAGGGGTTCTCCAAGTTAAATTTATTGATGACCTATCCTCATAGACTTGTATGGGAACGAGCCTTCCCATTAAAATGAATGGGGCGGTTAGGTGTAATTACACCTGCTCACCGTTACCCATGTTATGGCTAGAGTGTAAACAATGAAGAGGAGGCAGCGCGCGCCTCCTCTTCAAACAGCTGATCAGCGGGGGTGCCGGGTGCCGGACCCCCCGCCGATCTGATATTGATGACCTATACTTCTTTGTCCATTTTTAGTAACCCCTGTCATGATGTCAGTCTCAGAGATTACATTGCCATCATCCTGCTTCAATTGAGAGGAGGAGTGAGCCACCCAGTTCATGGTGTATTGATGCAATACAATGCGTTGACTGAAACTGGTATATTAATGCAGTACAGTGTGTTAACTGAAATGCACTGACATGCCTAATTACAAACGGTTGCTAAATTGAAACTTTTTCAGTAACTAATAACTGTGTAGCTTTTAAATGTCAAAATGCAATGAACTGCTTATTTATATACCGTAGCAAAATTTTAGCTGTTTTTTTCAGTAATTAAAAGAGGTTCAGTTATGCATCCCCTTATAAATAGTAGCAAAATTGAAACTGTTTTTTAGAAAAAAGAAAAAAAGGAGGTTATTGCACAGTGTATGCAACAAAATGTATGCCACTGGTGGTGGAAGTGCTGGTAAAAAGCTTCTAAAACACTAATGAACTGTAGATACTTGGGCTGGCTGTTCATGTACAGAAAAAAATAAGGTTGGTGCAAGATTTTGTGATTGCAGAATTTGCAGTTTATACGAGACTATTCCACTTGCTGCCAGCACGTGCCCTCAGTATGAAACACAAATGCAGAACTTTGAATAACCACCCTATGCTTTCCCTGATATGCTTTCTACAACCCCAAATCCCAAAAAGTTGGGACACTGTAAAATGTAAATAAATGTAAACAAATACAGAATTTAATGATTCCTCACACTGTTCCTATGTGATGCAGCTTCAGTCTGTCTGCCCTCTCTGCTCTGACATCTCTCTCCCCATTGTCAGTTGTTACATGAAGGAGGCAGAAAGACCATTGTGAAGCTACATCCCATAGAACATAGGACACTGGAGAGTCAGCACAGACAGTATAGACAGGCAGTGTGAGTCTGGAGGTTTATATAACTGCAGCTAATCATTGTATACACTTACATGCACTCATTTAGTTAGAGGAGACATTATATTTTCAACAGAATACAGAGATATACAGAGGAGAGTGGGAAGTGGAGGGGCCTGAGAGCTGCCAGGAGGTATTTCATTGGTGGTGATGTCATCCTGTACTTCACAGGAAATCAGCCACAGTGAGAGGCCAAGTTCATGTTTAAACATTAGAGCAAGCAGTCAGACATTAGATCACATGACCAGGTTTCCATAATTCAAAGGTTCAAAATGTATAAATGCAACTGAGTCAGGGTGTAAAAAAATACACTGCTAGAGTACTGGTGGTAGTAATATATGTAAAATAAAAAAGTGAGTGCTTCTTTCAAAATATTGGAACCCTGTGCTCTTGGAAACTTTCAGAGCAGCAGAATTGTTTGTACCCTTCTCCAGAACTGTGTCTCCATACAATACAGTCTCTGAGCTGTACAGGCAGTCCTTTCCTCCTCTTGGCTTAGCTTTTGCTCTGCTATGCATTGTCAGCTGTGAGACCTTATATAGACAGAAGTCTATCTTTCCAAATCACGTCCAATCAACTGGATTTACCACAAGTAGACTCCAATCAAGGCGTAGAAGCATCTCAAAGATGTTTCAAGAGAAATGGGAGTCCTCCAGAGCTAAATTTCAAACGGTCTGAATACTTGTGTCCATGTGAAATTTTAGTTTTATCTTTTTAATAAATTTGCAAAAATTTCTAAAATTCTGTTTTCACTTTCTAATTATGAGGCTTTGAATGTAGATTGATCAGGAAAACCTGATTTTTTTAAAATTCTATTTTAGCACAAGGTCTCAACTTTACAAAATGTGAAAAAAAAGTGAAAAGGTGTGAAGACTTTCTGAATTAGATAGATAGATATATATATAGATAGATAGATCGATAGATAGAATCTATCAAATAAAGAAAAATTGTGTTTATGATCCCCATTTATTACTAAGATGTTCCTTCCCACAGATGTAGAATAGGGAATGAATTTTCCCAGCGATCACCCTGAATGGACTGGAACATCAGCTAATAAACACAAAACCCCCTAGCTTTAATTAGAAACAGATTAACAGATTCAGAGTAGCTCTTTTCAGTGACAAGCATTGGAGGGGGGTAAAGTTAAACCTGAGCCGGAAAGGCGTTTTTTAAGACTCCCACCCATTCTTTATTTCAGCCCATGTCTGGATGACTGCACAATCCTGTTACAGTAATCTGCTATAAGTTGAACGAATAAAGGAGGAGGACAAGGATCATCCTCTTAATAGAAGTCAGTGTCTGTTTTTCTTATTTTGGGAATGAGATGTGCCCAGGCTCCAGAACAATCCTTATTAATTTATCTTATTAAGCCTAGGTCTTTGTTGTTGAGAGTGAAAAGCAATGAGTCCTCCAGCCTATGAATCATTGGGACCATACTGGTACTAGGATGACTCCAACAATTGTGGGTGCAATGCCCCAAGAAGGAGAGTCTTATAATGGACATCTTATATAACAATCCTTGACACAGCTGTTAGTAAAAAAGTTAACATATGTAGGTATAGTGATTGTTTTTTTTTAGCATTTTAGATTTGCATACAATTAGGAATGCCAGCCCTCTGATGCCCATGTGGCTACAAAATAATGACCTTAGACAGGGCCGTATTATCAACTAGGCACTGGGGGCATGGTGCCTAGGGCGGCGGGTTGCAGGGGGCGGCACCCCGTCGGGAGAAACTATCAGGATTGTTGAAAAAAAAAAAAAGTTCGAAAACCATCCTGGACTTTTTTTTTTTTTTTTTAATTTCCGCGGGGGGGATGTCGGGTGGCGCGGGGTATCGGCGACCATGCCCTTGCTAAACTTTTGGGGGCCAAAAAGGGATCTGAAAAGATCACACAGGGTGGGGGACAGAATGGGGGGGGATCTGAAAAGGTGGGGACAGAATGGGGGGGGATCTGAAAAGGTGGCGACAGAATGGGGGGGATCTGGAATGGGGGGTCTGAAATGATGGGACACAATGGAGGGGGTCTGAAATGGTGGGACACAATGGGGGGGATATGAAATGGTGGGACAGCATGGGGGGGATCTGAAATGGTGGGACAGAATGGGGGGGATCTGAAATGATGGGACACAATGGGGGGGTCTGAAATGGTGGGACAGAATGGGGGGGATCTGAAATGGTGGGAAAGAATGGGGGGGTCTGAAATGGTGGGACACAATGGGGGGGGGTCTGAAATGGTGGGACAGAATGGGGGGGGTCTGAAATGGTGGGACAGAATGGGGGGGATCTGAAATGGTGGGACAGAATGGGGGGATCTGAAATGGTGGGACAGAATGGGGGGATCTGAAATGGTGGGACAGAATGGGGGGATCTGAAATGGTGGGACAGAATGGGGGGGATCTGAAATGGTGGTACAGAAATGGGGGGGGTCTGAAATGGTGGGACAGAATGGGGGGTATGAAATGGTGGGACAGAATGGGGGGGTCTGAAATGGTGGGACAGAATGGGGGGGTCTGAAATGGTGGGACAGAATGGGGGGGTCTGAAATGGTTGGACAGAATCTGGGGGATCTGAAATGGTGGGACAGAATGGGGGGGGGGTCTGAAATGGTGGGACAGAATGGGGGGGGGCTGAAATGGTGGGACAGAATGGGGGGGTCTGAAATGGTGGGACAGAATGGGGGGGGGATCTGAAATGGTGGGACAGAATGGGGGGATCTGAAATGGTGGACAGAATGGGGGCCAGAAAAGGGGTTCTGACATGGGGCCAGAAGGGGGGAGGGTCTGACATGGGCCCCAGAAGGAGAGTTCTATATGGGGGCCACAAGAGTATGATATGGGGCCAGAAGGGGGGTGGGTATGATTGGGGATCTAATTAGGGGTCTGAAGGAGGTCTGCTTAGGGGCCTGAAGGGTCTGACTGGGGGTCTAGAGGGGTCTGATTGAGGGTCTGGAGGTCTGATTGGGGGTCTGGAGGCCTAATGAGGGTCTGATAGGGGGTCTGGAGGTCTAATGGGGGTCTGATAGGGGGTCTGGGGGTCTAATGAGGGTCTGATTGGGGCTTTGGAGGTCTAATGAGGGTCAGATATGGGAGTTTGGAGGTCTAATGGGGGTCTCATCTGGGGTTTGATATGGGGATCTGATCTGAAAGGTAAGGGGGGTACTGTTTTTTTGTGTGGTGCCAGTATTTTCAGGGGGGCTGTTTCTGTAGTATAGTATGGGGGGCGGACAGGGTGAGATGTGGAGAAAGTGAGAGGATGATAGAAAAGTAGGAAAGTAAGATGTCTGTTTGTTGAACTCTTCAGAGACGAGGCACAGCTGAAAGAAGTCACCATGGCGGTCTGGTCTGACAGAAGAAGAGGAAAGAAAACGTCATCAGAGAAGAGAAGTCACTGGATGTAAGAGGTACATATGTGGCGCTGTATGAACCTGTATGCTCTGTAGTGCTGTATTAAATGTTTTCCAAGTCTGTCTTTGAAGAGGTTGTCTTTTTTTTTTGTACGAGTGCTGCTTTCTCTGCTCTGCTCTGCTGTTTACTGCTCTTCACTGCAAATTCTATGGCAAGCAGGTGAACAGAGCAGAGAAAGCAGCTCTCATATGAGCTCTGCTCTCTCTTCAAACAGCTGATCGTCAGGGTGCTGGAGGACCCCAGCCGATCTGATATTGATGACCTATCGTGAGGATAGGTCATTAGTAGTAAAAAGAGGACAAGTAGGACTGGAGGGAAGGGATTAGGTTGAGAATTTGGCATGGGGGGGGCGTTTCAATATTTGCCTTGGGCATCAGAAAAGCTAGGTGCACCAGCAGCAGGTGTGTGTGTGGGGGGGGGGCGAGGAGAGGCTACTATGGGGGGTGGGGTAACGAGGAGAGGCTACTATGAGGTGGGGGGGTGAGAAGAGGCTACTATGGGGGGTCGGGGTAACGAGGCTACTATGGGGTGGGGGGTTCTGAGGAGAGGCTACTATGCTACTGTGGGGTGAGGGGGCTACTATGGGGTGGGGGGGACTGAGGAGAGGCTACTATGCTACTATTTGGGGGCGTGGGGGAATGGGTCGCATTGGGGGGCGGGGGGCGTCATCACAGAGGGTGCCTAGGGCAGCATGAACCCTAAATACGGCCCTGACCTTAGATGGTACCTGTCTCTTTGAATAGATGCATGTATGGTGTCCCCGCAAACCTGGATAAGGGGACTGTAAACTGCATCTTCTGTCCAGAAGAGTTTGACTGACTGAAAAAAGAGCTGCTAAAAGATGGGACCTCCCTTACAATGTTCTGCCCCGCCATCCCATTTCTTAGGCTTCATGCAACTCAAGACATTCAGTATTGTATGATCCAAAAGGTGAAAACATTTACGCATTTCAAACCTATGCTGAGTTCTTATTCAAAACTTATTCATCAGCTATGGATATGAACCCAGCATAGATTGGAAATATGAGATTTATCCCAGGATGTACATTTTATGCTTTCAAACAATGTAAAATAAAAAATGTTAACAAATACAGTGTCTGTTGGAGAAAAACTATTCCACCTCACAGATCATTTTTGGACTTAATGACCAGGTCGGCCAGTGCCTCCATGCACCATATCCAACTACCCAACCACACCTGTACTTCAGTGGAGCAGTGAGCTGACTTCCACATCATATTGGTGTGATTTTGCATATGTATTTACCAGCTTCAGTATTATTTGCCGCATTATAGAGGTACCATACGGATAATACCACGGTACTCAAATTAGCTTATACAAGAGTAAGTTCTATTGTTGCATATAATGTTGTAAAGTCCTTCTACTCTTGGGTTTCTGTGAAACTAACAGCTTCGCCATGTGTTTACTTACCTCACTTGGATACATATTCACCTACTGACCACGTATACTGGTTGCTACCTTCGTCATGCAGAGTATACTTATTGTGATCCAATGATTATGTCACCATTATTTCCTTTTTATGTTTTTTTATGTTTATTTTTATTATTTTTTTCTTTATTTTGTCTGTTTCTACATAGACTCATATTGCGGCGGAAGGTCTTTTAATGTATACCGAATAAAACTAGGATTTAAACAGCGGACGACAGGGCAGGAGGATTTTTTTCCTAATGCAGCAATAAAACTTACGCTTGTATAAGCTAATTTGAGTTGTGTGGAGTGTAGGTGTCAATCCATTGCAATATAGAGGTATTCTACCAATTATCATTGCTTCTGGAATAAAATACTAGACCTCACAGACGCATCATAAATGGACACTTAAAGTTGTTATACCTCTGTAAAGTCAATCTGTCACCAGTTTTATGGTGTACTAAGAGCAACATAAACTAGTGACATATCCCCTTAGCCAAATGCTGGGTCACTTTTTTTAATTGACTAAGCCGCTCTGCCAAAATAGTGTATTCAACAGCTCCAGTGCATAATGATGAGTCATGAGCTCCTGGCTTTCCCTGCCCTCCTGCTGGTGATTCAAGTGGAAAATAAACTGTCAATCAGAGTCAGGTGGGTGGGGAGAATCAGGTGGGTGGGACTGAGCTGTACATAGGCCATGTGACCCATGAATTTGATCTTCCATGAGCCCCTTCCAACAGCTTGGAGTTGGACCCCTAACAATCTATTAGGGCTCATACACACGAACGTATTGTTTGTCTACATCCAATCCGCATTTTTTGCACGTCGGCTGCGGAACTATTCATTTCAATGGGGCCGCAAAAGATGGGGACAGCACACCATTTGTCCGTTCTGTTGCACCCGAAAAAATATAGAACATGTCCTATTCATGACCACATTACGGACAAGGATAGGACTGTTCTATTATGGCTGGACGCAATTTGCGGACCGCAAAAACGGCTATGGCTGTGTGCATGAGCCCTTATTGATTACCTATCCTGAGGATAGACCATCCAAATTTTACACTCGGAAAAACCCCAGTAATGATAATGGAGCTGGCTAACTAGATGCGTCCTGTTGAAATTTATTGAAGATAGTACACTATGAAATCATCAGCCCATCTGGACGGACTATCTATCCTGGACAATCTAAACCTGTTTGACCTGTGATAAAAGTGCATTTTAAATTATACCCTCTAAACTCTTATTGGACAATTAGCATTTTTATCTCTTTTTTATTTTTTAATATTAGATTATTAATCTATTATTTTCTAACACCACAGAATTCACATTTTTAATACTAAGCATTTTGAAAGCAAGTTACAATCTTTGGAGACAGGGCCATCTCATCCCTGCCTTCCTCCCCTCTTCTGTGTCATTCACCAGCTGCTCACCAGGACCCATCCATCTTTTTGGAATTGCTCTATATAAGAGATTGGTGGTCAGACAGGAGAGAGACTGATGTTGATCTGCCTGCCATAATCCCATTAAATCTTCTGCCTTGCTGCCCGCCAGCCGGTCCTCATCACATCACAGCAACCAATGCTGGTATGTTGTTCACAACAGTGGGAACCAGCAGACTGCAGTCTATACCAAACAATGGCACAAACTCCCAGTGGGGAACATAGGACAGATTCCTGTTCTGTCACCCTGGGTAATAGGTATGTCTATGAAAGACATGTAATAGAACTGACTTCTGTGGCCTAGAGTAAACCAAGCAGGTTAAACCTATCTGTGCTTTAGACTTGTCTAGTGATTACTGCAAGAAGTAAATAGTTAAAGTTCATAACTAAAATATACTTGTTCTTATATCTTAAAGCAAGGGTCCAGATATATGGCCACATAGAAAAAAATTTCAGGTGATGGACCGCATCCACTTAAAATATGATACAATACAGAATTATTGGCAATCAGCTATTTGAACTACTGTGGTAAATTTTACTCAACGTATTTTAACAATCCCATGAAAACACCAACCCGCATATACAGTCCCATGTAAATGGAATTGCTCCTTCACCCTGCCAGTTCCAATATACAGACCCATGTAAATGATAACACTCCCTTCAGCCCCCTCCAGTGTAGAGTTCCATGTAAACAGCATCACTAATCTCCCTTCAAGCCCTCCAACATACAGTCCCATGTAAATAACATCACTCCCCTCCCTTCAGCCCCTCCAACATACAGTCCTATATAAATAAAATCACCCCCTCCTTCACAGTACAGACTTCTGAAAATAACATTGCTTCCCTCGCTTCAGCCCCTCCAAAATACAGTCCCATGTAAATAACATCACTTCCATCCCTTCAGCCCCTCCAATGTACAGTCCTATGTAAATAACATCACGACCCTCCCTTCAGCACCTCCAATATACAGTCCCATGTAAACAATACCCTCCTTTAGCCCCTCCAACATACAGTGCCATTTAATTGACATCACATGACTTCAACACCTTCCAATAAAGGGTATCATGCAAATGACATCACTTCCTCCCTCCAGCCACCTTCAAAATGAGTACCACATGAAAAAGAATTTCAGGAGGGCTGCGGGGTGGTACGGGGCGCCCAGTCTGGTGATTGATGGGAGTCCCAGGGCTAGGACCCCCCTTACCCCCACACTGATCTAATAGCTATCAGGAGACATCTTGTAACAGCCAGAGTACCCCTTTACGAAATCACAGCCTTCTATTGAGCAGGATCTCCTGAGTGATTACGTGAGGCATTTCAAACCTCTTTACCTCTGTCTGATAATGGTGGCAGAAATGGGTGGCACTCATCACCCACTCTGTGCATGAATGGTATAATATCTGTCAGTCTTGTACACCATGTTTTGCCAATCTTCCTCTAGCAAGGTGAATCAAGCAAGTGCTTGTGTCCTGCTTGAAAAAACAAAGCAAGACTAGTAGTTTTCCTAAACTTTCTTGTTCTTGCATTTGTGCAAAGTTCATTTTGAAAGTTGCACACCCATTTTTGAAAGTTGCACACCCATTTAGTCCTCTTCCCATTTGGCTATAACTAATAATGTATAATGGCCTGTGAGTTTATTTAGTTTATTTAGGTACTTCAACCAACAACACCAGCACCAAGAATGGGAAGCTTCCAGAAGAGCTTGCCTCACCTTGATGAAAGGGACAATGTAAAGTGCAACCCAAACTTTAGAAAATTAAAAAAAAATTCCCTGTGATGAATAGGTAAAGCTGTATGTAAGTAGGAGGTCTCTCGTAGACTATGCTGCATGTTCCTCTTGCAATCTCCTCCATAGCCAGTTGTATCTTTCTTTCTATAGACCACAATGACTCACTTGCTTTGTGTCAGAGATCTATTGTCTGCAGCTCCACATTAACACTGCGCTCTCCTGCAGAGAACGGTCTTATTTCTAGAATTACTTTGCTGATCATGTATTTTCCATCTAACCTCGAGCTGCCCTTATTCCGCCATGGGGGTCTTCCACCCAAAAAATACAACTTTATTCATTGTTCGGCTTTTTCAATGCAATTTGCATGAATAAATGTAGTATTATAAACCGTCAGGTATAATTTTGGATTAGTTAGTTTGGTTTGGTTACAACCAAAGCTGCACAAAAAACAGCAATACCCTTCCAGAAGCACTGCAATCATACAATGATCCATGAGGCCCAGAGATTGGTGGGGCCCAATCAGGTGCAAGAACATTGTACTTTTTTTTTTGCGGGGAATAACAATATGGTGACTTTTTTGGCATAATGTGAGTTTTCTGATATAAAGTGCTTTTATACATACCTTTAATTAATGCTACTTATGCTGCTGTTTTAATTTTACAGTAGTAAATACACTAGGTCGTGGGACCCCATCTTATTTTGCTATAGACCCAATGAATTATAGTTATGTCTCTGCAATGATCTATATTTATCCTGGACAAACAGAAAATCTTAGTATGTATTTATGTAACTAATATCCATCATTTATAATGTGAAAGAGGCTTTGTCACCAGGATCAACCCTATTAAACCAGGCATATACAGTAGTCTGGTAGGGTTGATCATACTGTTTAAAACGATACCTGTTTTGCCACTATAGGTGCCAGCATTTAGGAGAAATTTGAACTTATAGTATTATGCAAATTAGGTGGGCTTCAATGGTTTGGGAACCACTACAATGTCGCCCCTGGTGCTGACTACACACTCCTCTGAATGGTAAACCTCTCCACTTTAGATTGACAGCACTAGACTTCATGTTCTCGAGCCCGCACAGATGGTATTATACATGAAGAAATGAACAGTGAGCCCTAACTGGAACCACGCCCACTTTATCTGGCTACTTGCAGTGCAAGCCCTAAGCGGCAAGTCCGCAACTGGTCGATGTTCCCTATCCTACAAACATGCAAGACAGACAAAACACAGAGACAAAACCACACAAAAGCAGTGTTATACAGGAATGGGTCAGAACCAGAAGGACCAGTGGCGTAACTACAGCTGACGGGGCCCCAAAGCTAATTTTTGATCGGGCCCCCCCCCCAGCAACTTCTTTGCCACCCCCAACTCATATGTAACCCCTACTCCTGTGTCTAATCAAGATTGAACTCTAAGACAAGCCGCTCCTCCTACAGTGTCACTGTATATAATGTCATTGTATAATACTTTTGAGGGGCCCCTGACAATAAATTCTTTTAGTCTTCCTCCTTATGGGGGCCCTTTGTGGGTCTGGGCCCCAAAGCAGTCGCTTCCCCTGCTTCCCCTATAGCTACGCCCCTGAGAAGGACGATACAGTGCCAAAAACATGAGGCAGAGAATGGTCAGAAGCAAGCCGGTTGTCAATAACATGAGGAATCCAAATGCATAGTCAGAATTGGAACCGGGAGCACAGCTAGGGAGTCACAGACTGGCACTGTTATAAGGCCAGGAAGTGGTTTAAATAGAGCATCGAGTCCCGGGATCATAACCTGATGGTCATGACTCAGCATTCCATTAGCAAACCTCCCAACCTTCACGAGGTGGCGGGACAGTCCCAGATTTGAGTGGCTGTCCTGTGGTCCTGGATCAGGTGAGGTACGTCCCACTCTTAGGCAGCTGTCTCTGAATCCATAGGATGCAGATTCAGTTGCCTGTAATGATGAAGCAGGGAGCTCCCCACTTCACCATTCCATCCCCCTGCCTGTGGTGGACACTGCTGGTCTGTACAGGAGGGCCAGGCAGGCCGGCAGTCAGCTATGCCCTTCCTACACAGACCAGAACAGCACGATGTGTACCCTGCTTGCTGCTCGGTAGAGCAGATCATCAGAGAACTAGGTATGTACAGTTTGTTTTTTTCACTTCCCTGTGAAAGGGGCACATACTAACTGCTGTTAGGGGGCACATATCAGGGCAAAACTACTGTGAGGGGGCACAAATCAGAGCAAAACTACTGTGAGGGGGCACATATTAGGGCAAAACTTCTGTGAAGCGGCCCATATCACATATCATGGCATAACTACTGTGAGGGGTATATATCTGTCATAACTACTGTGAGGGGGCACATATCTGTGAATAACTACTGGGAGTTGGCACATATCCAGGCACAGGTACTGTGAAAGAGGCACATGTGGGCATAACTATTGTGAAGGGGGCACATATCTGGGTCTCAATACTATGAAGGGGCCACATATTGGCATGACTATGGTGAAGGGGTCACAATGTGGGCATAAGTACTATGAGGGGGCACATATCTGGGCATAACCTGTGAAGAGGGCACAATATTGGCATAACTACTGTGTGGTGGTATAAAGGGGGGATAATTACTATGTGGGGGCATTTAGGGGACTGGGTGGGATTAGGTGTGTATAGTTATGTTTTGGACAGAGTTAGAGGCGTGGCATAGTATGAAAAATAATTGCCGCACTTACTGTACCTCTTCCATCTCTTCAAAAGTTGGCAGGTATGCATTATCAGAACACTAGCATACAGGAACAGATCAGCTGAACAATCAGCCCACTGCTAGTCTCCTCCAGCACAAAGCATTGCATCCTGTTTCTAAAGACGCTGTCGCATCACCGGGGGGGGTCTGGCCATGCAGCAGAAAAGACTCACTCCTGAGCTGTGATAAGGAGAGAGCTGCAGCAGAAAGGACATGTTCCCCCCTGAGCTGTGATCGGGAGAGATACAGCAGAAAGTACACACTCCCTGTGAAAGGACACGCCCCCTGAGCTGCCAGCTTGAAATAAAGCTAGAAGAGCAATTGAATCAATGAATGGGGAGATCTCTGGATCCATCTGAGGTACAGGGCTGGTTCTAGCTTTGTTAGAAAGAGATTGGAATGTATTATGTGATGTCTGATTTTCATTTTTTACATTAATTAAATGTTTTAAATGAAATACTTTTTTACATTAATTAAACATGCTAGGACAGAGTTACACACTCCCTAGTTATATAAGCTCGGTATAACTAGCTCTGCGAAATTTTGTGTATTATAGTCTTTTAACACTGAAAGGACATATCAGGCACCGGCAAGCATGACACTGACAGCTAATTCTCCCACCCTGGCATTGAAAAGCTATTACTCACGTTCCCGGCGAGACACTGGCCTGACAGCAGCAGACAAGAACTTGGGGGGAAGGGGGGGGGAGAAAGAGAAGAAATAGGACAAGGCTGCGAAGACAGGACAGTAAAACGTTCAGTTCAGTCACTTTAGTGTATTCATGAAAAGAGCTCGGATAAATATAACACATGTATTTTTGGAAAGTAGGTTACAGAGTTAACCTGCGATGATGCTTTCTGCATAGGAGGTGATTTCTAGAACAATTTTTATACTCTTATTGAAGTTTTCCACCAAATTAAAAGAAAAACACAATCAGATGGCTAGCAAATGTCACAAAACAACGAACAAAACAATAATCCCAGTCACAATGTCTGAGAAACAATGCCACGCCGTTTTATCCATTGCTTTAAGGGGACATGCACATGAAGGCCGTGCATGAGCACTGCAATTTGCAGTCCCCAATGCATGGGCACTATCCGTGCAATTGCTGCAGACGGATCCAAACCCATTCAACTTGAATGGGTCCGTGATCCGTCCACACCACAAAATAATAGAACATTCGTAGTGCTTCTGCTCTGCACCACACCTATTAGATTGCAGAGCCATTCAAGTGATAACGGGCCGCAATATGGGCACAGCTGGGCAATGGCATTTTGTATGAGTCCGTAGAGCCTGAGACCTAGATCTCAGAACAATTTTAAATCATATCGAGCAGCAAAGACCATAGAGTTTTGCCTACGCAACATTTAGTGCACCCAACGTAGGACGCAGGAGGACATCAGTGGCCTTATTTCTAAATTATTAAACTGTTTAACAATAAATACTTTCCATTTTTTGACAAATTGTGATGTCAGCTTACTTTTACATCTTTCTGTCTCTGACTGTTTTAGTCAGTATAGTATACCATCCCAGGTCAGAGTGCAGTGCCCTGGAGCAAGGGTACTTTGGACTATGGACATTTGTGGATGTTTGCCCTTATTGCAACTATTAAAAGCCATCAACTCCCTAGTTTATTACACTTTGAAGGATTAACTGTGATGTATGCACTTATACCATTTCATATTGTTGAACTGCATTTATTTGTTTATTCTAATATATCCTGTTCATTTGCACTGTTTTTACACTATAGCTGCACTGCGGAAAGGGTTAACGCACAGCCAGCTATGGGCTCATGGACACGAAGTGAGGGTTCTGTGCCCGTGCTGTGGAATGCAAATAGCGGCCCACAATGAACTGGCACTGGCCACGTGCACTCCATGATGCGGATGCAGGCCTCTTCACCTGAATGGGTCTGCGATCCACAAGATATGGCCAAAGATAGGACATGTCCTATCTTTTGCTGTGTGGAGGCATGGACCCAAAAGCTCACAGAAGCGCTTCGATAGTGTTTCCATGGGCTTCCGATCCGGATCGCAGACCCCTTCAAGTCAATGGGTCTGCATCTGCAGCACGGAGTGCACACAGCCAGTGCCCGTATATTGCGGACCTGTTGTTTGCTAATACTGAGAGACTTTATGACTTAATGCCTATGCAAAGTTTTGGAGTGAAAAAAACAGACACACAGACACATTCTGCCTACCTGGTTTGCTCTGTAGTTTATGTCTGTAACACCCCTTTGGGCAGCTCTCGTAGACAGGGTGTATGGTGGTTCTCACTATGACACAGTGTCTCCACCCAAATCTTGCTTGGAGCTCTACAGGATAGCAGGAAGGTCCTCTTCTGCCAGGGCCTGACTTAGGAAACCCCTACCCAGCTCAGTACACACTCACCCCAGGAAGGAGTTAACTAATCAAAACATTTATTTGGGAAAGGCAGGGGCGGACATACCGCGGTGCAGCCGGTTCGGCTGCACCGCGGGCCCGGGACCGGAGGGGGCCCTTTCTTCCCGGCGGTAGGTAGAGATGAGCGCTTCCATTTTGGAAGCGCTCATACTCTATATTCATCTGTAATCGCCGTCCTTAGGACGGCGATACAGATGGATAATGCGGGGCAAGGGAGGGAGAAGGCGTGTCCCTTCCCCGTTCCTCTGATAGGCTGCAGGCACTAGGCCTGTAGCCTATCAGAGGCCGGCACAGGCGGCGCGATGACGTCATCGCGCCGCCTGAGCCGTACAGCGCGGGACACAGGCCGGAAGAGGCCTGCATCGCGTCGCTGACAGAGGCAAGGAGGTAAGTATAACTGTTAATTTTTTTTATTTAAGTTGGCACTCAGTGGGGGCACTATGGGGAGGAGCACTATGGAGGAGAGGCACTATGGGGGCCACTTTGGAGGGGGAGCACAATGGAGAAGGAACACTATGGGGGCCACTATGGAGGAGAGCACTATGGGGGGCCCACTATGGAGGAGGGAGCACTATGGGGGGGCCACTATGGAGGAGGAGCACTATGGGGGCCACTATGGAGAAGGAAAACTATGGGGGCTTACTATGGAGGAGGAGCACTATGGGGGGCACTATGGAGGAGGAGCACTATGGGGGGCCACTATGGAGAAGGAACACTATGGGGGCTACTATGGAGGAGGAGCACTATGGGGGCCACTATGGAGGGGGAGCACTAGGGGGGCCACTATGGAGGGGGAGCACTATGGGGGGGCCACTATGGAGGGGAGCACTATGGGGAGGAGCACTATGGAGGGCCACTATGGAGAGAGGAGCACTATGGGGGGCCACTATGGAGGAGGAGCATTATGGGGGGCTATTATGGAGGAGGAGCACTATGGGGGGCCACTATGGAGGAGGAGCACTATATGGGGGGGCCCACTATGGAGGAGGAGCATATGGGGGGCCACTATGGAGGGGGAGCATTATGGGGGCACTCCTTGGAGGAGGAGGACGACTATGGGGGGCCCTATTATATACTGGCACTATGGAGGGCGAGGATCACTATGGGGGCCCTATCTTATATTCTGGCAGACATGGGGGGCACTATGGAGAAGGGGGGAGAGGAGCACTATTGGGGTCATTGTATAGGGGCCACTAAGAGGGTTTTTTGGGTACATAGTAGGGGGGCATTGGCACATTATGAGGGCACTATGGGGACATTGGCTGGCCGGGGGCAACTAATTATTTCTATTGTTGGGACTATTACTATCAGCTTAGCACAGTTATTTTTGGGGAACATTTTTGGTTATAATTTTAGTGTCAGGGACCTTTCCTGGGTGCAGTTATTTTAATTACTGAAGGCGGTAGTATTTGAGGGGGACTGTTTCTGCAGTATAGTTTTGGGGAGCACAGCGGGCACAGTATTGGGAGTGGCAGGATGAGGAGTTCAAAGAAGGTGGAAGAATGATAGAAAAGTAGGAATCTAAGATGTCTATTTGTCAAACTCCACAGAGAGAAGAGATGGCTGGAAGAAATCATCATGGCAGTCTTGGTCTGAAAGGAAAAGATGAGGAAAGAGAACATCTACATCTAAGAAGACGTCACTGGATGTACGAGGTATGTGGACCTGTATTAGGCTACTTTCACATCTGAGTTGGTGATTCTGGCAGGCTGGTCCAGCAGAGAACAGCCTTCTGGAATTCACCGGCTCTGCACTGCTGGATGCAGACAGAATGCCCGCCGGCCCCATTAACTATAATGGGGTCAGGCAGAGATCCGGCCACAATCTGGCAAAAATGCAGAGAATCAACAGGACACAAACCTCTGCATGACTGAGTCTGTGTCCGGCCAATTTCTTGCATTCTCTGCCAAATCAGGTGGCCGGAGCGTAGTGCTGCAGGTGTGAAAGTAGCCTTACCCTGTATGTTTTGTATTGCTGTATGTAATGTTAGGACACCATAGGTTAGGTTGAGAATTTGGTTTGGGAACGGCGGGGGGGGCCCAAACACATTCCTTGCACAAGGGCCCTCTGCTGTCTGTGTCCGCCCCTGGGGAAAGGGCAAACAATGGTGAAGAACATAAATATAATGTAATAAAAGGAACAGATCACAGATTTCAATTCTGTCTAACACACTCCATTGGAAGATAAGGACAGTATGCATGTCCCAGCTATCTACTCCTAGCAGCTTACTATACCCAGTCTGAACGTAGCATTGGGCCACCCCAAACCCGGTCACTGCAAGAGGTAGGCAGGGAATGACCAACCTTCAACACTTCATTCAGCAGCCACTCCATAAATAGCATATTTTCCCTACCTTATGGTTATTGTGGAAGATTCCACAAAGGTAAATGTATTGAGATTTTGAAAGTAGTTTTTAAGGCACTGCTTTAAGGGGTAATGCGGGAAGTTAACAGTGTACAGAGCAAAAGCAGAAGGCTCCATCACTGTATAGACTATGGTGCAGGTGTACTGAAAGGGATTCTGTCACCTAGTTTAAGCCTATAGAGCTGAGGATATGGGCTGCTAGATGGCCACTAGCCCGTCCACAATATACTTTTCCCATTACTTTTCCCAAAAACGATTTTATTCATATGCTAATAGGGGTTATAAGGAGCCCAAGGGGCGGTTACCAATGTTCCTGGATCCCAGCCATGCCCACTGTGAAGGAGCCCAGCACCGCCCCGCATCCTCTCATCTCCTCCTTGCTCCCCCGACTTCACGCATTCAGAGCGCCGTAATCTCGCGCATGCCCGAGTACGCCGCTTGTGAGTGCTGGTAAACTGTTCCTTCCCTGTGCTGGCATCAGCATCAGGGAATGAACTGCGCATGCGCGAGATGGCACGCGCAAGATTACAGCGCTCTGAATGCGTGAAGTTGGGGAAGCAAGGAGGAGATGAGAGGATGCGGGGCGGTGCTGGGCTCCTTCACAGTGGGCACGGCTGGGATCCAGGAACATTGGTAACCGCCCCTTGGGCTCCTTATAACCCCTATTAGCATATGAATAAAATCGTTTTTTTGACTAAACAAAGACACACAAAGCAATGGGAAAAGTATATTGTGGACGGGCTAGTGGCCATCTAGCAGCCCATGTCCTCAGCTCTATAGGCTTAAACTAGGTGACAGAATCCCTTGAAGCTCAGCTACTATTCACTTGAATGGGAGCTGAGCTGCAGTACCCCAGCATGGCCACTACACAGTGTACTGAGATGTCTCCCTCCAGCTTTGTACACAGTATAGTTCCCAGTGCCACAGCGGTCCGAAACATCTGATTGTGGGGCTGCTGAGTGTTGGACCCCCACCAATCAGGTCATCAATATCTGTAGCTCAGAGAAGCCTATAAAGTGCCCTCAGCTGGGAGGCATCCACATGACGGAGGTTAACCTTCCTCAAGAAGTCCCACCCTTTATTCTAGATCCACAAAGCCTCCATCATATGAAGATCGATTGAACTCTCCCAGGCATGAATTAATCTTCTTCAAGTTGGAGCTGACAGTACCATCAGGTCTTTTAAGCTTGCTAATAGCCATGTTAATCAAAGGTCTGCCAAATTTATAACATTCTAGCTTCACTTATAACCTAATGAAATTTTCCCTCCTGTCCATCTACAAATCCTCTTTGTCAAAATCCAAAGCACCTTATGTTTAAAAAAAAACTAGAGCAAGCTGTCTGCGACACTCCCATACCAGTGGCCCTGGCATATTGCTTCCTTGTTGCCTTTTCCCTGCATGCACATGGGCTATGATACAGCTTCTGGATACCACCTAAGCCATTTCTCAAAAGAAACAGTGGTTCGGGGTGTGCTGTGAGTTATCTGACACATATTCCTGCCACCAACCCTGTGTTAAAACATAAAAGCTTTCATCCCTAGCCAAAAAGCTGGGAAGAGTCAGATAAAATCATTACCCTTAGGGAACCTATCTGAAAGATCTAGCGACATCAGGGAATGGTTTTATGTAACCATTTTCTCAACCTGCACATCCTTAACCCAGGAGAGCAAGGAATTGCTGATAAGAATGGGCTGTGGCTGAGTTTGGAGTGTCCTCATGCTACTCCGGGTCCACTGGACACCATTGATGTGTCACCACAGGTTGCTGCTCTCCAGAGGGGATGGCAAGGCATGGTGGACCCCAATAGGAAATAAGTTCAAAGAGTCAGGGTTTGTGGTAAACCAGTGTGCTTCTTTACTGGAGGAACTCAAGTTCAAAACAATACACGCAGGACACTGAGCTGGCTTTCCAATTTTCTCCTTTACAGAAGAAGGTTCTGTGCTGAAGAGTCTCTTCTACTAAACACTGGTCCATATCTGCAGACTGAATAAAGAGTTGGCTGGCCACACTTACCTATTTTTGGAAGTCCTATAGCAATGAATAGGAAGAGGCGCGCATGCAGTGGGGTTCCATTTGTGCATCAAAAGCGGGTCCCAGAGGTGGAACCCACTCCTATCAGAAATGTATGGCATATTTTGTAGATATACTATAAATGTCCACATGGGACATACCCTTTAAGGAGGGGTCCCACAAATTATTCTAAAGAATGAGCATTCAAAGCAACGGTAGTTCTTGGTAATTGGCCCATAAAATTGAGCACCCAATCTAATATATAAAGCTGAGTGTATGTGTGTATATGTGTGTATGTCTGCTAAAGGAATCCACACCGTCGCATTTACAATCACGAAATTTGGCACACAGGTACATCAGGTGTCAGGTGTCTCAGCCCTCTAGGGCGTATCATTTCTGAGATATTCCCCAAAAATGCATTAGCCAATAGAAGCCTGCAGGTCTTTCTCTATCATATCCCAACTGTCATACACACAGTCACACGTCCCTTATCAGTCAATAGAAGCTTGCAGGCCTTTAGTCTCCACATACACATAGTTTTACATCAGGTTTCCATAACAACCCAGCCATTTTTCTTCACTGCTGTAGGTCAGTTTTAAAGGGGCAGGGCGCTGTGGATGACACTGTTAAGGGAGCAGAGTGCTGTGGAGGTCACAGTTAAGGGAGGAAGTAGGATGACCATTCAGGCCACCCTCAAAAGATGGACTTAAAAGCCCCACCCCCAGGTCCTGCTAAGCCATGCCCCCTCCCACTCCACAGCCGACAGGGATTGAAAAAATTAAGGTCTCTGTTAAGGGGGAAAGGAATTGTGGAGGTCACAGTTAAGGGGACGGTCCTCTATGGAGGTCAGTGTTAAGGGACGGGGTGCTGTATAGGTATGTTAAGGGGACAGGGTGTTGTGGAGGTCACATTTAGGGAATGGAGCTCTGTGGAGGTCCTGTGAAGGGGTGAGTTATTGTGGAAATCACTGTTATCGATACTGTAGAGGTCACTAATAAAGGGGCTGCAGCTGTGGAGGTCACTTTTAAAGGGGAGGGTGCTGTGGAGGTCACTGTTAAGGGAGGAGGGGGCTGTGGAGGCCACTATTAAAGGGGCAGTGGGGTACTGTGAGGTCACTGTTAAGGGGCGGGGGGTACTGGGGGTGGCAACACTGTTGGGGGCAGTCGCTGTGGAGGTCTCTGTTACTTTACTGATGGGAGGGCTTAGTCTCCTTGTTCGCTCGGGATATTAGCACTCAGACCCCCACCAATCTAAACTTTTGATATGTCTCTTATATGAGTTGTCTATCAAAATTTTTTTAAAAAGTTAGTGATTAGTGATGAGCGAACCCGAACTGCAAAGTTCGGGTTCGTACCGAACTTTGCGAGTTCGGATACCCGGACCCGAACCCGGACTTTTTTCACTAAAGTTGAGGTTCGGGTTCGATGTTCAGGTAATTTTATTATTTTCCGTTATAACATGGTTATAAAGGAAAATAATAGCATTCTTAAGATAGAATGCTAAATAAAATGGCCATTCAGGGGTTAAAAATAATTTTTTAAAAATTCACCTCATCCACTTGATCGCGCAGCCGGTATCTTCTTCTTTCTTCTTCTGCAGGTCCTGCTGAATGAAGATAGAAGCTCCTGCTATCATTCAGCAGACCTGCAGAAAGACAAAAGAAGAGGATACCGGCTGTGCAATCAAGTGGATGAGGTGAGTTTTTTTCAATTATTTTTAACCCCTGAATGGCCATTTTACTTAGCATTCTGTCTTAAAAATGCTATTATTTTCTATTATAACCATGTTATAACGAAAAATAATAAAGTGAAGTTCGGGTCCCCATTGACTTTAATGGGGTCCAGGTTCGAGGTGAAGTTTGGGTGAAGTTCGGATTCCGAACCCTCGTACCAGAACTTCGACCTGAAGTTCGGGCGAACCCGAACTTCCATGGGTTCGCTCATCCCTATTAGTAATACTCTAAAAGTTAAAGGCTATGTATTTTTAAGATTGCAATGTACACATTTTAGACTTAAAATATTTTTTTCAATTTGGTCTTAAAAATATTGAGCTGTTCTGTCACAAAGGGTTACCTGGTTGTCTAGCTGTGTGAATCGTACTTTCACTTTGTGCCAGTCATTTAATAAACTTTATCTCTAAATTACTGAAAGGTCATAAACACTTACAGTGGGGAAAATATGTATATGATACACTGGCGATTTTGCAAGTTTTCCCACCTACAAAGAATGGAGAGGTCTGTAATTTGTACCATAGGTACACTTCAACTGTGAGAGACAGAATCTAAAAAATGCCAGAAAATCACATTGTATAATTTTTAAATAATTAATTTGCATTTTATTGCATGAAATAAGTATTTGATACAATAAAAAAACAGAACTTAATATTTGGTACAGAAATCTTTGTTTGCAATTACAGATGTCAGATGTTTCCTGTAGTTTTTGACCAAGTTTGCACACACTGCAACAGGGATTTTCGCCCACTCCTCCATACAAGTATTCTTCAGATCTTTCAGGTATTGGGTTCGGGTCTGGAGACTGGCTAGGCCACTCCAGGACGATGAAATACTTCTTAAGGAGCCACTCCTTAGTTGCCCTGGCTGTGTGTTTTGGGTCATTGTCATGCTGGAAGCCACGACCCATCTTCAATGCTTTTACTGAGGGAAGGAGGTTATTGGCCAAATTCTTGCGACACATGGCCCCAACCATCCTCCCTTCAATATGTTGAAGTCATCCTGTCCCCTTTGCAGGAAAGCACCCCTAAAGTATGATGTTTCCACTCGTAAGCTTCATGGTTGGGACGGTGTTCTTGGGATTGTACTCATCCTTCTTCTTCCTCTAAACATGGCAAGTGGAGTTGATACCAAAAATTTCTGTTTTGGTCCCATCTGGACATGGACATGTGCGTGCCCTGCAGGATTTTAATCCATGACGGGGTATTGTGTTACTAACCGTAATCTTTGAGATTGTGGTCCCAGCTCGCCTCAGGTCAATTACCAGGTCCTCCTGTGTAGTTCTGGGCTGATTCCTGACCTTTCTTAGAATCATCCTTACCCCATTAGGCGAGATCTTGCATGGAGCCACAGACTGAGTAAAATTGATAGTCATCTTGTGTTTCTTCCATTTTTTAATAATTGCGCCAAGAGGTGTCTTCTTACCAAGCTGTGTGCTTATTGTCCTGTAGCCCACCCCAGCTTCGTCTACAATTTTGTCCCCGGTGTCCTTAGACAGCTCTGTGGTCTTGGCCATGGTGGAGCGGTTGGAGTGTGATTGATTGAGTGTATGGACAGGTGTCTTTTATACAGGTAACAAGTTCAAACAGGTGCAATCAATACAGGTAATGAGTGCAGAGGAGAAGGGCTTCTTAAAGAAAAACTAACTTTGAGAGCCAGAATTCTTGCTGGTTGGTAGGTGATCAAATACTTATTTCATGCAATAAAATCCAAATTAATTATTTAAAAAGTAAGTAATTTTTAATGTGATTTTCTGGATTTTGTTTTAGATTCTGTCTCTCACAGTTGAAGTATATCTACGATAAAAATAACAGACCTCTCTATTCTTTGTAGGTGGGAAAACTTGCAAAATCGCCAGTGTATTTAAGCCACATTCTTATCAGTAAGATAAGAATTGAGCTATAATGAGTGTTTATAAGGTTAGAGATCAGAGATAAGGAGCCAATAACTGAGCTGCCTGATGGAAAGAGTAAGAATACAGAGCCTGCTACTAGAGAATCTGAAGCCAATACAGAGAAAAGGGCTCAAAATATTTAATTGCAAAAATGATTTTTAGCTCAAAATGACAATAACAAAATTGCCTCAAAGGTGTACATAGCCTTTAAAAGTATTGTCCGAGATAATTAAAAATCTCGGACAACCCCTACAATTTCTTAAAATATAAAATTTTATATACTCCAGTACCGTTCTCTGCAGTGCTGATCAGTACGTTTGTGGCTCTTTGTTTACAAACAGCATTGGTGACATGTCTGGATACAGCACTTGACCTCTGCAGCCAATCACTGCTGGACACAGTGATTAGCTGCAGCAGTCATGTGCCATATATATATATAGACACATCCCTATTGCAGACTGTAAACAAAGAGTCGCAGGAGTAATGCATAAAACAGTAGTGGAGAAACAGGTCAGTATATAAAGTTTTTATATTTTAAGCAATTGAAGGGATTGTCTAGAATTAAAATTATCACAGAAAACCCCTTTAAAACTGTCGATAAGGAGAAGCCACGCCCACTCCCTACCTCTCCGTTAGTGATGGGATTCCCGCTCTTTGGCTCCACATTGAATGCCATTACCGGACTGCCCCTCCCCCCTTCCCTCCCTCACACACACTTTTAAGGTGGAGAAAGTTTGGGATCCGGTTCTCTTTGGCTCAGTGACCGATCACTATTCTACAGCCTCCTGCACAGAGCACCCCCCGAACTGCTCCAGAGGTGAAGATAGCACGAGAGGCTCCCATGGACATCTCCTGGATCTCCCTATCATGAAGAAGAAAAGAATCCTTTTAATTTCTCCGTACATGAGAGAATTCACATCGAAAGACTAGTTTCATATTTAGAAAGTAGGAAATATTGTCCTAAGGAAATCAGAAGTAACAAGATAAAGATTCACACAGTAGAGAAGCCATTTTCAGGTTCAGATTGTGGAAGATGTTTTACCCATAAATCAACTCTGGTTGGGGGCGTGGCTTGGACACGGAGTGGAGCGGTCGCATGGTGGCGGAGCTCCGGAGGCCTAGGCTGTAATCAACGCCATCCGCAGCCACAGACCTCTTTCTTGAACTCCTCCTGCCTACACGGAGTGTTTACTACCCCGGAGCCAGCCTTGAGGGGCAAGATTTTAACTTTTGGCCGCGGCCCCGGAGTGCAGCCTGTGAACCCGCCGAAGCCTCGGCCTGTCCTGACCCGCCTGGCCGACCGGAAGTGCGGGTGGAGCGCGGAGGAGAGCAGAGGACGCCGGCGCTTTCCCTACAGCTTACCTGCGTCTTGGGGGCCTAGGACTCCTGGTGCTTGACGTTCCATCCGGATAGCACTCACTGGAGGCCCCAGCCGGAGGGACGTCGTCCTGCCTACGGTGGTGAGTCGGCTGGGCTATTCCCCTGCGTGTGCCTGCAGAGGGGGCACATCCTCTCACTTTGTGCTGGGGGGGCTACTGGACTCCCTAACCTAAAGGGGCATCTATTGAAGGCTGGGAGGGCATATACCTTTGGCCCCTGCTTCCCAATCCTCTGCACTCTTGCGGCCCCAGCCACTATACTGAAGGGTCACTTGTACTCAACTACGCCACCTACAGCATCGCATTGTCAGAGCCCATCAGGATTCTGCTAATATCAAGGGCAGGCCCTTTTTGTCTTGGTGACAATAGAAGAAACCCGGTTTTTAGCCCCCACCTGAGCCTGCTTCTTTTCTGTATCTTTGGAAGTATGCCGTGGTGATGCTCAACTACTAATGACACCTCCAGTTCCCTCCACGACATGATGTGGTTTTGGCGGTGAACCTCCATATCTCTACATATTATGATCCAGCTCTTTTATTTCCTATCTGTTACATGATCTGATTATATATTGGCTGCACGCAAGGGAACAAGGCATGCCTGCACGGTCACAAAAAAAGAAACAACTGGGCCTTCCATCATCCTGTCAGACCCTTCCAGAGTTATTTCGTACGCCACAACCATCAAGCATGGAGCGGCCTGACTCCCCAACAGGCAGTTCTAGTTCACTACTACCTTCTGAACCTGAACCAGCTCTAGATGTTCCGGCTCAGGCCTTTGATCCTACGGAGCTCTATAACAATATCAAATCGCTCTTTTCTACGGAATTATCTAAAGCGGTTGCCGATTTCACCAAACAAATTCAGGAGCTGGGTACTAGAGTCTCTGACCTGGAAGAAAAGATGGACGAAGTAGCAGATGCTATGGAGGTTGACAGTACTCGCCTGGATGGTCACGCACAGAGGTTGGAAGCATTGGAATATAAACTGGAGGACTTGGAAAACCGTAATCGGCGAGCCAATATTAGAATCAGGGGCATGCCGGAATCCATCACTGCTTTGCAACCTACGGTGCTCAATCTCTTCCAAGCTTTATTACCCCAAGTGGATTCAAACCTGTTCAGAATGGATAGAGTACATAGGGCGCTAGGCCGTCCACGAAATCCTAATGTTCCTCGAGACATCATACTAAAGCTACACTACCCTGAAATGCGTGACCAACTCCTGCAAGCAGCACGCAATTTACAGGCCCTCCCCAGGGGTTGACTCCTCAGTACAGCTATTTGCTGACCTAGCTCCTGTCACGCTGGAAAAAAGAAGATCAATGAGACCTGTCACTATGGCCCTACAGAGAGCACAAGTTCGCTATAGATGGGGCTTTCCGTTTCATGTTGCCTTCAAAATTGGAGACCGTGAATATGCCATCAAGGAACTCTCAGAGGGTCTAGAAATCCTACAACGGGAGGGCATCCCGTTTGATAGACCTGCCACACCAGCTCCGTTGCCACAGCGACCTACCAGATCTTGGCATCCGCGCCGTGCTCTACCTCCTGCCTTACCAGAACCTCCGAGGCGCTCTCGAGATCCGCCATGACTTTGAACATGCCCTGGGAGATCGTCTATCGACGTGTACCATCATCTGAACGTGCAGGACGATCGTAATCGTATGTTTACACTGACTAAATACCTCAGTTATATCATTTTGGGTATACTCACGTTAATCTTTATTGCTTAGTCGTTTATCCTGCTGTTTCCTACATATGCTAATACCTTCCCCCGCCGCAGGCTGCAATAGACGTTTGAGATAGGTGAATTGTTTACACCCGAGCTGGTTTTGTTGGCTGCGGTGGGGAGATACACTGTGTAGTATATATGCTTCACATGTCTGGTCCCTTTTAGTTCCCTTCTTACTTGATTGTTGAAATGCCCCCCGGAACTGCGCTTATGCGGTTTTCGGGGATCTTATGGTTATACTATTTTTCAATGGGTGCAGTGGCGTTTCCTCGTGCCCTGAGCCGTTGTAGCTGGCCGAGATAGGCGTCTCTTTAAGCGCCCGGCTTGCTGTAGTGGTTTGGGTCGGGGGGACTCTCCATTTCATTTACATTGACCCACCTATTCATTTGACGCTCGTCCTACCCCTCTTTATTGACCCACATATACTATGCCTTGTTCCTTTGCTTGGTTTATTTCTTCTCCCCCTTTTCTTTCTCGTTCATAGGTTCACCTTTTCTTATTCAGTGATTTTATATGCTGATTGTCGTGGAGTAAGAGCTCCATGTGTTCCCTACGCCTTGTGCGTTACAGGACACGATGCCGACATGTTTGGTTAGGCACGTGGTTCCTGACTGTTAATGTTCATTTGGTTCTCTTGATTCTGTCTCTCCAAGTCGCAGATTTTCCTATGTTGGTCTTAAATGATTGCGGTTGGACTCCCCCGGTCTTCTGTCCTCTCTATCATTCCCCCATCTCTTCTCTACAATGCCCTGGACCTGATCACCCACCTTTAAGTCCCAGCTATTTTTATATTATTAAGCATGTGTAGAATAATATCCCATAATGTTAGGGGGTTTAACTCTCCTCAAAAAAGACGTAAGGCCTTTTTACAGTATGACCGACTCAAACCTGATATCATATGTATTCAGGAATCACATTTTACTCCAACCTCCTGTCCTAAATACTTCCATAATAGATATACTCTGCTGGCTCATGCCCCATTCCCATCCAAAAGCAGAGGTGTAGCTATTTTTATTAAAAACTCTCTACCTCTCCAAATTGAGTCTACCAATATAGATCCTGAAGGTAGATATATTATAGTAGTAGGCAGTCTATATAGTACAAATATATGTCTGATTAACTCGTATGCTCCTAACAGTCAGCCTGCCTCTTTCTTTCATACCTTGGGAAGACTGGCGGAACAACACCGTCCCCTCTCCTTTATTTGGTGTGGGGATTTTAACATGACGTTTAACGCCCGACTGGATAGGTCTTCCCCCATGGCGGACAAATTGTCCTCCAAATCAAAGAATACTATTCGGGCGGTTATGCGGGAACTGAGCATAGCTGACTGTTGGAGAGAACATAATGGATCCCAAAGAGGCTATACTTACTTCTCCCCAGTGCATCATCACTACACTAGGATTGACTGGATTCTAGCTTCCACGCAACTTCTCCCACATCTCTTATATGCCAGACATGTACCTTGTGCATGGTCAGACCATGACTTGGTGCTGGCGGATTCAATCTGGATTCCCCGTCAAGATGCCCCTTTACCTGGAGACTAAATGAATCGCTACTTACTGATCCCTCTATTGCAGGCCATATTACCACGGCTCTTAGAGATTTCTTTACTATTAACGTATCCTCAGATACTACCCCTGCAGTAAACTGGGCCGCGCATAAAGCAGTTATTAGAGGGGTAATCGTGGCGGAGGCGTCTAGGTTGAAGAAAGAGCGCTCTAGGGTTCAGTCGGACCTGGAATCAAAACTGTTCCGTCTGGAATTAGCTAATCAGAGACAACCCTCCCTTTACCTCACCAAACTCATTAAAGATACAAAACTCCAGATTGATGCACTCTTACTACACCGTACCGAAAAGGCAGCGAGATGGACACAAGCTAAATTCTATAAGCTGGCGAATAAACCTGATAGAATGTTAGCAGCTAAACTTAGGGCTAGGCAACGCTTTAATAATATTTATCAGCTTAAAGATGTTGGTGGGCAGGTTACCTCTAATCCAGATACAATATATAGGCAATTTCACGCCTTTTATCAAAAATTATATTCACCGCCGTCTGATCCCCATACTGAGGACACTACCTCTTTTCTTTCTTCCCTACCTATCCCTACATTACCCTCGTCTGCTAGGGAAACTCTTAATCATGATGTTACGGATGAGGAATTAGATCTCGCAATAGCATCTCTTAAATTGGGTAAGTCACCAGGCCCAGATGGGTTCTCCGCTTCGTATTATAAAAAATTTAAAGATATATTGATCCCCCACCTTAAAGGCCTCTGTAACTATATCCTTCATAACGGTACACTACCGCCCGACATGCTTACTGCGCTGATCACAGTCATCCCTAAGCCCAATAAAGACCCTCTCTGTCCCACCAGTTATCGCCCCATCTCCCTACTTAATGTAGATATTAAGATATTTACCTCTATCTTGGCTAAACGCCTTAACCGCTACCTTCCTACTTTGATTCACTATGATCAGGTCGGTTTCATCCCGGGGAGGCAAGCACCTGACAATGTTAGAAAGGTCTGTGATATTATCCAGTGGGCAAATACGAAATCGAGACCTTTCTCTCTATTGGCCCTAGATATTGAAAAGGCCTTTGATAGTCTCTCTTGGACTTATCTCTATCAAGTGATGTCTGCAATGGGCATATCGGGAGCCTTTTTATCTGCTGTCCGAACCCTATATGCAACTCCCACAGCTTTTCTTAAGTTACCCACTAATAGCCCCGCCCCTGTCCATATCCACCGAGGCACTCGACAAGGATGTCCCCTTTCTCCTGCCTTGTTTGCTTTAGCCATTGAGCCATTGGCCATTATGATCCGCACCAACCCCAATATAGCAGGAGTTCTGATTGGCACACGCGAATATAAAGTGAGCTTGTTTGTGGATGATATGCTCCTTACCATCACGCGTCCCTTGACTACTTTACCCAATTTGATGGACTGCTTAAGTATATTTGGTCGCTTCTCTGGCCTCCGGATCAATGCTAAAAAATCAGAGGTGCTACACTATAATGTACCACAACAGACTAGAGAGTTAATTTCCCTTAATTTTGGATTTGCCCATAGGGATCACTATCTTCCGTATTTAGGGGTCAATTTGCCCAAAACTTTAAACTCTGCTTTTAAGTGGAATTACGCCCGCCTTATTCCTACGCTTCTTCAAGATTTACTTCATTGGAACTACCCCACCCTATCGTGGTTGGGCAGAATACATACAGTCAAAATGGTTACACTGCCGAGAATACTGTATCTATTTCGATCTCTTCCCACACCAATAACGGGCTCTGCTCTGAGAACCCTACAGACTGAAATTTTCCGTTTTATATGGGCCTATAAGAGACCGCGGATAGCCAGACATATCATGCACCTACATAAGAGTGTAGGGGGCCTTTCAGTCCCACACCTCTACAAATACTATGTTGCAGCTAGACTATCACAGTTGGTTTCGTTTAATGCTCTTTCTCATCTTCCACAATGGGTTGTCCTGGAGTCTGATTTATTGCACCCTGCATCTCCAATAGCATTAATATGGTCTCCTGACATCCCCTTGGGGACAGTTGACCCAGCTGCAAAAATCCCCTATCTTATGTTACAACTTTGGAGGAAAGTCAGATTTAAATATAAACTACAAAGTCCCATTTCTCCCTTACTCCCAATATTCAGGAACCCCCTATTTCCACCTGGCCTATCACCAACTGCGTTCACGTGGTGGAAACACACTAGACTGCGCTGCGTTGGTGATTTTCTACTTCGCTCTCAGCTCATGTCCAGGGCATACTTCTTATCTACTTTCTCTCCCCCACCTTCTGAATTCTTCAGAACTTCCCAGATCTTCCACTTCCTAACGTCACAGATCCCAGCCACTCACATGATAGTATATACACCATTTGAGAGACTCTGTAAGTACAGAGCCTTAGAGAAGGGCTCACTCTCTTCTATCTACTCTATTCTGAACGCGTCACCCCCTGACACTAAATTTCCATTCATGCATGGCTGGGAGGTTGATCTGGGAGAGACTCTTACCGTGGAACAATGGGTTCAATGTTGCACTATAACTAGTAAAGGAAGCTGGCAGGTTACCTTAATGGAGACCTCCTTGAAGATTTTACATAGAACCTATTTTGTTCCATCCAGGCTACATGCTATCTATCCAACGGTCTCCCCTCTTTGCTATAGAGGGTGCCAGTCCATAGGAAACACCCTTCACGTTTGGTGGACTTGCCCAGTGGTTCGTAGGTTCTGGACTAATATTAAAAGAGGTTTATATGAAGTATTTGGAAAAGATATTCCCCTTTCAGTGCCTATATATCTCTTAGGCCTAAAACCACCGACATTCAATTATACTGAATATAAACTACTTCAATTTATTTTGATGTCAGCCAGAATCCACATAGCCTCCAGATGGCGTACACCCTCTCTCTCAATATCAGCCGTTATCCATAGGGTTAATACTATTACGTTGTATGAAAAACTAAATGCTACACTACAGGATACCAGGGAGCGTTATCTGCAGGTTTGGGACCCCTGGCTGAAATGCTCCAAGTCTCCTAATTTACAATATTACTTGTCTTTATAATATGACATCCCGAGAGATGGGAGACCACTTACTCTTCTCCTCTCCCCTCCTTTCCCCTTCCTACCCCTGACCGGGGGAGCCCCAAAGACCGTCTTCTCTGTCTATGTCTCTCTTAGATATAGTTTCGACAGAATTAGACGACTCACGATTTTGGATATAACGTTTTATTGTTGTATAACTGTTCTGTTTATATCATAGATTTATATACTCATTACATTACTTATGCAAATATCACCATAGGAGAAATTTATTTGCCTTCTGTATACATTCTTATGTCCTCTGTGTGATTTCTCCATATATGCAACCAATTCAATAAATACTTTTTGGAATTAAAACTGTCGATAAAAAAATTTTGAAACTTGGATGAAACATTTTCCTCTTATTATGCAGTCACTACTATGAAAAATACACACAAGCTCTATCTGTGAGTCAGAAGTAATTAATAGGGATTACAATAGGGCAGCTTCTCTACTGTGTTCTGAATCTTGGTAATCTTACCAATAACAATCTATTGCGACACTACTAACTGGTTCTCATGATAAATACGTGCACTGGGGAAATGATTTCCTAGGTGTCGTTTATTTTCAAGGTTCATATTGACATAGGAAATACATTTAAATTAATCATGTATTGTTTCTTGTGGGTGTGGTAGTGAAGAATTGTTGCATACTGTATTGGGAACGTGTATTGTGTATTATTTTTGGAAATCGCTATGGTTACGCAACATTGTTGTTGAAGTTATGTATATGTATGTTTTGTTTTTACTGGGTGTGGTACACATGACTCTATGAGGGTCTAACAAGACTGTAGCCAAGATCCAAAGTGAGAAAACAACTTTAACCACTTAAGGGGGTTATCCCATGAATTTAAAAAAGTCTATATATATTTAACTATACCAATGCAGAAAAACTGTGCTTTCCAGTGTAATTTTCAACCTCAATGTTTTTTTTTTACTTACCTTATCCAGAGGGCTTGACTCTTCCCTTTCTGTGGGGGTGCGTGGTAGGGGCGACAGCAGCTCGTCATGTGAGACAATTAAGCACCTGCATCTCCCAGTCTAATACATAGAAAACAGTTCCCTACACACAGCCCCAGCAATTCCAATAATAAATAACACTATGGTATGAAATGCTCCCCCGATTTCCTTCTCCGCTGTCTAGAGAGAGATAGCTATATACCTTATTTTTTGCCCCATAAGACACACTTTTTTCTCTCCAAAGTCGGGGAATATTAACATTAGCACAAGAGGACTGGGAAGCGGTGAATGCAGAGCTCCCTATGTGGACTCTGGTCTTAAGCTGCAGGGCTTTGCATGCTGTGCTGTGACCTGCACACAGCATGAGGATGTCAGAGCGCTCTGTGACCTCAAGCTTTGTGAAGTCAGATCACAGCAGTGTCCAGAGCAGGAGAGGTAAGTTGATTTATTTTTTTTGTCTGCTGTGAGGTCTGAATGGGGGTCTTTTTCACATTGGGGAGTCTGATCTGAGGTCTTATTGGGGTCATATTCACATTTGGGGTCTGATGTGAGGTCTGAATTGGGGCTTTTTTCACATTGGGGGTCTGATCTGAGCTCTGATTGGGGGTCTTATTAACATTGGGGATCTGGTCTGAGGTCTGATTAACATTGGGGTTTGATTGGTGGTCTGACCTTAGGTCTAATGAAAAATATTTTTTTAATTTTCTTCTTCGAAAACCTAGTCGCGTCTTATTGGCAGCTACATCTTATAGGGTGAAACATACAGTATTTCTATAAATTTAGAAGTACAGTAGGGATGAATGAATGATAGGTGTCTGGGCCGGTTCACTATAAAATCACTACATCAGCACTGAGAGAGCAGGGAACCTACTGAGCATGTAAGTCCACCACTGAACACAGGAGGACAGGTGGATCTGAGGAATAAACAGCAGGGGGTGCTACCATAGAAGAAAATGTACATAAAAAATAAACATTTTTATTTGCATGTATCCTATAATAATACTCTATTTGAAATGCCCTTTTCATTGCATAGGAATATTTATCATGGGATAACCCTATAAAACCTAAAAACAAAAACAGTTATGTGTTATGTTCACTTTCTATATGATTATCATTGTAATTTAATTTTTGTCATTTACTCGATAGCCAGATTTGTGTTAATAACCTTTTTCTGCTCCTGAAAATGTATGAAATGGGACAGTAGCCTGCAGTTGCTTCATGACAGAAATAATCATGTTAACACTATAGATATATACAATACGATTAGCTCTTTCCTTGACTCTTAAAGGCTTTGGACACTTTGGTGAGCATTTTTTTTATTGTTGCATTCTACTTGTTTTGGTATGGTCTTTATTAAAAAAAAAAGTAAAAAAAATGTCATTCTGTCTATGTTTGCTTTCGGTTTACACCAGTTCTGACGCTCAGGTTATAACCTTTATCTCTGAGCTCCTGACAGCTCATAAACAGCTAAGGCTACTTTCACACTAGCGTTTTTAAATTCCGGTATTGAGTTCCGTTATAGGGGCTCAATACCGGAAAAAAACGCTTCAGTTTTGTCCCCATTCATTGTCAATGGGGACAAAACTGAACTGAAGACAACGGAATGCTCCTGAAAGCATTCCGTTCCGTCTTCAGACCGGAGGACAAACCGCAGCATGCTGCGGTTTGCTCTCCGGTCCAGGCATCCGCACCAAGACGGATCCGGAATGACCCCCAATGCAAGTCAATGGGGACGGATCCGTTTGGTGTGGACACACCAGTAATCCGGATCTGTCCTCCATTGATTTCCAATGGGGGGTCATTCCGGATCCGGCATACATACACACAGACATGCATACATACACACAGACATACAAACAAACATACAGACATACATACAAACATACAGACATACATACATACATACTCACATACTCCCGGGACGCCGGCAGAACGTCTTCACGCGCCTCCTGCGCGCTGCGATGACATTTCCCCACTGCGCCCAGCAGAGGGCGCTGTGGGGAATCGTCATCACTGCGCGCAGGAGGCGCGTGAAGACGTTCTGCCGGCGTCCCGGGAGTATGTGAGTATGTATGTATGTTTGTATGTATGTCTGTATGTTTGTTTGTATGTATGTCTGTGTGTTGTTTTAATGTGTGTCATGTGTGGGGCCGGAGCGCTGCTCCGGCTCCACACATGTATAGCGTTAGCACGGATCCGTCGGCACCCTTTAGGTGCCGGATCCGTGCTAACGCTAGTGTGAAAGTAGCCTAATCCCTTATTGGTTTGACAAGAATATTGCTTAAATGACTGTTTATGAGCTGTCAGGAATTCAGAGATAAGGGTTACAGATTGAGTCATCAGAGTTGCTGTTTGATGGGACTCAGTGTAAACAGAAAGCAGTGGTCTCCAAACAGCAAACTGACAGCTGTACAAAGAAAATGGAAAAAAAAATGGAAAAAAATATATTTTAGCCCAAAATGAGAAGAATAAAAACTTGCCCAAAGGGAACCTGTCATCCACTTTATTCTGCCCCGAGTGAGAGCACTGAGCTATACTGAGTTCAGCAGTCTGTCACTTGTGTGTTAATACTGTATTAGGTACTTCTGCTCCCGTTAACTCTTGCACACTCAACACTGCTTTTCCGTAAGAGAAAAAATCAATTGGGTGGAGGGAGGGGAGCTCGTGGATAAGCTGGACTCTTCTCTGGCAGAATGTGAGACTTCTCCAGCACAACCTGCAGGGATTAAAAAGTAGGTTCTCTACAAGCACCTAATATTCGCACATAAGTGACAGACTGCTGAAATCATGAAATATGATCAAATGTTGAAGACATACCGATAGGGAACTAAGATTGTGAGCTCCACTGGGGACACCAAGTGATGATAATGTCTGTAAAGAGCTGCAGAATATGTCAGCTATCTACATGACTCAAATAATTAATGAATGTTCCCTAAGGCCCCTTTCACACGAGCGTGACAGATTAGGTCCGGATGCGTTCAGGGTGCGTTCAGAGAAACTCGCACCATTTTGCAAGCAAGTTCAGTCAGTTGTGTCTGCGATTGCGTTCAGTTATTCAGTTTTTTCCGAATGGGTGCAATGCGTTTTGATGCGTTTTTCATGCACGTGATAAAAAACTGAAGGTTTACAAACAACATCTCTTAGCAACCATCAATGAAAAACGCATTGTATCCGCACTTGATTCAGGATGCAATGTGTTTTTCACTGAAGCCCCATTCACTTCTATAGGACCAGGGCTGCATGAAAAACGCAGAATATAGAACATGCTGCGTTTTTCACGCAACACAGAACTGATGCGTGAAAAAAAAGCTCATGTACAAAGACCCATTGAAATGAATGGGTCAGGATTCAGTGCGGGTGCTATGCATTCATGTCACGCATTGCACCCACGCGGAAAACTCGCTCGTGTGAAAGGGACCTAAGAGTCTTAAGACAATGCAGCAATTCTTTTCGTAATGTGACATAATAAAATTCATTTATGCCAGTTTGGGACTTTCTACCTGATTATCATTCTCCAAGGAGTAACCTTTGTTTTTTTTGCGGACCTATTTAAATGAATGGTAACGCATACAGTCCGCAAAAAAAAACAAATGGACACGGGAAGAAAATAAGTTAGTGTGCATGAGCCCTTAGGCTGTGTATCTGAGTTGTGGCCACAGGATGTTAGATGCCATGCAGCCAAGAAATATGCAGAAAAACTGCAGCTGCTGTATTGCCGTAGTTTTACACCAAGTTCAGGTGAAGCACATGGCCGCAATGTAGAAATTCAACCTACTGTAAAGCCGTCATACAAAATGGGTTTGCTAACATGATGGTTCCCAGCAGAAGCAGGCACAGGGCCCCCTGTGTAAGAACACTGTATGGTCCCAGCACAGAGCACCCCGCAATTGAGAGCTATGAAATACATTTGCTCACTCCCTTATATGCAATCTAATGGATAGTAGAAAATTGCTTTTAAAGTGGAAATGTTTCCCATTGGCTACTATGGGCCCCTATGTAGCTGTGCAGGTTGCATATATGGTAAGTTTGCTCTTGTGCATCAGCACTGACAGTGTTTGAAGGGAATAAGTATCATTTTTGTACCTGTCTTGTACAGTTATCTGTGCACTGTATGGAAGTTTATGAAGTGCCATTTTATTACAATTTCTAATCTTAACACTTTTTGGCTGCACAATTGGTATCTCACACCTGCAACCTTGTGTTTTCAAGTTGCTCCCTTATCAAAAACAGGAGAGCGATGGAATATTTTGCCAGAGGCCTGAATTGCCCCCAAAATTCCCATGTTATAGTATACAGAGTTAAAATACATCGTCTTCTATGTTTGCCCATATAAAATCAGTTGAGTATTGATTTTTTTTTTAATGTTTACTGTTGACTATTTTTTGGTATTGAAAATTACTTACATGATGCAGTTTATTTTTTGGTAATTATAATAAAAACATTAGTGAATATCCATGATCTGCTAAATAATTGTAATAGAACAGAGATTTGACCAGAACTGAATCCTCCAGATGTGCTTTTCTGTATGAATGTTGAATTGAAATTATTTGCAGGATCTTGTTCTAGCACCATCTGCTGGAACTAAGTATAATTACAGGCCTTGTACTGTAACATAACTATATTACTGATATTGTCATCACTAAATGCAAAAACCTGTATATTTCCCTTACAGATGCGTTGCAGCATTGAGCAGAAAAAGCACGTTAGATGTCCAGAGCACCAAGGGTGGGACCTTACCCTCGGTGCACCAAAGTTCCATCCCTTGCCATTAAGCCCCTCCTTCCTCTTGTTGATTGACAGGGCCAAGCATGTGTATCTTGGTTGTGCCTGGCCTTGTATTCCTGATAAAGAATTGCACACATGTGTAGTACAGGTTTTCTCTCCGGGGCAGGAATGAGGTTCTTTACTTGACATGCGCTGAAATTCTAGCGCACACACAGCAGGCGTGCGATTATGGGTCCAGGCGAGAGAGGAACACAGATGCCTAGCCCTGTCAGGATGGAATTTTGGTGCACTGAGGGACATGCGCCCGCCATGAGTGCTCCTAACATCTAATTTACATATTTTTTAAATGTGTTTTTTATATTCAATGCTACAACAGATCTGTAAAGTAAAGGTATGGTTTACATTGTCTATTCAAGCACTGTGGCGGTATTAGTTGGGTTTCCTGATCAACCGCCACAGCTCAAGTCTTTTTAGTGTTGCTGGTGGGAATGTTAGATGCAGTATTCACAGAGAGCATGGCCATGCAACCAATTGCAGGACTTGGCTGTTCCACCAATCAAGAACTTCGGCTGGCTGGCCAGTTGGGTGGCCCAGTTAGCACATCAATTAGGGGTTCAAAGGGTGATCAATCTGACTGCCTGGTGCTCTAGTTGAACCTGGTTTGTGCTACCATCTGTGGCAGTTATTGTGTCCTATGACCTGGTGTAACTTGATTGTGTTTTTGTATTTTTGTAGCCCAGCTCTCACTTAAACACTATCTTTGATTATCTCTTCCCCAGTTTTGTCTGATTTTACATTTTTCTTCTATTCTGTCTCAATTAGTTCCCTCCTGGTCTGATTCTGCTCTGCCTCTGACACTACATTAGGATCTTGCCTGGCTTAGATATTCTCTCTTTGTGACTTTCGGATCTGTTTGGCTATGATCTTTGCTTGTTTACTCCACCAGTTGCTAAAAGTTGGTGAATACTCTACAGGTACAACCTGGGGACTTACAGCAGTGAAAACCAGATTCCTGTATTGGGGTTAAAAGGGTGAAAAACTGGAATCCTTAGATTCTGCTAAACAGTGTGGCCTGTGCAAAGTCTGACTGCGAAAGCCCTTTTTTAAACAGGCGAACCTGCTAGTTATTGCTCCTTCTTATCACTGCCTGAGTCATTTCTCTCTAGAAGGCATCGATATTAGAGTCAGTCAACCAGTTGACTCATTGCAAGATGACAACCCTAAACATTCCAGTAAATCCACCAAGGAATGGTTGAACAAAAGGAAATGGAGGGTTCATGAATGGGCAAGTGAAAACATGGATCTAAAATTATTGTATCAACGTTGTGTTCTTGCAAGAAACATCTAAAAAATGCTCATCTGAATTCATTCTTCAGGAAGAAGTGCTTAAAACATTCTCCAGGCAATGTCAAACTGGTAGAAAGCTATAAGAAATGCTGCTGGAGGTTGTTTCTTCCAAAAAGGGCAATACCAGGTATTGGACAAAGTGGCATATATGTGAATTTATTCAATTACTTTTATCAAATGTTGATATGGCCGTAAAAACTTTATATAGGGTGCACTCACTTTTTCACATGACCATGGTGAGAAAATTTTAAAATATTCTGCATTTCCAAAAATCACTTTTAAATTTGGATGTTTAGCAATAATGGAGTCACATTACCATTTCCACCCACGTCCAGTAAACACTTACATTAATCACTCACATTTAAAATGCATCCAAAGCAACCTGGTCAGTGTACTTATTACCCATAGCCAAATTACAATAGAAAGCAGACAGAAGCCAGCTGGGGGTGTCGGTGAATCACAATGAGTTTCTTCGGCCAGCCATAATTGAGAGTTTCCCTTCGGCTACTGTTCCTCTGTTATGTCATAGACAGCACTCCATCATTATGGTCATGGAGAAGCTGGTATTGTTTGTGATTTTATTGAATCCAGTAAAATGTTTGAGTAACACTTCAGAAGAACAGCACATTGGCTTCTGGGTGACTCATGGCAGGGCTTTCTCATGACTAAATTAGTCTGCAGGATGAGAAATAAAGAAAACAATGTGCACACCAATATAGTAATACAGCGGCTCCTGATTACAGGACTCATCCATCCCTTCTATGTGACATTTACTGTATGTCTAATTTGTATACTACCATCTTCACATCTGCAGAGGAGTCAGTCGTTGTAGAATGGAACATGCCTTCATCACAACATCTTATTATGGTTTGGTCCATGGTCAATGTGCTATGAAAAACTGGGGGTTATTATTGTTCCTAGTAGTATGAAACAATCACTAATAAAGGTGCACTGCGGCGGTAATGCAGTTCATAATATATGGCTACATCCTCACGCTGATGTTAAAATGAGACTTTCGCCAATATATTCTTATATCAAGAACATACTAGAGCCCGAGCACCGCGTCAAGATATCTCAGAGTGGCACGGGACCTAACACTAACCTATTTAGCCGTATGGGCAATTGCGGAAGGAGCATATAGGCCGACACACAGCAACCTACTCCTAGTTACCTCCAGTGTTAAATCACACATCCAATGGGAGGAGGGAGGAGACTATGAGCCACACCTACCAATGACTCATGTGACTCAGGCTACACAGGTGCTCCAGAATGTTACCATAAGATGTAAGTAATGGTACATTCAGACCTGGAGTTTCCACACCTCCAGGTGTAAATGTTCAAATACAATCACAGAAAAAAAATGTGGTCTAAAATGGCAGAAAATTGCTCAGACCCCATATGCTGTTGCGCATATCAAACCGGGGGAGCAATTCCTGCACGTGGTCCGCTGCAGGCATCCTCCATTGTATGCATTTTTGCTGGGGATTGCTGTTAGCAACGGACCACATGTGCAGGAATTGCTCCCCCGGTTTGATATGCGCAACAGCATATGGGGTCTGAGCAATTTTCTGCCATTTTAGACCACGTTTTTTTTCTGTGATTGTGTTCCTAGTAGTATGGTAGTATTTAGGTGAGCAAGGAAGGAAACAATGTGTGGTACCGATGTCAATGATTTTTCAGTATTTTCTTTATATTGGAGAAATCTATCCAGGGCATCATTTTCAGAGGCTGGTTTTGGTCATTATTACATAGTCCATCGAGGCTACATACATGGATGTTCTAATGGGCAGAAAGTCTTAGTAAGATACGTATTAATAATGATAACCAAAATTAGCTCAGCCCAATAAGATTCAGCATTAATCACAGTGAAGACTGGACCACACTGGACCATGTATCACGCAAGAAGCTTTGTGTATTTTAGACATTAAAGGGGTTGTCTCATCATGGACAATGGGGCATATTGCTAGGATATGCCCCCATTGTCTTATAGGTGCGGGTGCCACTGCTATATCAAGAACGAAGCCCCGAAAGTGAAGGAGGGCGCACTGCGCATGTGCAGCCGCCCCCATTCACTTCTATGGGGAGCCGGCTTGGTGGTGGCCGGACCGGAGTCCTCTAGCCACCACCTTGCGAGGCTCCGCTCTGGATATAGGTGCAGGTCCCAGCGGTGAGACCGACACCTATAAGACAGTGGGGGCATATCCTAGCAATATGCCCCCATTGTCTATGGTAAGACAACCCCTTTAAGTGGTTTGCTTTTGCCATTTACTTTTGCTTATGTGGACAGACAATAGATAACCTCTAGAAACTTTATTGTGTGTTCTTCTAACATGTCATTGTGCATTGTACAGACACACATTTTGGTCTGCTGTCTTCTCCAGGATAGCTATCAGGTAGGAGCTCCAGTAGGCCAAGTGCTCTGCTCTGTTTTCTCCTCTGTTAGTGGGGTACTGTGGACATTCTCCCATTAGAAGCCTATGTATATGCCTGTGGTCTGGTATAAACTAGATCATATCTTGGAAAATGATCTGTTTTTCCTCTACTAAGTCAAAACCCAATTTTAGTTCAATAAAATGCTGATCACAAACACAGCCGTGTCACATATAATTGGGGTAACACATTGTAAGTATACCAAAAGACAGTATGGTACAAACAACAAGGTACACTAGAGAGTGTGCTGAGCAATTTTTAGAAGACCAGCAGTGGATAAAGGGTAGCCATGGGGCTTTCTCCATTCTGAAGACAGAAGTGGGTCGCAAAAGTGGGATCCACAGCTACAGGAAGTAATATGGTCAGAATATGGCGCTGCAAAAAAAATAAATCATTTTTTCAATTTTATTAAAGCCCCAGAATAACTATATAAATGTGGCATTGTAATTGTACTGACCCAGAGAATGAAGGGAACAGGTCAGTTTTACTACATAGGCAGAATTGCAAAAACAAAGCTAATAAAACTATGGCAATTTTTTTTTTCCAATCCCACCCTATTTTTTTCCCAGCTTCCCACTATATCATATGGAATATTAAATGGTACCATTAGAAACTACAACTTACCCCGCAAAAAACAAGCCCTCATGTAGCTATGTGTATGGAAAAAAATAAATAGTTATGTCTCCAAGAAGGCAGGAAGTAAAAAACAAAAATGGACAATTACAAGGCTTACGGTAAAAGAAAATCCAAAATAGCAAGTATAATAACACATTGATGTCTAATTCTATGCTTTTTACATTCTCTCCTGTGTGACGGCTTTGAACAGCGAATTTGTATCAGGGTTTATGTTAGGTATGAACACTTCTGTTGAGACAGATCTGCTAGCATGTGGAGGGGTTTACCTGCTGCATCTGGCAGTGTATGACCATGCATGGTTAGAGATGTACTGTGATATAGTCTATCACCGGTGCATCTGTAACCCAACCAGGGTCACTTTAACCAATCATAAAGGTGTTGGCTGGGTTCAGAGCTGAACCCAAACATATCCCCATTTTCACCCCGGCAGCCCCTGTGATATGAGCATTGGAACATTTCATGCTCCAATGCTCTCCTTTGCCCTGTGCTGTATCGCGCAGGGCAAAGGCATTTTCAGGAGATACAATGGCATACTGAGCTCTCCATGGGGACTGCTAGGCGGAGGCTTCCGCCCAGCAGTGAGCCCGGTGACGTCATTGGCACTGATGGGAGTGCTTCAGACCCAGTGACGTCACTGAATACACTACTGGGCGGAAGCCTCCGCCTAGCAGTGTGCCGATGTAAACAAACAGCCCTTGTCCTGCACGATCCAGGGGCTGCTGGGGTGAAAATGTGGGTATGTTCGGGTTCAGCTCTGAACTCGGACAACCCCTTTAAATAAGTGAAAAATTTATTCAAAAACCCCCCTTATTTTATCCTCCATCTCAGTGATGAACTGAAAAAGTATCCACTTAAAAGCATTGCATCAGTTTACTAAACTAAGGCCCCATTCACACGAACGTATATTTGCGGTTCCGCATTATTGCGGACCCGCAAATATACGGGGGCCGCCCGGCGTGTGTTCCGCAGCGCTCGGAACACACGCCGGGCGGCCCCATTGAAAATGCCTATACTTGTCCGTGCGTACGGACAAGTATAGGATATGCTTCAAATGAGCCGCGACACGGAGCTAGCTAGCTAGGCTCCCGGCCCCATAGAGGTGAATGGGGCCGCATCTATTCCGCAATTTTGCGGATAGATACGGCCCCATTCAATACGGTCGTGTGAATGGGGCCTAAGAGTCTGTCTTTTTTCCAAAAAAAATGGGGCTGAGGTGCAACAACAGACACAGCCAAGGACAAGAGTGGTGCTGTTTTCAACCCATTTAGCTACAAATCCTCTACCATGCTAGTTGTAATAACTATTGTTTGTTGGCTGATCACATATTTTAGAATGATTTGTGATGATACTCTTGGCTGGACTATAATTGTATTCTTAAACTATGCATTAACATTTGCTTTGGGTGTAGTTTTTTTTTTTTTATTGTTCAAAGCATTTGGCTTCTAGTAAATGACACTTGTCACATAATGCTATGTACTGTACTCACATGCAGGTATTGTTATGATTGAGTGCCATCTACTGTTAACATTCGGAACTACAATCTGGTTCACTGCTTTGGCATGCAGCATTGTTTTAAAGAAGCGCTCCCAGAAAAGTCACTTTCTCTATGTGTGAGTTTTATAGAAATGCATGGAAAAACTAGGTTCCATATATCAGAGCCTGTAATATTCAGAGAAGTTTTTAACGGCACTTCGAGGTTATTAGGGCACTTTTACATGTGTCAGAATGCATGTGCAAAAACCTGTATCATAAATAGGGTATCCATTCCGATGGAGTTTAAACTTGTCTGCTCTAAAAATCTACATTGTGTGGAAAGCATGATGTGCTGTGTTTTGTGTGAAACCCAATTTCTCCATTGATTTCAGTGGAAAATTGTAATGTGCAATGATTTTGACATCCAAATCCACAAAAAAATCTGTGCCAAAATGCACCCATGCAGATTTCAGTGCGTATTTTTTGCCTTGTGTGAAGGCATCATTATAAATGGAAAGCTTGTTTTCAAAAAAGAAAATATTTTTTTAAAATCCTCTTTGAAAGTACCCACCCCTACAGCATTTCTGTTTCTTAAAAAAAATGATTTAAAAATAAATTTGATTTAAATGGTCACTAACTTTTAACACTACTTTGCATAAATCATTAGTACAAGTGATCACACGAAATTTTGTAATATGTCTTATCAGTGACAAATGTCTAGTTCTCTTGCTTGCTCTCTAGGTCTTTTGTCAGCTGCTTGAGGAGGCCACGGAGCTCTGGTGTACACTATGGCCTCTACACATATTATCCAGAACAGCGCTATCCATTGGATAGTGGCTGTGCTTGGTATTACAGCTCAGCCTCATTCACCTGGATGGAACTGAGCTGTGCCTAGGACATGTGACCAATGAATGTTGATGTTAGAAGCCACACTGCCTCTTTTGCCAAGGTATATATAGTAAATATAGGGCTAGGGCTGCAAATGAAATCTTTGCCTCAGGTGGAGCCATACCAGTGGAGTTCCTTACTATTAATTTGACGACAGGTAAGGAGCTACACTGCCTCTTAAATTACTTGTGGATCAGTACATTGGTCAGGAACTGACTAAAAAGCAATGAATGGGCTGATCTAGCACCCTCTGGTCATCAAATCGGCAGTTAGAAATCAAGGATCACATAGAGCTATGATGGCTAGACTTTGGCACTCCAGCTGTGGTAAAACTACAACTCCCAAGATATACACTTGCTTGGTTATTCTCAGAACTCCATAGAAATTAATGGAGCATGCTGGGAGTCGTAGTTTCACCACAGCTAGAGTGCTGGAGGTTAGTCATCACTGAGTATATTCAATGTCCTCACACTGGAGTCTTCTTTTACTGCTGTTGTAAGAGCCTGAAAAAGCTACTGTGACATCACAAATGTGTTTATGTCAGCTAATCTGCTGTGACATCACAAATGTCTTTCTGTCTTCTTAACTGCTGTGACATCACAAATGTATTTCTATCAGCTTAAGGCCCCGTTCAGACGGCCGTATTTTTGCGGGTCCGCATTACTGCGGACCCGCAAAAGTACGGGGGCCGCCCGGCGTGTGTTCCGCAGCGCTCGGAACACACGCCGGGCAGCCCCATTGAAAATGCCTATACTTGTCCGTGTGTACAGACAAGTATAGGACATGTTCTATCTTTTCTTGCTGAGCCGCGGCTTAGCAAGATAGCGTGCCGCCCGTAGAGGTGAACGGGCCTGCCCCTATTCCGCAAATTTGCGGAATAGGTGCAGACCCGTTCACACGGGCGTGTGAACGGGCCCTAACTGCTGTGACATCACAAAAGTCTTTCTGTAATCATAGCTGCTGTGGAACTAGTTGCTAAGACAGCAAAATAAAAGATCGCCGAGCTGCACGGAAAAGCTTCCAGTAAATACTGTTTATTAAAAAACATATTAAAACAAGAGCTACGCGTTTCAGTGACGATCTGTCACCTTCATTATAATCCTGATAAAGGTGACGGACCGTCACCATAACGCGTTGCTCTTATTTGTTTCAGTATGTTTATTAATAAATAGTTTTTACTAGAAGCTTTAATACGCAGCACGTTGTTCTTTTATTTTGCTGTCTCAGCAACTAGTTCTGCATGTTTCTTCTGGTGTTCCTGAAAGTCTGACTGGCTCTCCAGCGCAGCAGCATGGCACATCTCCCACCCGGGTGTAATTCTGCGTCAGTCTAGAGTTCTGCCTAGCCTGCACAACTCAAAAGGGTAAGGGGTAGTGTTGAGCGAGCATACTCGGCCGAACTCGCTGTTCGGCCAAGCATGCCTACGCTCGGGTCCGCTCGGCCGAACACCGAGTGTACTCGAGCGCAATGCTCGAGTCTCTTCCCCGCACTGTAATATTGATTTGTACGCTAATGCGTACCAATTTGTATGCTAATGTGTACAAATTCAGTTAATTAGCATACTTTTATGAGTGAAAGCAGTAAAAGAGGAGAAATAGCGATTCTGACCTTTTTCTATTAACCAGACACCCTCCCCTCTTCCAAGCGGGGGGTGCCTGGTTTAGTCCCATTGACTAACATTGTGCTCGGCCGAGCACTCGAACAACCCCTAGTTCTCGGCCAGAGCACTCGAGCATACGAGCACAGAGGTGCTCGCTCAACACTAGTAAGGGGCAATTTCACCCACACTTGGCACCTTGCTTCACAGATATCACACCAGGACGATTTATTCTTTTTGTTTATCTTGACTGCTCTGACATCACAAATGTCTTTCCATCAACTTAACTGCTGTGATGTCATCAATATCTTTCTCTCAGCTAATCTGCTGTGACATTACAAATGTCTTTCTGTCATCTTACCTGCTGTGATGTCACAAATGTCTTTCTGTCAGCTAAACAGCTGTGTCATCAAAAATGGATTTGAATCACGTAAACATCTGTTAGCGTCTGTGATATCACAAGTGTGTTAGAATCAGGAGAACGGCTGTAGCATTGCAAGTGGGTTTTAGACAAGTAACATAATGTGACATCACAACTGTGTATTACAGCTAGGTTCTGTCAAATAAGCTACTGTGATATCATCAGAGTGATTTAGTCATGTAAGCAGCATTTTTCCATCGGCTAATCTGCAGTGAAATCACAAATGCGTATCAGTTAGGTAAGTTATTGTGGCATCACATGTCTCTTTCTGTCAGTTAAGCTATAGTGACATCATAACTAGCCTTTGTCAGGTAAGCTTAGGGGCTGATATACAGGTGCATCTTCTTCTATCTCATCCAGTTAAAAGTGGACCTGTCATCTTTCTAATAACAATTCTGGGGCATCTATTCTTATGACTCTATGTTGTTCCATTCCTGCATTATTTCTGTTAGAAGTTTCTGAATCAGTTAGCAGTTTGCAGTGGGGGGTGTATCCTTTCACAGTATGATATTATCCAATCAGTGCTGCCAGTGTCAGACTGTGTAGGGACACATCCCCAACTACTAATACCAATTTGGACTTTCATTTGTAACTTCTAGCAGGAATAACAATAGATGCTCCAGAATTGTATTACAAGGGGGATGTTAGCAATAGCCAAAACAGACATATCTGGAGAGGGGACAGAGCCTCTAACAACTTGGGTAAGATATACACCCCCTTCCAGCACTTTGCCTGTAGTGGGCTTACAGTGGTTTTCTAGTGTAACTGTATTTAAAGACAACTTTGTCCGGATACTTATGCAGCCCCAATGAGCATGAAATACCAAAAGGCTCCCTGTTACAAACAATTATTTTGACTCTTCTCCCCATTCCTGGCTTGACTTTTAATGACGGTTTCTGTGAAATTCCAGCATTTCAGAGTAAAATATGGTTGTTTGTAACTTGTCGGTGTTTTATACAAGCTCCTGACAGGTTCCTTTTAGATGAAGGGGTCAGCATCAGCATAAAGCACCAGGATTGCTACACAATTAAAACTCTGCATAGTGATATGGTTTGTGATTGTGTTTCCGTTCAGCCTGCTCATTTTGGTGGTTCTGGTGTAACTGAAGGAAGAAAATGCTAACTTTCTCTCACAAAAAAAAAAAAAATGGAGAAAAAAATTACAATATCCTAAAATAGTTCTTGCTTTTATTTGGTTTGTGCCATATAAATAAACTTTGGGACTTCTTGTAATATTGTGTTTTATTTATGAGGGAATACACATTTTATCAGAGAGGTAATAACAAGGGCACTGCAAAAAATGTAGACTATATATTTTTCCACGTGAACAGTTGAAATAATTAAATTGGGTCAGTCCGGGGTATATATATCGTGTTTCACATACATGGAAATTTGTGGCTGATACAAGAATAATACAAATGAAAATGAAGACGTTTAAATATGTTCTATCTCTCCCTTATAAAAGGGTAGTGCTGCTCCGGATTCATGGAGAGATCTCGTCTGCACAGCTTAGTATTTGTACCATGAACAGTGTCGGACAGGGGTGCCTATGGCCCACCAGTGAAATGCATTCTGGGGGCCCACTGTAAAGCGACATGCAAATATTATCTGCTCCCACAGTGGCAGCAGAAGCAAGACACTACAAAATGATTGATTATTGGGGTCCCTGTCGCAAATTTCCCTGGGAATAGAGAATACTGGTTGACCGGCTTCTGTGCCTAGAAGTCATCTCAGCCATCAAATGCATTTATACCAATTAACCGAACAGGTTGTTAAATAATCTACACAGTTTTTATATGAACATATGCTGGTTGAGTGCTGTATCTATATGTAGTGCAGTTTACTGTGCCAGGAGGTAGGCCACTCTGAGCCTGACCATGAATATCACTGCAGGTAATGTCATCTAGTATACATGACACACTGAATATAAGAAAACCAACTGTAAAGATAGCAACCTTTCTAATGGTAAAATTAAGAGGCTGATGAAGATTTCTACACTGTGTGTACTTCTCTGCCATCTTCACAACCATATAAAAACACTTCTTCAAAAGCCAGAGGTGGTTCCAGGAGCAGAGGGAAAGTCTTCAATGTCCACTTTAGGTCTGCTCTGCAGGTTTCCCTCATGATCTTCATTCTGTATACTTCATATACCTTTGTTTGTGTGATATTCTCCTAAAGATAAAATGAATGAGAATACAATATCTCACACACTCATATTTCATTCTAAAGTTTTAGAGGTTGTTAATGTTGGAGATACAACAACTACAGCTTAGTCTGTTGCTGGATTGACTTTTGCTAGAAAGACTGCAGTTTAATGTTGTGACACTAGATGTCGCTGTTACTAATAATAACTTGTCTCTCTATTGCATTTTTATTATGAGTTTTCTGTACATTAAGGTGAACTTGCTGACTTCTTTTCGTGTCTCTGTACCATCCACCATGTAAGGTGACCTTCAGTTATTGCATGCATGTTCCAATAAACCCAGTTCCTGTTACTCCACAATGTCTGATCTAAACTGACTCTGCTGCACCCAGCAACCATACTCTGCAACAGTTCATCCTCAGGGAACCTTTCTGGTTGACCTCCCCATGTGGCAAGAGATGCAGAGGAAAGCATGCTTACCGTCTCCCTGCCACTGGCGTCCTGCTCCTTCACTCCCCTGCTGCTGCCTTGGTCTGCTCCCAGCCAATGACTGGCAGCGGTAACCTGCTTGCCTTGCTTCATGCCAATGGGTCACATGGCACAAGGGGGGCCAGGTCACCGCTGTGGACAGTCATTGGCTGCAGCAGCTTCCAACTGGATGTTGATGCACTGGGAATGAAATGAGGCAGCAGGGAAGCAGGTCAGTAATCTTTCCTTCCGGAGGTCCGGCCACGTGGGGAAGAGGAAGGGGGGGGGGTGTCTGAAAGGCTCCCAAAAATTAACAGCACCTTCAAGTCATAGGCCTTATATACACAATTAAAACTAACACCAGAGAGACTGATATGTCTGCATAGGAGGTGAATACACAAAACAGTAGGATATTTTTAAGTTAAGACCTTTTTGAAATTCTTTTAGAAAAACTTGTATAATGTCAGGGGAGGAAAAAGGGAGTGTAATGTAAGCTAGCTGGCGTGTGGAAGCAGTGACCAATAAGAGTACTTGATATACTGTTTTGTTCTGATTTATAGGCAATGTGTTACATATAATGTTTCCTGCAATTTGACCTATTAATGATCCAGGATGTGCCAATAAGTCCAAGGTATGTGGGAGGTGTATCATGAGCTGCGCCTGCTCAATATGTTGCAGGCTGTGTAATACAGTTGACATCCTGCCACATCAACTGGGATCAGAGATAACTCTGATCCCAATCATTTATCCCCTCAGATGCCATGGTCAGTAGTGACTGAGACATCTAAGGGATTAAACATGTCAACTCTCCTGACATGTAAAAATGATTCAGTTGCACACTGACAGCACTGATTGGACAGTGTCAGACTGTGCGGGGACACAAACCCAACTAATAACATCCAGTTGGACCTTAAAGGCTATAGGCACCTTTTGAGCTACAAATCGTTTTTTCATTTGGTCTTTATTAAAAATGTTGAGCATCTTTCTCTTTACAGCCTAGAGATTCTCTAGTAGCATGCTCAGTGTTTTTACTGTGTTCAGTTGGGCAGCTCAGCTAATGGCTCCTTATTTCTGACCTTATATACACTCAAAATAGCTCAATTCTGATCTTACTGATAAGAATGTGGCTTAAAGTCTCTATCGTAAGCTTGATGTGTCAGGCTTTTCCCATGTTTTTTTTTCTTCCCATTGCATCCACACACTGTATTCTTTACAACATTGGCTTGTTTTGTTTAACATTGCCTTGTTTTGTTAAAAAATCTTCAATAAAAACTGTTTGTAAAAAAAATGTTAAATGTTTTTGAGCTTTTAGTAATTTAGAGATAAGGGTTATTAGATGGCCGGCACAAAGGGAAAGTGAAAGTACAATTCTCACAGCTAGGTAGAAGTTATGACAAAGCTGCTGAACATTTTTAATAAAGACCAATTGAAAAAATTATTTTAAGCCCAAAATGAGTAAAATGTAATTGTAAAAAATTGCCCCCGAAGGGGTACATAGCCCCGACTGTTGGCAATTCATTCAAGTACGTCTAGGAGGAATAACAGAAGAATAGTACAACATAGCGTCATGAGAAAGATTCTCCTTATTACATGGGGAATGCAAATAGTTACTAAAACAGACATTTCACGAGAAGTGACAGTTCCCCCTTAATATCTCAAGCACTCACAGTGCAAGTTACCTGTTGTTGGCAGGTCTGGAACACTAGAACTTTCTGAGGCTTCACTCTGATCTTCATTGCTTGGGAAGAATTCTTGCTCGGTCTTACTCAAGTCCTGAAGTATTTCCTTAATGCAGCTGTTCAGATCATACACAGCTTCTTGTTCAGGCGCCTGGTATTTCTTAGGCTGATCTTCAAATGCACCTTCATGCAGTGTCATGAGTGGAGCTGTTGTTACCATAATGTCCTTGGTACATACGTCTTCACTGTGTCCATTCATTCTTTCACTACCTGTATCTTCTGTGATGGGTAATGTGTCTTCATCCTTTTCATCTTCACACAGTATTACTGTCACTTCAGAGTCTGAGGTGTCTGAGCTACATGAAGTCACATATTCCTCTGAAACCTGCTCTACTGAGTCAAAAGAAGACTTCTCTAGATCCTCATCCGTGTCAGAATCTGGGGCTGTGTGGCGCCTGATACGGGAGACAGCCTCCCTGAGATCTTTGGCATAGTAATTTGGTTTTCTTGAATATGCTTTTATTAGTCTCCTAGAAGATGTCTGATCTGCTTGAGAGGCCAAGCAAACATCACTATTAATGTGCTTGTGTTCTATGTCTGGTTCCTGAAATAGATGAGGATTTGTAAAATTTGATGCATATTTTGTAGGTTTGGAGTTTTTTTCTTTCAACTGAGTTTCTGTTGGGTGGTCTTCCTCGGAGTTCACTGTTATTATAGGATTATCTTTATTTGTGTTCTTTTTGGTGACCATCGATAACGTTTTCCGCTGAACAAGACATTCTTCCTCCACTGACTCTAGTAACATACCCTCACCTTGTTTTAACTTTTCTGGGGCATGTAAATCCAATGGTTCTGCTGACGTTTTACAGTCTTGTATCTCTTCCTTCGTGGTAGTATCAAGTTCCACACAATGAGAAAGTACATTTGGACATGGACTGATTCCAACACCTTTTACCATAGGCAGAAAACTTTCTTGGGGTTTTGGTGTTGCTAGAGTTTGATCATTTTGAACCATTATGTCAGATGGTTCTGAGCAGCTTTCATTGATACTTTTGTTCTGTATGTCAGGAGGAAGTACACTTTGCTCTGATCCCAGTTCTGTAATCTCAAAGAGTTTAGTACCATTAACAGACACATGCACACTATCATTAACAGTTTCTGATGTAGCTGGAAGAGGATCTACATCCTCTAAAATGCAGGGCATCTCTTTATAATTATGGATCTTAAATTCTTTTCTGTTTCCATTCTTAATCAAAACCTCAGATTCTTGCTCATAAAATATGTGTCCTTGTTCAGCATTAACAGCTTCTGTCAGGGATCCATAGGGTTTGTGCTGATCTTCAGATTCATTGAGATAATCTAATTCTCCAATGGAAAGCCCTAAAATGCGGACTGCTCTTTCTTTGAGAGTTGATGCTTGTCTCTCTGTGAATAGTTGATTGCTTTGCTCGATTTTAGAATGCTTCTTTTGAGAGCACAGTTTTAGTGATAAATTCGAACTAGGCTTTGAATATGAAGTGTGAGGTGCTCTCTCTTTCTTGACAAGACTCTTAAAGTGACCACGAACGGGCAAGGATTCCTCTTTAGATTTCTCATCAGGTACAAATTTTACTTGCTCCATTACTGGTGGAAAAATATACTCTGCCCTAACAACTACACAGGTTGCATCAATGACAAAAAGTCCCTCATCCTCATTAGATAATGCAGCCTGAATTTTCTGTGTTCCCTTTGCTTGACTTTTTCCTAGATCACTGGGATGTATATTAGAATGTTCAGATATATTGTATTTCCTACTAAATTTCAGGCCATTGGGACCTCTCCAACGGTTTTGATCATGGCTTCTCCCTGGTAAAGTGTTGATGTTTCCAGGCTCTCTCCATCTAGGAAATTCTGTATCATGATAAGTTATTCTTTCTTTTCTAGAATCACCATGTTTTGTTTCTTCCTGCATATACGGTTTCATATATTGTTTTTTCAAGGGAAGAGTATGACTGTACCGCCCATAATCAACCTTATTTGATTTTGGAGGAGGTCTTGTCTTTGACTCTTTGCCTGATACAACCCTTAATGGTCTTCTCTGCTCATGTACTTCTTCACTGTCTTGTTTATTAATGTTTATGTAGTCGCCTCTGTTCCTTTTATCAGCATTTAGAAAATTTCCACTTGCGTAACTGAAACCCAACTCTCGTGGCAATTTTATTCCATGCAGAGGAATTGGTGGGCGAGTATCAAAGGGTGGCATTTGATGTCGGCTATTATTTGCAGTGGTCATATTTTTTCTTTTTGTTGCTTCACTTTTGTCCTGTAGTGCTTTGCTATTTGTGTGTAGTGCATATGGAATTGATGTGTCCCTTTGAGCAGGGAATGAAACTGTCCCATATATCATGTTATCAGTCTGTAGGTCAAGATCAGACTTCATTTTTGGAAAATTCAGTGTATTGTGAGTAAGAGGGGAACTTCTGCCTTCTACACTCTCATATATATGATCAAGAAACTCATCAGAGTTAGGTCCTGTCCATGTGCTATGAGCTCGAGGAAGTTTTCTGCCTTGTATTATGCTCTGCAAAGCTGGGTCAGTCTTTTGTTTTTCTGCTGCTTCTACAGTGTTCCCCCGTATATTTGTACTTGATAATAAATTTGTCTTGGCAGCTCTAGTGTTCTCCACACTATACCTTGGCACTTTTTCTCTACTTTCATGACAGTCCTCAATGTCATGTAGAGGTAGAATATGAGTACTTGGCTTTTGGCTGTATCCTCTACTATGATTAACTTTTTCTTTGTTAGTAGGGAAGATAAGGTGTGGGTAATCATAAGAAGGAGGAGGAACGTAAGGTGGGGGAACTTTTCGTTTTCTAAATTGCGGCTGATTTTCTTTTAAGACTTCCTTATTGTGATTTAACGAGGAGTTTTTCTCCACATGATTTTTTTGTGCTTTGTCTTGAGAAGTCTCTGAAACAGCTGAATTAGTTACTCCTGATTTTGCAGATTTTACAAGCTTAGACCACCAACTTCTTTTTTCCTGATTTGTATCTCCAGAATTTGTTATAATGGATTTAGTTTTTTCAGTCTCTGGATAGCCCACCTGGCTTGCTTGTGACATGAGCTGGTTTTGTAGTGCTTTGGGCAGATTGTGTAAAGGTTCCCACTCGTCATACTTGAGCTCTTTCATCTTTTTTTCCAGTATATAATCTGCTTCCCATTTTCCATAAATACTGTCCATCTGTATCAGCTTCCCTTTTTGTCTCCGCTTTTTAGAAGGGGAATGGTTCACCATTTGTCCATATGGATCTCCAGACAACTTTTGTCTTTTCTTTTCATATTCAGCAGCATATGTTGTAGTCATATTGTTGTCCCACTTATAATGGAACTGTTCTTTTACCCGTGGATCATTTCTTCTGTCAGCATTTTGAATTTGATCCATTCTCCCTAATGTGGATTCTCTGTGAATTGGTGGCAGATTGGAACCCCAGTTTGTTGAATCTTGCAAGACTGCACCCTGTGGCAGTCTGGTGGTCGACCACAGTCTGTAGGGAGACTGACCTCTCATTGGTGCTTTGTTAATGTACCTTAGAGATAAAACAGTAAATATATCAATGACTTTAGACCTACAACTATTAAAGAACAAAACTCTACTTTACATCTCCCTCTGCCTAAAGGTCCTTTTACACGGGCCGATTATCGGCCGAAAAATCGTTCCTAGGAACGCTAGTGCCGATAATCGGCCCGTGTAAAAGTGGCCCTAATCAGCCGACGAACGAGCAAAACGCTCGTTCGTCGGCTGATTGGATCTTTTGGTTTCTACAAAAGATCCAATCTGTCGGGCGCACATCGGCCTATGTAAACAGGCGATGTGCGCCTGACAGTATGGAGCTTCCCGGCCGCACGAGTGATACAGCGATCACTCGTGCGGCCCGGCGCTCGATTCATCGGGCCGTGTAAAGGCTCCCTGCCCGAGCGCCGATATCGCTGATCGGCGCTCGGGCAGGGAGACACATCGGCCCGTCTAAAAGGGCCTTAACTATTAGCTTTCATTTCACTGTTGTACTTGTGTTCTTTGAGCCCTGCATTCACTGCAGTATTTGTTAAGGGAATTTATCATCAGAAAATTAGATTTTTATGTTAAACATTGGGCCATAGACACAATGGACTGGGGACACCTAATTGACTTCTAGGGGAGAGTTTTCCAGGAATGGCCTGTGACCTGTGCAGAGATCGGGGGGGAGGGAGGTGTGAATAAGCTGCAATATCATCTATTGTGAATAGTGGATCCTGTGTTATCTATACAGAGGTGTTATTTGTCATTGTAATTATTCTCATGATGAAGTAACATGTACTTCATATTATTAGGTATACAGTGGGGAAAAAAAGTATTTAGTCAGCCACCAATTGTGCACGTTCTCCCACTTAAAAAAGATTAAAGAGGCCTGTAATTGACATCATAGGTAGACCTCAACTATGAGAGACAAAATGAGAAAACAAATCCAGAAAATCACATTGTCTGATTTTTAAAGAATTTATTTGCAAATTATGGTGGAAAATAAGTATTTGGTCAATAACAAAAGTTAATCTCAATACTTTGTTATATATCCTTTGTTGGCAATGACAGAGGTCAAACGTTTTCTGTAAGTCTTCACAAGGTTGGCACACACTGTTGCTGGTATGTTGGCCTATTCCTTCATGCAGATCTCCTCTAGAGCAGTGATGTTTTGGGGCCGTTGCTGGGCAACATGGACTTTCAACTCCCTCCAAAGGTTTTCTATGGGGTTGAGATCTGGAGACTGGCTAGGCCACTCCAGGACCTTGAAATGCTTCTTACGAAGCCACTCCTTCGTTGCCCTGGTGGTGTGCTTGGGATCATTGTCATGCTGAAAGACCCAGCCACGTTTCATCTTCAATGCCCTTGCTGATGGAAGGAGGTTTGCACTCAAAATCTCACGATACATGGCCCCATTCATTCTTTCATGTACACGGATCAGTCATCCTCGTTCCTTTGCAGAGAAACAGCCCCAAAGCATGATGTTGCCACCCCCATGCTTCACAGTAGGTATGGTGTTCTTTGCATTCAACTCAGCATTCACTCTCCTCCAAACACGACGAGTGTTTCTACCAAACAGTTCTACTTTGGTTTCATCTGACCATATGACATTCTCCCAATACTCTTCTGGAACATCCAAATGCTCTCTAGCAAACTTCAGATGGGCTCGGATATGTACTGGCTTAAAGGAAATCTGTCACATCATGTGAGTGTATTAAGCTAAAAGTATGACTGTGTTCAATAAAGTACCTTGCTTACTGCTGTAGTCTTTTTTTTTTCTGACTTTCGGTTTTTATATAATTTCCGTTTTTCTAATATGCAAATTTCAAGTGAAGGAGCCAAGAGGGGCATTACTACCGATAAACAGAGCCCAGTAATGCCCCCCTCTTGTGCCCAGCCCGCCTTCTTACTTGTATAATTCACTCCTCTTCAGGGCTTGAGTAACGCCCACATTTGCATACTTGGCCTCCGCCCCCCTCAGCATCGGCACGGGCACGGCAGCTTTAGAAACCACACCTCCAGCTGCCTGCCGCTCTCCCCTGAAATCTCCCGCAGGCGCAGTACCGCCCGCTGCCTGCGAAGGAGAGCGGCAGGCAGCTGAAGGTGTGGTTTCTAGAGCTGCCGTGCCGATGCTGGGGGGGGGGGGCGGAGGCCAAGTATGCAAATGTGGGCGTTACTCAAGCCCTGAAGAGGAGTGAATTATACAAGTAAGAAGGCAGGCTGGGCACAGGAGGGGGCGTTACTGGGCTCCGTTTATCGCTAATAAACGCCCCTCTGGGCTCCTTCACTTGAAATTTACATATTAGAAAAACGGAAATTATATAAAAACAGAAAGTCAGAAAAAAGAATAAAGACTACAGCAGTAAACAAGGTACTTTATTGAACACAGCCATACTTTTAGCTTAATACACTCTTATGATGTGACAGATTTCCTTTAAGCAGGGGGACACATCTGGCACTGCAGGTTCTGAGTCCCTGGCGGCGTAGTGTGTTACTGACGGTAGCCTTTGTTACATTGGTCCCAGCTTTCTGCAGGTCATTCACTAGGACCCCCTGTGTGGTTCTGGGATTTTTGCTCACAGTTCTCGTGATCATTTTGACCCCACGGGGTGAGATCTTGCGTGGAGCCCCTGATCGAGGGAGATTATCAGTGGTCTTGTATGTCTTCCATTTTCTAATTATTGCTCCCACGGTTGATTTCTTCACACCAAGTTGCTTGCCTATTGCAGATTCAGTCTTCCCAGCCTGGTGCAGATCTACAATTTTGTTGCTGGTGTCCTTCGACAGCTCTTTGGTCTTCACCATAGTGGAGTTTGGAGTGTGACTGTTTGAGGTTGTGGACAGGTGTCTTTTATACTGATAACAAGTTCAAACAGGTGCCATTACTACAGGTAATGAGTGGAGGACAGAGGAGCCTCTTAAAGAAGAAGTTACAGGTCTGTGAGAGCCAGAAATCTTGCATGTTTGTAGGTGACCAAATACTTATTTTCCACTATAATTTGCAAATAAATTCTTTAAAAATCAGACAATGTGATTTTCTGGATTTGTTTTCTCATTTTGTCTCTCATAGTTGAGGTCTACCTATGATGTAAATTACAGGCCTCTCTCATCTTTTTAAGTGGGAGAACCTTTGGTGGCTGACTAAATACTCTAACCCTAACCCCCCCCCCTCTAATGGACAGTGCAAAAACTGCATGATTTGAGTTATTTTTGTAAACATTGATACTGACAAGGAAAATTAGCAAAAATCACCATAAATTCTAACAAAAATATGGTTAACATAAAAATATGATTTAAATAATAGGTAATTCTCTGATGACACATTCCCTTTAAGCGACAATATTGTTACCAGGCAAAAAGTAGCTAATAAAGCAAATATAATTTTTTTTAGATACTACATTAAAGGTGGTGTTTTGTGGCAGTTCTTGGTTCAGTTTTTTGACTCAGAAGTGGGCAGGGGGGGAATGAGAAATACTGTATAAAGAAAGGACTTCTCCTTCCTGCTGGATCAACTTTTGGCTTTAGCTAAAAAAAAAAAAAATCATGTCAAAAGTTTTGATCAGTGGGGATATTAGTTATAACCCTACCAATTATAAAAGCAAGGAGGGAGAAGCAATCTGCCGAGCTCTGTCTCCCCTCACTTGCTAAGGTTGGGCTCTATAAAAAAAAAAGACTATGGGGAAACTTATTAAAAATGGTGCAAAGGAAAACTCACTTAGTTGCCCATAGCAACCAATCAGATTGCTCCTTTCCAGCTCTAAAGGCGCTCTGAAAAATGAAAGGTGGAATCTGATTGGTTGCTATCTGCAACTAAACCAGTTTTCCCCTTTGCACCAGTTAAATATCCCCCTAAGAGTCTGTTCTCAGAGAAAGCAATCAGTGGGGGTCTCAGCAACCAGACATAGATTTAAACTATTGATATGTCACTGTTGGATGCCAAAATTTTTTTGAAACACCAATTACTCTTTAACTTTATCTCTTACTTGCAGTCAAACTAATAAAAGGGATACATTTGTGTTTCCTATGCTGAATCCCAAGTGGTTTATGAAAATGCTGCTCCATCTCTGGTTTTTAGCTGTGGGCCACAGAAGAGCAGGGATCTCCATAAAGGTCATGTTTAGGTAAATGAAACTCAGGAAACAAGTAAAGCCCCATAAGGGTTTGTTCATGTCTACGTTGAACTTTTCTGTTCTTCTGTTACGTCAGAAGAACAGAAAATTTAAAAACTATGCCCATTTTATGTCTTTTTTTTTTTTTTTTGAATGGATGCAAATAAACAGAGGAAGTTAGAAACTGTATAAACTGATCTTTTAGAGTTCACAATAATTAAAAGTGTCTACAGGCAATAAATAAGGAACCATCCCTCAGACAACAAGTAACATCACCAGCTTTCCCATTATCATGCACGTTTTCCTCAGCCATGTCTAGTCCATGAGAGTCTGCAGGCCCTCAGAAACATATTCCAAATTATTCTTATGGCCAGTTATATTTCAGATCACATGAAATGGTTGCCAGTAACATGTTTTACATATAACTCTAAAAGCATGCAGTATAAACTATATCCTATGTATACAGTTAGTACTATAGAATTTCTGTTCACCAATGAGCTTGTATACACCTTGTCTAGCTGCAAAATAATATACTGTGACATACCAACATATCTACTGATTAAATGAATACTATACTTTAGAATGAAGTGACTTTTTTACATGAAAACTTAATCTCAAACACCATTCTTACCTGGGTGGAAGCTTTCTGACTGTGGTACACCTGTAGCTCTGTCAGGCTTGCCTGCATATCACTCCTCCACCCAGGTGGAATATGTTTAGTTTTGATCTCAACATCAAAAGGCACAAGCAAATTAAATCTTACAACTTCCTATTTAATGATATATAGCAAAGAAGCAATAAAACCCTACTCTACATGTAAATGTATAAAAGACATACTGTACAGATTGACAATCAGTATGTACAGTAGCTCTATAGTGGCCCACCTCTCTATGAATCCATGAAATCTGTGCATTGTTCCTCATTTAATTTTATATTTTACATAGTAAGAACAGATGGTTGACTACCACGTGTGGCCAAAACACCACCCAACTATGATCACCAATGGCTGCAAATCTGTGTGGGGACTGGCCATTGCAAATGGAGAGGGTTTCAACCAAGTGCTTGACCATCTTACCCCAGGGTTGTTTTGGCCGGTTGATTCTGTTGATTCTGAATTGTTTCATGTCCATTTAATATAATAGCAGAATCTGCATAGTCAGACTTTCCGCTTGAGGTCCTTGGGCTGTGATGCACAATATGTACCAGCCCATCAACCGGTCATTTGAATACTAAGATAGATAATAGCTACTTTATTTTGCATATGTGCATAGGTCTCACATAAGTTCTTACAGTGTGGTTACAACTGTAAGTATAGGGATAGAGGCCCTCTGCTGTAGTGGTCTCATGGAGAAACTTCTACTAGGCAGCAATCTATGTCTTTCCGTAATACAGTGCTCCGGAGTAGCCTATCATTCTCCCTCCAGAGGCCTGGAACCTGGGATTAACTATATTAGAAGGCCAGGTAGGGGATGGGGTAGTGTTGCTACTTTGTAGGGAGTGCCTCAACTTCTCCCTTCAGCAAACTTGTCTCTCCATATCATCGCCCCTCTCCTTAGGAATTAGGAGTAAAGTCAGTACTAGTTTACCCTGACCATCTCTACGCTATGGTATTTGTATGGCGCTTCTGGGGAGGTACTTTGGGCTGCACTGTGGTATTTGTTTAGTCCTGCAGGGAAGGTATGTTTTGTTGCACTATGAGGTTTGTGTTATAATGCTGGGAAGGTGCAACACTGTAGTATTTGGTGCTGCTAGGAGGTATTATGTACACTGCATGGTTGACAGGTGGGGCCCCAGCATCACTATGTATTGCCTGGTGAGGCCGTAGTAAATTTTATAAGCCCATGTTCTAGCAACAGCAGGATCATTATTCCAAAGCATAATATAAGCAATAAAATGATCACAGCATCAAGTATCCTAGGAGGGGAAAACGTTTAAGAAAAAAATACAATTTTCTTCTTCAATTTTTTAAAAACAGGAAAAATATAAAAAATACATATTTGGTACTACAGCAAACATAATGACCCATAGAATAAAGATAAAGAGGGAGATTTATCAAACTGGTGTAAAGTGGAACTGGCATAGTTGCCCATAGCAACCAGATTCCACTTTTCATTTTTCAGAGCTCCTTTGGTAAATGAAAGGTGGAATCTGATAGTTTTAGTTTACACCAGTTTGATAAATTTCTCCCAATGTATTTAAACCTGATGGTGCATACCTTAACAATATTGTCAATAACTAATGTGTACCCCCAAATAATGCCACGGAAGAAAAACAAACCCTCACATGCCTATATCATTGGATACATTAAGGGGATCATAAAAAAATAGCTTTTGGAATGCTGCAATGAAAAAAAATTCCTAAAATTGCTGTATCCTCAATGTCTAAAACTGAACAGGCAATATCTGCATATAACTGTAGGATCGGCCCCCTGAGTAATTTTTATTTGTGGGCCCTAGGCAACCCAGTCCAACACTGCTCAAACCTCCTTTCAATTTAGTGACCAGAACTTGGTACTGGAAGGAGGAATGGATGAATGGATATATAGACTAGAGCAATGGTTCTCAACCTTCGGTGCGCATCGCTGGTTGAGGGGCGTACGCTGGTCTGCCTTAGCATCCAGCAATGTTCTATTGCTGGTCACTAGGTCTCTAGATATTAAACAGCATTGCCGTCCTCAGAATGGCAATACAGTTGAAAGCTATGGTGGAGCAGGGGAGCTGATGTATGTATGTATAAGGGGGCATTTTTTTCTACTGGCTTACATTATAAGAGGGCATTAGAACTACTGGGGGCATTCTTTTCTATTGGAACACATTAAGGGGGCTTTATTACTACTGGTGGGCACTATGGTGGATGTCATTACTACGGACATACAGGACAGGATAGACCCACGGCCCAGGAAATGCAGCTCTCATACAAATTGTCTTTTCTGGATCACACTTGACCATGCAAAATTAGCCTAAAAGTACAAAAAATAAGAATGGTAATGATTGCTATACAGTTTGAAGCATCATAAGCACTGATTCCACTCCTTCTATATTGCAGATAGTAGAATAAAAGTAATACAGAAACAAAGATCCCAGATGATAACCTGAAAAAAAATGTATATAAAAAAAAAGTAACGTTTAGCTTAAAACAAGGGGGAGGCTGATGTGACAGCTGTGTATACTTAACTTCCAGACGTATATTTACCTGCCAGGTACAGTGCCATATTTGCCTCTGTCATCTGCTGATCTTCTGGAAATATCAGCGGCTGTTCTGTAATTATCTTGGTTTCTGCCTGGTAAAGTACTATATTTCAGGAGATTGTCGGGCTGCCTTCTGGGATTTGTACTGTACACCCATGAGCCATCTAAGTCCATCCATTTGTGACTATCCATCCTAAAAAGTAATACAAATAAGAATGCAGAAGAACAGAAACTCTTTCACTCTAGGGGTTACCAACACTTCTTTATTAATGCATACAAATAAAATATTTAGTTGCCATCTCTATTGTCTCATACCAAATCCAGATATTTTCTTTTTCATTTGAATGCATTATTAGAACAGCATGACTCTATACAAATGTTTGATATTTTTGAGGACTGAAAATATAGAAATACACTAGTTGAAGCCAGCAATAGTGATTTACATTGACGTGACTTCAAGCGACAGTGATGACAATGGCCATACATTTTAAATGGCTGTTGACTTACAGTATTTGGCTGACTGCGCTCTCTTTCCTGACTCCCACAATAGACATGTACACTTGGCACATGAATGGGGAAAAAAAAGAGTAAGCTGCTGTCAGACACCTGCAGGCTCGGACTGGCCCACAGGTGTACAGGTGAATCCCCCGGTGGGCCCCTGAGCAAGGTGGGCCCCCAGTCTCCCACCACCTGCACAAGTGGCACATAACACAGTAGACGTACTGCACTACATACTTATATTCAATGTACAGCCCCTCCACCAGCCTATGTTCATATAAAAAACTTGTTAGATTATTTATTATATTTGATTGTATCCGTACAATGGGCCCCCAAAATAATTTTTACTGGTGGGCCCTAGGTACCCCAGTCCGACACTGGACACCTGTGACACAGTTATTCTCCCCAAGAACAAAAGGATAAGGCATGCTGAAATATTTGCCTGATCCTTATCTCCCTAACATTTGCTGTTGAGGGAGAGTAGGGAGGTCCCCATACAAAACAGATGGTCAACCATCTTGCCAGCATTAATCTAACGCGTATGGTCATTTTAAGTGTGGAAAACACATCAAAAAATAAACAAAATCTCAGCAATTCCTCTACTTTCATCCTATTTTTTCTCATATTGCTATCAAAACTGAGAAATATACATAACTAGCAGAAGGACCCGGCTTTGCCTGGGTATATTTCATCTATTTCATTTAATGTTTCTGTGTTGTTGTTGCAGAGAGAAAGTCAATGCAGCTGACAGTTGATTTTTACCTTCATTTTTTCAATCCCCATTGGCTGCGGTGGTGATTTAGCGGGACCTGGGGGTGGAGGTGCTTTTAAGTCCTTCTTTTGAGGGTGGCATGAATTACAGGTAAATGCCATGGTAATTTATGAGGAAAAACGGTGGGTAGCAGTGGAGGAAAACATTGCTTCGCACGTGTATATTTAATCTATTTCATTTAATGTTTCTGTGTGTCATTGCAGAGAGAAAGTCATCCTCCTTCTCACCTCTGCAGCTGACAGAAATTGATTTTTACCTTCAATTTTTCAATCCCCGTTGGCTGCGGAGTGGGTGTGGTCTGACCGAGTCGGGGGCGTGACTTAGCAAGACCTGGGGTGGGGGTTTTAAGTCCTTCTTTTGAGGGTGGCCTGAATTACAGGTCGATGCCATGGTAATTTATGAGGACACGCAATGGGTAGCAGTGGAAGAAAACATCTTTGATATCTACTGAACGGTCGTAGTCTAAAATTAGTCTATTTCATCTAATGTTTCTGTGTTTCGTTGCACAGAGAAAGTCAATGCAGCTAACAGAAGTTGATTTTTACCTTCAATTTTTCAATCCCCATTGGCTGCGGAGTGGGAGGGGGTGTGACCTGACCGGGAGCATGGTTTAGCGGGACCTTGGGGGGTTGCTTTTAAGGGGTAGTCTGAATTACAGGTCGATGCCATGGTAATTTATGAGGACACGCAATGGATAGAAGTGGAAGAAAACATTGCTTCGCATGGGTGTATTTAATCTATTTCATTTAATGTTTCTGTGTGTCATTGCAGAGAGAAAGTCAACCTCCCTCCCACCCCTGCAGCTGACAAAAGTTGATTTTTACCTTTATTTTTTCAATCCCTGTTGGCTGCAGAGTGGGAGGGGGCGTGGCTTAGCGAGACCTGGGGCGGGGGTTTTAAGTCCTTCTTTTGAGGGTGGCCTTAATTACAGATCGATGCCATGGCAATTTATGAGGACATGCAATGGGTAGCAGTGGAAGAAAACATCTTTTATTACTACTGAACGGTCTTAGTCTAAAATTAGTCTAAAACATAAGTTATATTTATGGTAACTTGAATACCCCATTAACAGTGTCATCCACAGCGCTCTGCCCCTTTAAAGCAGTGAATAAAAATGGCTGTGTTGTTACCTGAGCTCCTCAGCTGGCTGCTAACTGGCTGTGTTGTTATGGAAACCTGCCCTCCCTGTGTGTGTCTGTGCAGAGAATGGCAGTTGAAGTTTGAAAGCAAAGCTCCCAGGCTAATATTGGCTAATGCAGGTCATATTTTGGGAATATCTCGGGAACGTTTGTCCTAGAGAGCTGAGACCTAGTCTAAAACCTTCCCGGACACCTGATGTACATGTGTGCCGAATTTGTTGAAAATCGGTCCAGTAGTTTGGTCGTGCATAGAGAACAGACAGACAGACAGAAACTCATTTTTATAATATTAAGAGATAAAGATATTTTCTAGATATGCACCAGGAGATCAGACATTTTCTTTAACCTTCTCACAAACCTCAGAGCAGAGCTACAGTGGCGATTTTACAAGTTTTCCCACCTACAAAGAATGGAGAGGTCTGTAATTTTTATCGTAGGTACACTTCAACTGTGAGAGACAGAATCTAAAAAAAAAATCCAGAAAATCATATGGTATAATTTCTAAATAATTAATTTGAATTTTATTGCATGAAATAAGTATTTGATCACCTACCAACCAGCAAGAATTCTGGCTCTCACAGACCTGTTAGTTTTTCTTTAAGAACCCCTCCTACTCTGCACTCATTACCTGTATTAACTGTACCTGTTTGAACTTGTTACCTGTATAAAAGACACCTGTCCACACACTCAATCAATCACACTCCAACCACTCCACCATGGCCAAGACCAAAGAGCTGTCTAAGGACACCGGGGACAAAATTGTAGACCTGCACAAGGTTGGGATGGGCTACAGGATAATAGGCAGGTAGCTTGGTGAGAAGGCAACAACTGTTGGTGCAATTATTAAAAAAATGGAAGAAACACAAAGGTGACTGTCAATCTTTCTCAGTCTGGGGCTCCATGCAAGATCTTGCCTCGTGGGGAAATGATGATTCTGAGAAAGGTCAGAAATCAGCCCAGAACTACACGGGAGGACCTGGTCAATGACCTGAAGTGACCTGGGACCACAGTCTCAAAGATTACCATTAGTAACACATTATGCCGCCATGGATTAAAATCCTGCAGGGTACGAAAGGTCCCCCTGTTCACGCCAGCACATGTGCAGACCCGTTTGAAGTTCTCCAATGACCATCTGGATGATCCAGAGGAGGCATAAGAGAAGATCATGTGGTCAGTTGAGACCAAAATAGAAGGTTTTGGTATCAACTCCACTCGCCGTGTTTGGAGGAAGAAGGGTGAGTGCAACCCCAAGAACACTGTCCCAACCGTGAAGCATGGGGGTGGAAACATCATACTTTGGGGGTGCTTTTCTGCAAAGGGGACAGGACGACTGCACAACACTGAAGGGAGGATGGATGGAGCCATGTATCGTGAGATTTTGGCCAACAACCTCCTTCCCTCAGTAAGAGTATTGAAGATGGGTCGTGGCTGGGGCTTCCAGCATGAAAATGACCTGAAACACACAGCCAGGGCAACTAAGGAGTGGCTCCATAAGAAGCATTTCAAGGTCCTGGAGTGGCCTAGCTAGTCTCCAGACCTGAACCCAATCAAAAATCTTTGGAGGGAGCTGAAACTCAGTGTAGCCCAGTGATAGCCCGGAAAGCTGAAATATCTGGAGAAGATCTGTATGGAGGAGTGGGCGAAAATCCTTGCTGCAGTGTGTGCAAACTTGATCAAGAACTACAGGAAATGCCTGACCTCTGTAATTACAAAGATTTCTGTACCAAATATTAAGTTCTGTTTTTCTATTGTATCAAATATTTATTTCATGCAATAAAATGCATATTAATTATTTAAAAATAATACAATGTGATTTTCTGGATTTTTTTAGATTCTGTCTCTCACAGTTGAAATGTACCTACAATACAAATTACAGTCCTCTCCATTCTTTGTAGGTGGAAAAATAACCTATATACTATACAATGAATGTTATTTATCCTGCACACAGTAAAAATCAATGGCAGAAATGTTGTTTCTGTCCCCCCCCCCTTCAAAAAAATAAAAGTTAATCAATAACTCTTATTTACCCCAATGTAAACCACAACTTGTCCAGCAAAAACAAGGCCGCATACAGCTACATCAATGGTATAATAATAGAATTGTAGCAATAACACACTAACAATGTTTTTATTACTATATATATATATATATATATATATATATATATATATATATATATGAATTTGGTATTGTGATCGTAATGACCCATGATAAAACTTAGTATGTCAATTACAATAAGTCAATGCAAAAAAAAAAAAAAACCTAGCCAATCTGTTCTATGGCTTCAAAATTTCTAAGCTCATTGTTCTACAAATCACTATGTCCCTTAATGGCCATGAGGGTACATGCCCATGCTTACATTTCCAGACAATATTAGGATAAGAGGAAACTAACAAAACATTTTGGGGGTCATTTATCAAACTGGTGTAAAGTAGAAATGGCTTAGTTGCCCTTAGCAACCAATCAGATTACACCTTTTATTTTGATAAATGTCCCCTTTTACTTAGAGGAGACAGAGATGATAGCTAGATAGATAGATATGAGATAGATAGATAGATAGATAGATAGATAGATAGATAGATATTTTAGACAGACAGGTTTCTCAGTACACACCTCAGTGCAGGAGGAGCAGCAGCAGACATCTGTACACAGTAGCAGCAATGTTAGCATGCTTGCTGTAGTTATATTACTAATGCCATAGCCTCCTCCAAGCTAAGGAATGCCAATTATTGGCCTTAATTTGTTGAAAGCAAACAAATAATGAATCCTTCATTACTGAGGTCAACCCAATACAAAACTCCTCCATGTACTCTAATAAAAGTGCTCACATGACAAATGATCCAACAATTTACTCAGACATTTGCATCATCTAAAATGATTTCTAATATTATTGTATTATTAATAGAGTGATTTGCCAAGTGCTGTTCTTCCTGTGAAGCAGAATGACTCTATTCTGGTTCTATTCTGCTGTTCTTCATAATTGGTTTGAAAAATTCCTCAGTCTCTAAATGCATTATTATTTGCAGGCTAATAACATGCTGGAGTAACATTTAAAGGGGTTATCTGGCAGGATTAAATAATGGAGCAAAATGGGATTAAAAAAAGCATTACATACCTCAACAAATGCCCACTGCTGTCATTCCGACACTTACTGGGTGCCCATTGTTCTCCTCTTCCATAAAATGCCTGGAGATGCCTACACAGCCAATCACTGGCTGAAGCAGGTCACTGCTATCGCCACCGATAGGGTAAGCAGGTCTCTCCTGCCATTTCATATGTATTGAACATTTTTTTTCTGAAGAAACGGTATTTCTTATATGTTGGTATCAGACATTCAGTGGTCAAAGAAGAAAACACCATGGCACTAAACTCCAGTTGAATGCAGTACCAAAAGTCTACTTTATTCCATATGTAGCAGATATTGAAGGCAAGGTTTCAGCCAAAAAAGGGCCTTTTTTTCCACATCTCGCCTTCACTGTTTACCTGGAGCTTGGTGCAGTGGCATTTTCTTCTTGTACTATTATACATGCCCGGTATTGGTGCAGCCAAAAGCAACTGACGGACAGCCAATATGTGATGATGCTGAGGAACAAGGAACAAAAGTGTACCTGAGTTTTCAAAAAAGTTTGCATAATGGTTGTGCTTCTTGTACAATCATAACTATGAAGGAACTTGTTATTTTGGGCTTTCTCATAATTACGAAAGATCTGGTTCTTTTGAGCTTTCTCTTTCAGCCATATTATTCCCTATTTCAGCTGCACACCTAGATGCATTTCTCTCAGAAACAGGGGGCATCTCCCTTCTGACAGTACTCTATGCAGTGACCTTAATTTCCTTACTTCACACTATGTTTGCTTTCAGCTCTGGGGCACAGAAAGCCGATAGAGAGAGATAAATCACACTTACAGATACACCTGTGATGTTTAAAAGCAGTTGTTTTATCACAAGATCTCAGCTAGCTCTGACCCCCGCCCCCTTCTTCTTTGTCGTATTGTGAGTGTCTGTTACTAGGGACAAACCTTGCCTGACAACAGGCAGTGGACTTCAAGTTAGGTGGACGTGAGACCTCTAGTGGCCATGATTTTACAGCTTTTTTCAGATGGATGCAGGCATGTTTTCTAAATGAAGTGATTTAGAAATGTACTACTTACACCATTCTCTATTAAATGAAAGTGACTGTACTGGTACGTTCTGGTATATATGCATGTACTGTATGCATATGAACAACTGTTGAACAACTGTTGTATTCAACAGCAACAACAACTGTTGTATTCAATTTCAAGTGATACATACTCAACTTTTTTTATGTAAGACTTGGAGATGAGCGAAATTTGGAAAAATTCACAAAAAATTTTTACAAAGAAATTTGATTTGTGACAAATTGTTTTGTCACGAATCACATTCCATTGTATGTAGCGGGCATAATGACGGGAATGGCGATCGCACCGGCCCCTGTCATTGAACCCCTCAGATCGTGGCATCTTAAATTCACATTAAGGCCTTTCAGGCGTTAAAAAAAACATACCTCAACCATTTACTCACAGAGAGGCCATCGCAGCCATCTTGACTGAAGAATATGCTCAAAATCTTGTGCACGCTGAAGTGATGACATCACCACGTTATCACACTGACTGGACGCGGTGACGTCATTACAGATGACAATAATGAATGTGCGGCATTCACTGTTAGTCTCCTTGCATGAAGCGTTTATTGCCACATATTAGTGAACTGTGCCGAGGAAGGCACAGATTGTGCAGAAACACATCACAGTTCACTAATATGTGGCAATAAACAATCCATGCAAGGAGATTAACAGTGAGTGCCAGTCCTTCATTATTATTGTTTGCACGGGCCACCATCCTTAGTGCACCACTACGCCAATAAGTCGGAGTGCCGACTGACATACACCGTAACTGTCATTACTGATGATTTTGCACGTTTTCTTCAATCAAGATGGCCGTGACGGTCTCTCCGTCAGCAAATGGATGAGGTCAGTATGTATTTTGTTTGTTTTTTACAGCCATTTCAGGAAAAATTGATTCGTTACCACGAAGCATGAGGAAATTCGACTTTGTGATTAATCAAATTTTCCCTGAAATTTGGATCAAAGTCAATTTGTTTTACTTTGATTCGCTCAACACTAGGCTACTTTCACACTAGCGTTTTTGCTGGATCCAACAGGGTTCAGCAAAAAAGCTTTCGTTACTGATAATACAACCATCTGCATGCGTTATGAATGGATCCGGTTGTATTATCTTTAACATAGCAAAGACAGATCTGTCATGAACTCCATTGAAAGTCAATGGGGATCGGATCCGTTTTCTATTGTGTCAGAGAAAACGGATCTGTCCCCATTGACTTGCATTGTGGGTCATGACGGATCCGTCTTGCTCCACATCCCAGGACAAAAAAACAAACCGGAGCATGTTGCGTTTGCTGTCCAGTATGAGAACGGAACGGATTTTGGAGCACTCCATTCTGTTCAATTACGTTTTGTCCCCATTGACAATGCATGGGGACAAAACGGAAGCGTTTTTCTCCGATATTGAGATTCTATGACAGACGCTAGTGTGAAAGTAGCCTAAGAATGATCAATTATTACCAATGATTGTTAATGCTTTTATTGCTTATCATGTATACTTGGAGCAAATACATTGAAATTATTTAAATTGTAACCATAATCTAACCTGTACATGGTCTCATGTCAATAATCATGACATGTCAAAGATGAGACTAAGGCTGTGACTTTTAGCAAACCAAAGTACAGCAAGACCTCTCTGAAACGACAGCCGAAAATCACATTCAAAAGTGGTCTTCTAAGGGGTGGTTTTCTCTAAGTGGATAACCAGTATGAAATGGCAGTTATACAGAGTATTAATTACAAGTATTTGTAATGTGCTTTTCTCACAGGGACTCAAAGCTCAGGGATAGTTGTGTGGCTGAGACGACTCCCTGGGAAGTCAGTAGCTGCCATATAGGTGATTGACCCCAACACATAATATGGTGAAAATCTGTCACAGGAAATCTTGTCTGGAAGGAGTGGGGTTATTCTTCTCAAAGAGGGCGTCTTTTGGAGAGGGTCTACATTAGCGATAAACATATGCATGGATGTATAATGAATATATTCTTATATTTACAGTAGGGCAACATACAAATTTGTGTAATAATCTGTTGCCCATCTGTTCAATAGAGTTGAACAAAACTGGTGACTTTTTAGGACCCCAGAACAAGGATGTATATGAATGTGTTCATTCAACATACTATTAAAATACATTGGTTAAATACACAGCTCTCAATTTACTTTTATAACCCTGGTAGAACTGTGCTTCCATAGTATGCGGTGCCCAATATGTACACACACTTACCTGCAACGGCTTCAAACCCCCAATGTACCAGTCTTCATCCAACTCTGCTGCTACTCAGCAAAGGACACTGCTTTGTTACAGAACGCACTGAACAAACATGGATTTAGCAGCACAAGAGGTTCTCGTACTCAGCAGAATTCGGCTGGCACAACAGAGAAAACATCTCCCCAGCCTACGTAACAGAAAAAGAGAGGGGCAGCAGGCTCAGTGTGGGCACTAATGGCACCTAGTCTGATTACATGTCAACATTTTCCGTTTTTAACTTTATGTGTAATGTACGTTATGGTTCAGACGCAGAGTATTTTGGTTCTTCTGGATTGTTTTGGTACCTGTTAGGCTGTGTTCACATCACGTTTTTGTCCACATTTAACATATACATTAAACAGATGCCATACAGTGATATCCATCACCATAGGGTTCCATCAACATATATTGTTTTTTGCTGGACTCTGCAGGATGAAAAAGCATAGTAGTGTAGTAACTTTTGCATACACTATTGTGGCGTAAAGAAGTCTTAAATATCCCCCTTCTTGACACTTTTCCGACGTGGTGAATACGGGAGGGTGCGGGGCCAGCAGTCCCAGAACATTTACCTACATTCACACCATATTTCTGGTGTGAATTAAGAAATCTACGGCAACTAGCAGTCTGATGTAGTTTTTAGTATATTACACAGTAGGATGCACAACATCCATGAGAGGGCAATGCCTCTGCATAAATTAGGCGCATCCTCCTGCAGTACAGGGGGAATGAAGAGCAGCGATTAAAATGCCGGTCTTAATAACTGTCCCCATCATTTTTGAAATGTTTTTAAACTTGTTTGACAGATCACATTTTTATTTTAGGGTAACTGGGTCAGGAATAGCATTAGGACAATGATTGGTTGGGGCAGTCTTTTGATTTGGGGGAATATGAGGTGTATGTTTTACTTTTTTTTTTTTGGATGTGCCTCTCAAAGGTTAGAGAAGACCATAAGGGGACTTTTTTTGTTTCCATAGTTTTCCAGTGTAACTGGTGCTAGATAAGTTTCAGTTGTAGGGAATATCTTGCTTTTTCCAGTGACAATAGTCATCCAGGGGCCGACTGGAAACTTAAAGTGGCCCTGGAAAAATTACTAAAAGTGGCCCCATTTTGTAGTCGGGTCCAAATTGATAGAAGGCAGGGCCAGCAATCCCATATTGTGGCACATTATACCACCCCTACAGAGCCCAATACCAAAGAGCAGCACAAAATACATCCCCAAAAACTTCTACTGGCCAGCCTCGAGGAGGGCTCTGGCGGCCCCCTGGGCATCGGCCCACCGGGAAATTTCCCTGTAAGGTCTATGGCCAATCTGCCCCTGCAGTCATCATTAGGGCTGTGTTGGGTCTAGTTAGATCTAGCAGCAGCCTCCTACTACCAGCATCCCTGTGATCTTGTAATCAATCACATAACCATAGGGACCTGCTGCTAAGAACAGAGAAGACAGAAGAGGTCTCCTCGCCAGGACTCCCAGAAGACAATGGGAGACCCGACATTCAGCTGTCTGATTGGGCAGCCAGCTTAGACCAGTGCTGTATATGTGGTCTGGGCTTTCAGCCCCTGCACGTCGTGCAGTTGTTAAAAGGCATCTGTCAGCAGATTTGTACCTAGGACACTGGCTGATCTGTTACATGTGGACTTGGCAGCTGAAGACATCTGTGTTGGTCCCATGTTCATATGTGCCTCATTACTGAGAAAAATGATGTTTTATTATATGCAAATAAGCCTCTAGGATCAAAGGGGGTGTTACCATTATACCTAGAGGCTCTGCTCTCTCTGCAACTGCTGAACCCTCTGCACTTTGATTGGCAGGGCCTTTTGTGATTTTTTTTCACTGCCTGGTCCTGTAAATCAAAGTGGAGAGCGGGCGTCAGCTTGAGAGAGAACTGAGTATTCAGGAGTAATGGCAACGCCTCCATTGCTCCTAGAGTTAACTTGCATATATTAAAACATTTTTTAATCTAGTCTAATTTGCCCTTAGTATTTAAAAGTACCCACACATACTATCATTGCAAGGAAAGAAGAATTATACACGATCTGTATCATAAGAATCACTGCTGTCTTGGCTTTATGAGCTTTCATTGTTGTTTATGTTTCTTGTAGTGTATTATACAGTGAATTATTCAATAAAATATATTTAAAAAAACAAACAAACATGTTTCTCAGCAATGCTGGTACATATAAATATGAGACCAACACAGATGTCTTCAGCTCCCAAGTACACATGTAACAGGTCAGCCAGTGTCATAGGTACAAATCTGTTGACAGATGTCTTGAGCAGTTAAAGAAGAACTCACGCAAAAAATTTTATTCCATGTTCTGCTAGAAATGTACATGATGTAATCTGTAGTGAATGTCATTTTCTTACCTGTGTCTGTATTTTTGACTTATATAATCCTGAAGTTTCTTATCTGTGTCATGTGACTAGGAATTAGACCCACCAACTCACACAGAGGCTTATGTGTGGACAGGAAGTCTAATTCTCTATACATTTCTATGGGAGCCTCACTTTCAGTCTCATAGGAATGAATAGAGCAGTGACTGGCTTCCTGTCCTGGGTCAGTTGGAGGTCAGGGAGTTGGTCACATGACCCAGCTACAATAAGAAGAGAGGTTTTTACTCACAGAAACAGTCACTGATAAGAAGATGACATTCACTATAGATTATATCATGCACCTTTCTGACAGGTCAGAGAATAAAACATTTTGCGGGAGTTCTTCTTTAAACATTTTACATGTTTTAATAAATTGCTGGAAGTTTTGGTGATAGTTGCAGGAGAGTTACGAAGATTGGTGACAGCCAACCAGCAAGCGGACAGTGAGGTCAGAAAGGGATGAGGAGATAAAATTAGTATATTGATACTATCATCTACAGTAAATTCATTCAAGCCCATAATGATCGTACATGTTGGCAAGACATAAGTGTAATTAGCTTTTCTCCATAGGAAACAACTTCCCTAAGAGCTTTAATTACACATATCCAGAATATCTATTGAACATTGTGACTACTGTTGCATATGGCATAGGTAATAAAAAAAAATGAACCTACCTGCATGTAAGACCTGAACTGTAATCTGATGATATAATATAAAACTCTCCTCTTGCCGAGGAAAGAGATGAGTAACCATTTACTACATCGACGCACATCTGCTTTATCTGCTCTGCACAATAGGAAACCAGAATATGATTTGCTTATTGGTGATAATTTTTTCGTAGTCAAATACCCGGAAAACATTTACATTTTTAGTATTTGACAAGTACACATCCATTTATGCAAACCCTGTGTAAGCTCTTCATAACTGGCACAATGTTCAATTCAGCTACTACTGAATTCAGTCTCCAAATACACTACAATGGAAGGTTTGATGAGACATGACCCAAGCTCCTATCTGGCACGTTGTTTATCCCATCATTTTAGATCTGTTTTAAAGGACAGAAACCATTTCCAAAAAAGAACATTAATAAATAATTGTGGGCAGTCTAAGTTCCTCTATTCTCACGTTTTGAAAATTGATGGTCTATCCTTACCCCCAATGATCAAATATACTGGTGGTTTATCCTAAGGATTGTCTATCAATTTTTAAAGAGTAACTCAATTTTTATTCGTTTTTTTTTTTAAATGTCACAAATGCCCTACAAATATTTTTTCTAAAATACTTTATTTATTCATTTTTGACTTTTTACTACAGATATTTCCCCCTGAAGGTCTGATTTCCAGCCTACTTTAAATGGAATTTGTCATCTCCGAAACACCCTTTGAACTAGAGTAAGTGGTGTATAGTGTAAGTGATGCTGAATCCGAATATGTAAGTTTTGTCTTCATACTCACTTCCATTCTGACGCTGTGCTACCACAAACCAGCAGTAAAATACATTGAGAGGACTCTTCTTTGAGTCCTCTCCATTATGTGAGTGAGCACCGGAGTCCACTGAGTGCATTTTACTGCTGGTTTGTGGGAGCACAGCGTCGGAATGGAAGTGAGTATGAAGATAAAAATTACATAACCGGACTCGACGTCACTTACACTATACACCGCTTACTATAGTTCAGGGGGTGTTTCAGAGCTGACAGATTCCCTTTAAATTCACTATTCTCCACCTCACTGACTTGTCAGCGGTATATGGACTCCGCACTTTATCAATGGGACGGCAGAGAACTGATTACGGGCTGGGTCACACATTGCTGCACATGCCTGTGCCCCCCATGGTTGGCTAAATGTTGGCATAGCACATGGGTACCCTGTAACCATGTGCTATGCCAGGATTAGCTGAGCGGGCTCTGTCCTGTGCCTGCTTCGCTAAGCTAAAAGCTGACATGCAGGACTTTTAGCTTAGCGAAGAACGCACAGGCAGTAGCTTAATCCACCTCATTCTATAGGTGGGACCTGCACCTTACACTTTTGGCATATCCTGGCGATATGCCATCAATGTCTCAGATGACATAGCCCCTTTAATTATCAAAAATACGAAAGAAAAAGTAAGATACCGTTTAGGAAAAAGTGAACTTTATTATTGTATACAATTATCAGGACATAACTTGTCCACTCTGAAAATATGAAGGACATGAAACATTTACTAAATGTCAGAGCCGCACTTCAGAAATCGGTAATGTATACTGGAATGCAAACAACACAATCTACATTGTCTAAGAGGGACCGTTGGAAAAAAAAAAACAGGAAACTTCATAAAGAAAAAGGGCACGTGACTCTTCAGTCAGCCGAGTGCAAAGTATATACAGCCTTCCGTAAAAATTGTGATGTGACCCCAATGCCAGGTGTACACGCAAGTTTATTCTAGGAACCACACTGCACCGAGCTACCAAAATCATTAGGTCATCTCCATTCTGTTCTCCAAGGATAATGTGAGAAAAGGCTATAATAACAGTACAAGGAGTGGTGCCATGTATATAAAATAATGTTCAGAGTGACTCTGGTTAAGTCTTCAATACTGTGTACTCCCCCATCAACGGTAGGTCTGCGAGGCTCTCACAACTCTTATATCATTGGTCCATCCATAGTAATGCCCCAAAGTATTGCTTTAGATCAATTCTGCAGGTACGGGATGCTAGGTCTCTCCAGGTCGCGGCCAGATGTCTTGAGGACTTTTCCGTTTATTGCTAAATGCAGTTTAGATCTGAAGAGGTGCTGGGACTTTTTGTGAATCACTTTACTGTAGCACTGAGGTGATGGAACAAATTCAAGACGGTCACAGACTCTTCACACCTGCAGAATTAACCAAGATGTCAAGAAACAAAATGAAAATAAATTTGCACCACAGGTAGTTTTCACTGACTTCTCACCTCCGGCTGTCAGGACCAGACACTGCAGAATATCAGAGAGAGAAACTATTCCTTTGGCCACATTCTTTTCATCCACCACCACCAGTCTGTGCACCTAAGAAAGTGATTGTCAATGTTAAAATGCTGGCACAATGCCCAGGCTCTTACACAGTCTACAGATCAACTGCATATGGATTATTAAAATAAAATACAGACTTATTCATTTAAAATCCCCCAAAGATGGTTCCATGATCCCCTGCTGGTCTCTGTTAGAAGGCGGAAGCAATGACGTGTTGTCCTGTCTGCGGCACCCAGTCAGTGACCGTATGGTTGAGAGTAGGTTGGTACATTACCGCTGCTTCTGGCCACATGTGGGGATATCACATCATAACTGCTGCAGAGGACCATGCAATGGACAACGCACAAGCCAGGGGGGATTTGAAAGGTATATTTTTTTAAATTATCATTTTAACCCCCAGCCATCTAACCGGATTCAGGTAAAATTCAAGTGCCCACAGCATGGCCCTGTAATAGTAGATTCATACTTACCTGCACCACGCCGCTCCAGTCCTCTGCAATGTCGCTGTTCTCCCCACTTCCAGGTCCCGGCGCTGTTTACATCCGGCTGGCTATGGGCATGGTCATATGCACTGCTCCAGCCAATGACTGGCTATTACACTGACATGTTGCTTGAGGCCACATAACCGCTGAAGCCAGTCATTGGCGGTAGCACTACAGCCAGCCGAAACCAGGAAATGGAGATAGCGGGGGCAGTGCGGAGGACCGGAGCAGCGTGGAGCAGGTAAGTATGAATCTTCTATTTTAGGGCCAAGATGCGTACACTAAAAAAAAAAAAAAAAAGATTTTTACCAGAACACCCCTTTAAGGACCAGACCCATTTTTGTTTTTTTCGACCCAAAATTCCAAGAGCCATAACTTTTCCATTAAAGAGGACCTTTCATGGGTTTACATTATAGTAGGTAAACACCTTTACTTGCAGGACACCCCCCGCTGATGCTGCCACCCGGCCAGGTTTTTCAAAATAGCGCTCCTGCGCCCCGCTCTGCCCCCCTGTATTTTTCGCTCTCAGTATGCTAATACTGAGCATCGGTACAGGGAGGAGGAGACGCCCATTGAGAAACCTGGGCGTCTCCTCCTCCCTGTACCGATATTAGCATACTGAGTGGGAAAAATACAGGGGGCAGAGCGGGGCGCAGGAGTGCTATTTTGAAAAACCTGGCCGGGTGGCAGCATCAGCAGGGGGTGCCCTGCAAGTAAAGGTGTTTACCTACTATAATGTAAAACCATGAAAGGTCCTCTTTAACACAGCCATATGAGAGTTTATCTGTTGCGGAACAAGTTGCATTTTTTAATGGCACCATTTAATTTACTACATCTTCTATTGGAAATGGGAAAAAAATGTTTGTGGGGTGTAATTGAAAAAATAAAAAAAAAAGCAACACAATGCTGCCAAGGTTTTTTGGATTTACATTACAGTATTCACTATGCACTAAAAATGACATTACGTCCTTATTCTCCGGGTCAATATGATTACGGTGATACCAAATTTGTATAGTTTTTATTTTGCTTTACTACTTTTAAAAAAATAAAAATATTCTTTGATTCACCATTTTCTGCCACCTATAACATTTACAGAGCTTTATGAGGCTTGTTTTTTTGTGTTGTGAACTGTAGTTTTTATTGGTTCCATTTTGTAGTACGTACAACTTTTTGATCCCATTTTAAACATTTTTTTTTTGGGGGGGGGGGGGGGCACACGGTACCGGTTATGTTTAGTTTTGTATTGTTTATTTTTTCATATTTTCATATGTAAAATTGGGAAAGGGGGTGATTTCAATTTTTATTTATTTTTTTACACTTTAAGGGTCCATTCACATGTCCGCAAAACACGGACACCGGCCATATGCATTCTGCGGACCGCACATGGCTGGCTCTATAATAGAAATGATTTTTATTGTCCATGGCTCTGGACATGAATAGGACATGTTCTATTTTTTTGCGGAGCCATGGAACGGAACTGCGGATGCGGACAGCACACTGTGTGCTGGCTGCATCTTTTGCGGTCCCATTGAAAATGAATGGGTCCCCACCCATTCCACTAAATTGCAGAACGGATGCGGACCCATTATGCAGACGTGTGAAAGGACCCTAAATTTTGCACATGCAGTCTTGTGGCAATAGAACACTACTGCAGTCTATGGGAATTTGACACCCTGCTGAGAAGCTGTGATATGGGCACGACTTTTCAGAATATTAGCCATGACAAGCCTGGGAACCTTCACAAGGCCCCAGGCTGTCATGGAAACAAATTGGAGGCCTGCGATTTTTCTGCGGGGACTCAGATCTGATGGCTGAGGGATCGCCCTCCCTCTGCTTAACCCTAAAGATGCAATTATGGGCAGTGGCACTGAGGGGTTAAATGACAGGGTTCAACGTCATCATTGACCCTGGTCATACAGCCAGCACCTGCCATGTATGGAGGGAGCGCAGCACGTTAGCTTGTTCCATACATCCCCTTAAGGGCTCATGCACACAACCGTGTTTTCTGTTTGCATCCCATCCGCATTTTTTGCAACATATGGACCCATTCACTTCAATGGGGCCGAAAAAGATGCAGACAGCACACCATGTGCTGTCGGCATCTGTATGTCCTTTCTGCGGCTCGCAAAAAAACAAAAAAAAAAACCATGTCCTATTTTTGTCCGTTTTACGGACAAGGATAGGACAGTTCTACAGAAGGCAGGACGTTCCATAAATAGCGGAATGCACACGGCCGGTATCCATGTGTTGCAGATCTGCAATTTTGTAATGACTTACATGTACATGATTGTGCGTTAAGGGCTTAAAGAAGAACTCCCGCAAAAAATGTTATTCTCTGACCTGCTAGAAGGGTACATGATGTAATCTGTAGTGAATGACATTTTCTTACCAGTGGCTATATTTGTGAGTTATATCTCCCTGATGCTTCTCATCTGTGTCATGTGACCAGGAATCAGACTCACCAACTCACACAGCATCTTATGTGTGGACAGGAAGTCCAATTCTCTATGCATTCCTATGGGAGCCTCACTCTCAGTCTCAGAGGAATGAATAGAGATGTAACTGACTTCCTGTCCTGTGTCACAAATACAGACACTGATGAGAAGATTACATTAACTACAGATTACATCATGTGCCTTTCTAACAGGTCAGAGAATAAAAATTTTTGCGGGAGTTCTTCTTTAAGGAGAACCAGTCACCTCTCCTGACATGTCTGCTTTAGTAAGTACTTGCATTCCCCAGTAGGGTTATGTCCCTGCACAGCCTGACATTGATACTATCCTATCAGTACTGCCAGACTGTGCAGGGACACAATCTCAACTGGTAACACCCATCTGGAGCTGGACTGCTATTAATTCATAAACTTTAGAAGGGATAATAAACGAAAGGTTTAACAGAGTCCTAAGAATAGATGCTCCAGAATTGTTATTGCAAGGGGGATGCAAGTAGTTACTAAAAGACATGTCAGGAGAGGTTACGGGTCCTCTTTAACACCATAAATAAAAGCTGGTTACTCAATGGCAAACTAAATCACACTGAGGCATTATTTGCTGTGCATTCATTACATCTGTAATATAAAGACAAATAAAGATACAGAATATGGTTTCTGTCAGTAACTACACTCGAGATTTATCAAAACTGGTGCACAGCAAAACTGAATTAGTGGCCCATAGCAACCAATCAGATCGATCCTTTTATTTTTCAGAGCTCCTTTGGAAAATGAAAGGTGGAATCTGACTGGTTGACATGGGGAACTCAGACAGTTTTCCTTTGCGCCAGTTTTAATAAATCTTCCCCATTCTGTCTATCCCAGCAATCCTTTTTAACTATATTTTCTCAAATATACACATTAATATGAATCAAATATATTGGGACATTACACGAGCAGTGCAAAGAAGCGGTGTTGTTGATCCCAGAGATGAAAAAATAGCTGCATTAATGAACATCAGCTATGTATTCAGCTTCTAAAAATCCAGAACAAATATGACACACAAAAGTGTGAATAATGTCCACAGGCAGAGCTAGTTTTGTGAAAAGTGTGATCACAGCTATTGTGCAGAAAACAATCCCTACATATGTCTGTTTTACATTATTAAAGGGGTTTTTCATTATTAACATTTATCAACTACCCACAAGATGGGAGATTTCTGGAGACTGTACTGTTGGGACCCACTCCAGGTCTTCCTCAACAGGATGGTCATGGTGATACAATATCTTCTAAGGGTCCATTCAGATGTCTGCAAGATGGCCGGTCCTGTGATGGAAATGCCTATACTTGTCTGTGATTGTGGGAAAGAACAGGACATGCTCTCTTTTTTGCAGGGGCACGGAATGGAACTACCGATGCAGACAGCACACAAGTGTGCTATCCGCATCTTTTGCGGCCCCACTGAAATGAACAGGTAAGCACTAGAGTTGAGCGAACGTGCTCGTAATGAGCACTGTAGTCATCAGATCCCTTGTGGTCGCATGGCCGCGGGCATCCGGATCCGTCCTCACCTGACTGTAAGTCAATGGGGGCGGATCCGTTTGGTATGACAGTCGGGTGAGGAGGACGGATCCGGATGGCTGCGGCCATGCAAGCGCAGGGGATCCGAGCAGTACAGTGCTCGTTACAAGCACGTTCGCTCAACTCTAGTAAGCACTTGTCCTGCAAAACGGAACGGATGCGGACCCTGAATTACGGACGTCTGAATGGACCCTAAAAAGCAGTACTAAATTGCTCAGCCACTGATCCATACAAGCCCTCCTCTATGCGGTAGCATTTTAGTAAAAGCTTCCTACAGAACTCAGTTCTAGGCTGTTTTCACTAAGAGTTTCTTTAAGGAAACCTTATTCCTTATAATGCCTCACACATTACCTCTGCTTCTACAAGGCGGTTGATAATAGTTTCAAGAGTTTCATGCTGGTAACACTTAAGAACACCTTCAAAGTAGTGAGAACGATGTCCAAGAGCCTTTGTCACTGTGATATCCAGATTGTTATACGTTTTCTCCGCTGCTAAGTTCTAGAAAGTGACAAAACGAAGGTCATTGTATGAATACGTAATGATTTAGCAGGAGAGACAACTAAAAGGTACTCACAATGACGTCAAACTTGGAATAGATATCAACTACCCGCCCTGCAGAGACAAAATAAAGAACTGTAAGCATATTTCCATTCTCAAAGAATCCAGGAAAAGACAATAAGAAAATGTGGCAGCCGGAAGATACGATGTTGGAAAATCTCATCCATAGTCTTTCATTCATGAATGCATTTAAAAAAAAAAAAAAAAACAGAACATTCACATTCTGCACTATTGCAAAGTGGAAAATAAAGAGATCTACATACAATACGTACAATAATTGTAATAAAGAAGTCTTAAACCACTCTCTGGCAACATCTTAACTCCAGCAGAAGCATTAGGAATAGCTGAATCCCAGTTTACAGTTTAGATCCACATATAACGTTCACAATGTCCGCCCCGATCTTGCCCTACTAGGATAATTCATCTATATTTATGTGGTTAAAGGGGATTACCGAGGCCCATAAAATGTAATAAAGGAAGGAGAGTTATAAAACAATAAAAGAAGCCTTATTCTTATGCCCAATCCCCTGCTAGATGTGTTGTGGCTGCAGAGAGCCCGGCACTACAGTGGTGACGTCTCTATCCACTCCACGTAACTTCTGCGGACAGTGATTCGCTGCAACAATCACACTGGGGTTGTCAATGACGCCACTGATGCAGCACTAAAAACAAGGACCAGTGGGGAGCAGCGGATAGGTAGGAGATGGGGCAGGTGAGGAAGGTTTTTTTTTGGTATTTTATAACCCTCCCTTAGGGAATGTGTCATCTCCGGCAAGCTCTACCTTTCACCGGTCCTGCCATTACCATATAAATAGTTGTCAGGGTAGGGCATTACTGATGGCATGTGATATCAGTTGTTATTTTTTATGCACTGCTCCATCTCCCCGCTGTGCCCCCCTTACTGGTTTCCCGCATGGCATGTAAATTCATACCGTCGGTACAGGGAGGAGATGGACGTGTTTCTCAATGGGCGTCTCCTTCTCCCTGGCTGTGACGCTCCCCGCTGCGATTGGCCAGCTCACAGCCAGGGAGAAGAAGATGCCCCTTGAAACATGGCCGTCTCCTCCCTGTACCAATGGTATGGATTTATATACCAGACAAGAAACCAGATTGGGGGGGGCACAGCGGGGGAACAGAGCAGCACATAGAAAAAAATAATAAGCGATATCACATGCCATTAGTAATGCCCTATCCTGCCAGCTGTTTGAATGGTAATGTCAGGACCAGTGAAAGGTCCTCTTTAAGTACAATAATACATGTATAGAAGAACAACCCTCTGTTGATACTCACCATTCCCCCGCAATGCGTCCTCAAATGGGCCGATGAATGCATAGAGAGGACTTCTGGAGTCATCATTCATGCTTTCCATGGCTTTTTTGTGCGTATATAGCGGGCAATGGGGATGCGTAAGGACATAGAAATGACTGATCTGGGGTCAGCAGGTGGTGTTTTATACACGTATCGCTTTATACTTATTTGTCAGAACAGATTCCCTTTAGGCTACATTCACATCCGTGTGTGTGTTGTCCGTGTTTTGCGGATCCGCAAAACACTGACAGCGGCCATGTGCAGTCCGCAATTTGCGGACCGCACATAATAGAAAACGAGATTTTTGTGGACTCACCTGTAAAATCTCTTTCTCGCTGTGTTCATTGGGGGACACAGGACCGTGGGTATAGCTGCTGCCCCTAGGAGGCGACACTAAGCTGAAAAAGTGATGGCTCCTCCCGCCGGCTATATCCCCTCCCGCCTGGAGAGAGCATATCAGTTTGTGCCCAAGCAGTAGGAGCAAAACAAGAAATGAAAACAGAAAGAAACGTCAACTAGGTCCGAACCTAGGACCAATGGCCCCACCCGCTAGAGGAAAGAAAAAGATTCCTTGCGGTAAAATGAAAAACAATGGGTGGGAGCTGTGTCCCCCAATGAACACAGCGAGAAAGAGATTTTACAGGTGAGTCCACAAAAATCTCGTTTTCTCGCTTGTGTTATTGGGGGACACAGGACCGTGGGACGTCCTAAAGCAGTCCACAGGGAGGGGAGAACCAAAAATAGAACGCAGATGCGAAGGCCTAGGGAACCGCCACTCGCAAAACCTTGCGTCCCAGAGCAGCATCAGCCGATGCAAAAGTGTTCACCTGGTAAAACCTGGTGAACGTGTGCAAGGAAGACCAGGTTGCTGCCTTACAGAGTTGTACCGCAGAGGCCTGGTGGAAATGAGCCCAGGAAGCGCCCACCGCCCTGGTAGAGTGGGCCGTGATACGAGCAGGGGGCGTCCTACCCCGGGAGCGATACGCCTCGGCAATGGCTAGACGTATCCACCTGGCAATCGTCACCTTGGAAGCCGCCAACCCCTTGCGGGGACCCTCAGGCAGGACGAACAGGGAGTCTGTGCGCCGAAAAGACTCTGAAACGGCTAAGTAGATCCTCAATGCCCTGACCACGTCCAGGCTGTGGAGAGCACGTTCTGTAGGATGGGATGGCGAGGGACAGAAAGATGGAAGGACGATGTCCTCGTTCATATGGAAGGCCGAGACTACCTTAGGTAGAAAGGAAGGCACCGGACGAAGAACCGCTTTATCCTGGTGCAGGATGAGAAAGGGTTCTCTGCAAGAAAGTGCCGCCAGTTCCGAAACTCGCCTGATGGAGGTGACAGCCACCAGGAAGGCTACCTTCCACGAGAGGAGACGAAGAGAGACACTGTCGAGTGGTTCGAAGGGAGGTTTCTGGAGGGAACCAAGTACCAGGTTCAAGTCCCAGGATGGAAGAGGGGGACGATAGGGAGGAACAATGTGAGCTACCCCCTGAAGGAAGGTCCTGATCGGGGATCTTTGTGACAGCTGTCTCTGGAAAAAAATTGACAGAGCAGACACCTGTCCCTTAAGAGAATTAAGACCCAGCCCTAACTCCAGACCTAATTGTAGGAAGGAAAGGACCGTAGATAGAGAAAAGGAAAGTGGAGGTAGGTCACGCTCCCCACAGAACCGGAGGAAAGACTTCCAAGTCCTGTAGTAAACTGAAGACGATGTAGGCTTCCTTGCCCTGATCATAGTCCGAATGACTGTGTCAGAGAATCCCTTACGTTTCAGAATGGAGGTCTCAATAGCCACGCCGTCAAACGTAGCGAGCCTAAACGCTGGTGGAAGACGGGTCCTTGAGATAGGAGGTCGTCCCTGAGTGGAAGAGGCCATGGAGCGTCTCCGAGAAGGAGAATGAGCTCCGTGTACCACGTGCGCCGGGGCCAATCTGGAGCGATGAGAATGGTTGGTATGCCTTCCTTCCTGATTCTGCGGAGAATCCGGGGTAGGAGAGGAATGGGGGGAAAGACATACAGGAGGGAGAACCCCTCCCATGGGGCTACCAGTGCATCTACTGCGTAGGCTCGCGGATCCCTTGTTCGAGACAGGAAGACTGGGAGCTTGTGGTTGAGCCTGGACGCCATCAAATCCACCTCCGGCCAACCCCAACGAAGGCAAATGGCGTTGAAGACCTCCGGATGTAGGGACCACTCTCCTGGATCCACGGTCTGCCGACTGAGGTAATCTGCCGCCCAAATCTCCACCCCGGGAACGTATATTGCGGAAATGACTGGCACGTGACCCTCTGCCCACTGAAGAATTTTGGCCGCCTCGTCCATCGCTGCCCGGCTGCGAGTTCCTCCCTGGTGATTGATGTAAGCCACTGCCGTGGCATTGTCCGACTGAATCCGGATCGGCAATCCCTTCAATAGGGGGGTCCAGTGAAGCAGGGACAGATAGATGGCCCGCAGCTCCAGTATATTGATCGGTAGTTTGGACTCCAATGGAGACCATTTTCCCTGGACCATCCGTGGAGGGAAAACCCCCCCCCAACCGAGGAGACTGGCATCGGTGGTGATAATTGTCCATGCGATCGGCAGAAAGGACCTGCCGGAAGTCAGGGCTGGAGCCTCTAGCCACCACACCAGAGTCGACCGCACCTGGGGAGGAAGGGAGATGGAACTGTTGAGGGAGTCCGGTGACTTGTCCCAGGCCGACAGGATCGCCCATTGAAGTGGGCGAGTGTGGAACTGCGCAAACGGGACTGCCTCGAAGGAGGCCACTAAAGTCCCCAGCACCTGCATGCAACGACGAATCGTGGGACGTGTGCTGCGGTGGAGTAGACGCACTGATCTCTGGAGTGATCGTCTTTTGTCGAGAGGAAGCCGGACTGATGATGTGGCTGAGTCGAGCACCATCCCCAGGAAGGTGAGCTGTCTGCTGGGATGGAGGGATGACTTTTTGAAATTTACTAGCCAACCGAATTGAGTCAGAGCGTCTATGGTAATGGCGAGGCTCTCTTCGTTCTGACCGAAGGTGGGTGCTTTGACAAGAATGTCGTCCAGATACGGGAACAGAACGATACCCCTGGAACGAAGAAGTGCCAGAAGAGGGGCCAGCACCTTCGTGAAAACTCGCGGCGCAGTTGCCAATCCGAAGGGGAGGGCCACAAATTGATAGTGACAGTCTCCCACTGCAAAACGGAGGAAACGCTGATGGGTGTGGGGCGATGGGATATGCAGGTACGCATCCTGAATATCCACTGAGGAAAGAAACTCGCCCTGTTCCAGGGAGGCTACTACCGAGCGCAAGGACTCCATTCTGAAATGTTGAGTCCTGACAAAGCGATTCAACCACCTGAGATCCAGGATCGGTCGCACGGATCCCTCCTTTTTGGGCACAACAAAGAGGTTTGAATAAAAACCCCTGAAATGTTCGGCTGGAGGAACCGGGGAAATTACTCCCTTTAAAAGAAGGGTGTGAAGTGCCTGAAGAAAGCTGTCGACCGGCCAGGATCTCTGGGTGGTCGGGACAGGAAAAACCGGTCTGGTGGACGGGAGATAAACTCGATCCTGTAACCCGAGGTTACAATCTCTAGCGCCCAGGCATCGGAGATGTGGGCCCGCCAAGCCTCCTGAAAAAGGAGGAGACGACCCCCCACCCTCTGGGGTGGGGGCGCCCCCTCATGCCGAGGATTGCTTATTATTAAATGAGCGGGTGGGCTGTGCCCGAGGGCGCCAAGCGGGTTGGGTCTTAAAGGTAGGCTTCTTCCTCTGTTGCTGTGAGGAAGTGGCGGTCTGAGCCCTTGCTGCTGAACGCGTGCCTGAGAAACGCCGAAAGGACTGAAATCTGGAATTCGAGGATCTGGGACGAACAGAACGTCCGGACCTCTGCTGCGGAAGGTGGGTGCTTTTGCCACCCGTGGCCTCAGAAATAATCTCGTCCAGCCTAGATCCGAAGAGTCGCGACCCGGAAAATGGAAGAGCTGTAAGGGAACGCTTGGAAGAAGCATCTGCTGACCACACTTTCAGCCAAACCTCGCGGCGCAAGGCTATGTTAAGGGCCGAGGCACGGGCGACCAGAGCTCCCGCATCCAGGGAAGCCTCACAAAGGTATTTACCAGCCTGAGAGATCTGAAGGGCAAGTGCCTGAAGATCCTCCGGAGGCAGATCCGCCGAGATGTCCTGGTGCAGTCGTAAGGCCCACTCAGATACGGCCTTCGCCACCCAGGCTGACGCAAAAAATAGGGCGAAGCGCGGTACCGCACGCTGCAAAGGCCGACTTAGAAAAAGATTCTAGACGGCGGTCCACTGGGTCATGGAGGGATGAACCATCCGCAACAGGAATTGCCGTATGCTTGGTCAGACGGGCAATTGGCGGGTCTACCTTGGGGGGCGTGGACCACTCGTTCACCAGGTTGGCTGGGAACGGATAGAGCAGATCCAGGCGTTTGGAAGCGGTAAAGCGCCTATCTGGGTGGTCCCATGACTTGGTAACAACTGCAGAAAAATCGTCATGCAGAGGAAACACCTTTTGGGAGTGCTTAGAACGAAGAAAGGACACCCTAGAGTGACCAGACAAAGTAGATTCATCCTGAATGTGAAATGTGTCACAGACAGCAGTGATTAAACTGTCTACTAAGGACGCCATCTTGGAAGATTGGTCAGGGGTCCGTCTCGGAGCCTGATTCAGGGAGCTCCCCCTCAGAGAGAGCTTCTCCCACAGGGGAAAGAAGCCTCTGAACGAGACCTAGGAGGTGGCGGAGAAACAGAGGCCTCAGAAGAGGAACCTGTTCTGGGCCGCTTGCGAGAGGGTCTACCCCTGGGCTGACTAGTGGCGGAGGGTGTAGATTGTGCAGGCGGAGCGTGGTCAACCAAACGACCCATGAGAGTGAGGGTGGTTTGGGACACCTTGGATAAATCTGCCACTGCCCGGGATAGGGTACGGGCCCATTCCGGTTCCACGCAGACAGGGGGGCACTGCGGCTGCTCAGGCGGGAGTGCTGGTCTGGGTACACGGCATGCGGTACAGAGGGAGTCCGACTGGCCGCGTGAAAACTTAAGGTCACACTTAGCGCACGCATAGTGAATGGGCGCTGACAGTGGACGGGGGTCAGCCGTAGGTTCAGACATGACTGACTAAAGGAGCTGCAGGGAGCTGGAAGGAGCTGAAGAGAGAAATAGAGGTTGTCCTACCAGGCACTGCAGGTAATACCAGGTCCTGTGTCCCCAAGGAGAAGTAGTGCGGCGTCTGCGGGAGGAGAGCAACTGTCTCAGCATGCAGGCTCGGTAAGGAGCTCCTCCCCGGAAGAAAAAGGCAGAAACTCCGCCCCCAGGGCGGAGAGAATGGCTGCGGCCTAGTAGGCCCAAAAGCCGGGGCCTAAATTTGAAGCTGCGGCCGCCCGCAAGCACTTCCGGTCCGGAACACCACTTCCGGTGGGCGGAGCGCAGACGTCGGCACGCCGAGTGTGCCTGACTCGCCCCTTCACCTGCCGCAATAACGGGGAGACACAGGACCTGGAAGACAGCCGGCCACCGAACCAGAAGGTAAGGGCCCCAAGCTCCCGCAGGCTGGGGAAAGGGGGGGGAGGGGGGGGGGGAGGAGGGGGGAGTCTGGTGGTAGCAGGGGCCGCGGGGGTAACGTATACTCACCCCTCTTCACCTTGCCATCCCCCTCCAGTACTTCACCCTCAGTCAAATGCACCAGCAGGGTCACCTCCTCAGTCACTGGCACCGAAGTGGCAGGAGACTGGAGCAGATGGAGGGATTTAGATTCCAGGTGACCCCAAGGCTGGCGGGAAGCAGGAGAGCATTGCTGCCCTGGTCCACTTTTCTTCATGGGGGAGATGGGCAGGGAGGGTGTCCGACCCTGGCCAGGTATCCCCGGGGGACAGGAAGGCTAAGCGATCCTGTTCCCCAAATGAAAAAAAAAAATAAAGGAAAATAAATAAAATAGCTAATAACCCTGCAGAGCAGGGAGGTCTGCCTCCTACGACACTAAGCTAAAAACTGATATGCTCTCTCCAGGCGGGAGGGGATATAGCCGGCGGGAGGAGCCATCACTTTTTCAGCTTAGTGTCGCCTCCTAGGGGCAGCAGCTATACCCACGGTCCTGTGTCCCCCAATAACACAAGCGAGAAATGCCTTTTCTTGTCCGTGGATCCGGAAAGATCCGCAAAGATAGTGCAGTACTGGGACAACTAGAATGACAACGAATGCTACTTTATATGACAATGAAATGGCTAAATGCATGGTGGCAGATATTTATTCTGACCACGGATATAAAGAGGTTTCCTGGCATGTAAACATTGATGGCCTGTCCTTAGGATATGTCATCAATCCTCGAAGGGTGGAGATCTTCATGAATGAAAGGGCTGCTGCCCTTCTGCTACCCCTTCACAACCTTCATCCAACCTGATTTACCTTTTTTCAACTGCACTAAAGATGGAACTATGATTACACAGGCATGGTGGATTGTCCTGATACGGCAACTCTGAGCCATTAATATAAATGGAAAAGAGCTGCAGTGGGAAGCACTTTCACACTTCTATCTTCAGCGATGTGCCTGCGTAAATGAATGATTATGCTGATTGATATGGGTTTGTACCAGCACCAAACACTGATGGCCTGTTGTAAGAATAAGCCCCCATTAATTCTATAATATTATTAGGCCCAGTGACGTCACGACTAGTATAACTGGCCTGGGCGGGGCTAAGCTCCATACAAGTGAACAGAGCTTAGCCCCGCCCAGGCCAGCAATACTAGTCGTGACGTCACTGGTCTGCGGTAAACAAAGAGAAGGCCGCGGCGCTCCTGCAGCACCGCCGCCTTCTCAAACAGCTGATCGGCGGGGGTCCTGGGTGTCGGACTGCCGCCGATAAGAGGCTGATGATCTATCCAGAGGATAGATCATCAGTTTTACAGAACTGCAGAACCCCTTTAAAATAACACGATATGTTGCTGTAAAATGCACTGAACATACAATACTCCATATTTACCAGAATCATCCACAACAGGCAAAGCAGAGACGCGACGCTGTACAAAAATACCCAAAGCAACATATACAGGAGTGTTGGGATGAACCATAGCTATGTTGTCGTACGTGCCAATCTTCAGCTCCCTTAAAGTTTGTGTCACAAAACTCGGCTTCTCCATTTCAGACATCTGGCGATAAAATCAGAAAGTGAGGAAGATGATAATAACGGAAAAAAAAAAAAAAAGCAATAATCAATATATGGAAATGGACTCACAAATAGCTTGAGGAATTTAAGAATGCGTTTGTGTGTTAATATATACAAGGTATTTCCAGAGTCTGGAGAAATGACTGGAAGACGATGAATGCGGTTCTTTATCAGGGAGGAGACTGCATCAAACAAGCTGAAGGACACAAGATAACGATATGCATGAGTGCGTGCTCGGCCATTCTGATCAGGGACACAGCCTGATGCTATACTCCTCACCTGGCGCTGGGCGATATGCTGACCAAAGGCTTGAATGAGTCTTGCAAGTAAACTTCTGGAGGAAACAGACAATTGAAAAATTATTAAACAAAAACAAAAAAATGTACACGATTCTTTTATCGGAAAATCTAACCTTGTAACTAATCACAAAACTCTCTGTACAGTTACAGCCTTTTGCCAAAGGTTAACTATATAGCCAACAAACACTCACCTCTCCACGTCTCTATCTTGTGCTCCTCCAGCTCATAAATCTGCACCTGATAACATACAGAGAACAAAGTAACAATTTAACTACTCATCAATACTAGGATCTATAATGTGTCACTCCTAGTCAGACTATGAACAGGAACTGCTCCGAGCTCCAATACTCCAGTCACACTAACAAGACTTACGGGGGACAGGGATGTTGAATTCTAAGACCTTTTTCACATGAACAATACGGATTCTCTCAGGATGCATTCAGTGAAACTCGCACCATTTTACAAGCAAGTTGAGTCAGTTTTGTCTGCATTTGCGTTCAGTTTTTTCTGCGTGGATGCATCACTCGTGTGAAAAAAAACTGAAGGTTTACAAACAACATCTCCTAGAAACCATCAGTGAAAAATACATTGCATCCAGGTTACATCCGAATGCAATTCGTTTTTCATTGGAGCCCCATTCACGTCTATGGGGCCAGGGCTGAGCAAAAAAACCCACAGAACTGATGCATGAAAAACATCGCTCATGTGCACAGACCATTGAAATGAATGGGTCAGGATTCAGTGTGGGTTCTATGTGTTCATGTCATGCATCGCACCTGCGCACAAAATGCACTCGTGTGAAAGGGGCCTAACACGCCTGATCCTTTTTTCCCTTTGACATCTGCCACTGGGGAAGAGTCAGGTCGCTCTCCTACATACTAGATGGTCAGTCGCCTGGTAGGTTTGTCCAACATTCATCAAATGTGTATGGCCACCTTTACCCAGGGTGAAGAAAGTTCCTCACACTGACCTATAGGGTAATTTCTTGCAAACCCAACATTGATATACTATTGGATACAGTAGCAAGAGAAAATGTAGATCACTGGGTTATTTTAGCAATTATAATGTAAAGCATTTCTGAATAAAAAGGCTGTTACAAGCAGAACTGCGACATCCAGCAGTTTAAGATACAGGACGATGGAAGACAGCCGGCTGGATAGGTGAATGATGCAGCGACAGAAGAAAGCCAGCAAATGTGTGTTATGTCAGTCAGGATGAGAGAAAAATGGCTACTTAAAGAGGACCTTCCACCACTCCTGACATGCCTGTTTTAATACCTTCATGCATTCAACAATTCTGGAGCATCTATTCTTATGGCTCTATGTTGTGCCATTCCTTTATTATTTGCACTAGAAGTTATGAATGAATTGCTATTTGCCTGCAGTAAAGGAACAGAGGGGAGGTGACCAGTTGGGGGTGTGTATCTGCAGAGTCTGACTCTAGCCAATCAGTGCTGCAATGTTCAGACTGTGCAGGGACACCCCCCCAACTGGTCACCTCCCCTCTGTTCCTTTACTGGAGGCAAATAGCAATTCATTCATAACTTCTAGTGCAAATAATAAAGGAATGGCAGAACATAGATCCATAAGAATAGATGTTCCAGAATTGTTATTACATGGGGAATGCATGAAGCTATTAAACCAGGCATGTCAGGAGTGGTGAAAGGTCCTCTTTAATGCAGCCACCTCAAAAAAGGGTCACATTCATATGGCTCACTCCATGACACAACATAGGGGTGGTTTGTGAGGCAAGTGATTTTTTAACGTTTTCCAGGAAACAACTTACCATAGAAGATTTGTAGTATCGATGAAGAATATTAATAAAGTCTGTGATGGTAAGCATACCTTTATTGGAAAATCAATAAAATACAATCAAGACTTGCTTTCAGAGATGTGAACGATTACGTAAGGAGGTTGTCCAGGACTATGTCTGTCCATGGGATGTGCCTGGTATGGTGGCTCAGTTCCACCCATCAATAAATGGGCTTAGGCTGCAGACCAGACACAGAACATGGACAAAGGTGAAGCTGTTTAATAATAGACAACCCCTTTAATTAGCTTGGTGACATACCCACAAAACTCTGCTTCTTGCTATCCCACAGGGGTGCAGCTCTGACGCCATTACTGACCAGTGCAAAGAATGCCTTCTTCACCTGTAAGATATAATGAAACCTTTAGCACAAAATATCACTGGCCAAGAGCTAGCAGGTGGAGGACATTGCCTGATCTGCTCACCTGCAGAGAGGTATCAAACACCACAAGCTTAGAGCTGATGGGGATAAGGTCGTAGCATTTGTGGTTCTTCATAAACCTTGTGTACACTTCACTGTTGGACTCTGAGAACGAACACAAAAGATGTTTAAAAGGGTATTCCCATCTTAGACAATGGGCTCATATCGCTCGGATACCCCCATTGTCTGATAGGTGCAGGTCCCACCGCTGGAACCCGCACCTATATTGAGAACGGAGCAGGGAGCGCTGCGCCTGGAGGACCCCGGGGTCCGGCCACCATCAGGCGCAGCTCCCTGCTGCTCCTATGGACATGAATGGGCGCGCCCCGCACCCATTCATTTCTATGGAGCCGACCGAAATAGTCAAGCCAGCGCTCGGCTATTTTCGGCGGCCCCATAGAAATGAATGGAGGGAGGCTGGGCATGTTCATTTCCCCGCTCCGTTCTTGATATAGGTGCAGGTCCCAGTGGGACCCGCACCTATCAGACAATGGGGGAATATCCTAGCGATATGCCCCCCATTGTCTGAGATGGGAATAACCCTTTAACCTTGGTGGCAATATCCTCTAATATCACAAGCCATAAAGGACACCAAACCGTCTTACCTTCTGAAGGAGACGCACATTTTCCTTCATCATTGTTCTGAATCACAACGGATCCCTGAAATATAAAAAGACAAATACAGTCGTTATGACGGTAACCCCAAAAGCCAAATGCTACCTAGGAACATGCACCTGGGGGGGGCGGTATGTTATCTTTGAGAGGACTTTCTTTTGGCATGCCCAGGTCACTGTTATACATGGTAAATGATTAGGACGGGTCCAGACGTGGTGAGGATTTCACACTGCAGATCCACAGCAGAGTACAGAACAATACACGGGGAAAAGCATTTTAAAGCGCTAGCCGCACAAAACACTTGCGCAATTTAGACAGACCATCAATTACATACAAAGTGAACATAAACATAAAGGAACACACGGGGAGACAAGATTTGAAAATTGTATGAGACACATTCAGCAGCATGTGGCTGAAAACTTGAAGTTCAGCAGTTTTCAAACCATCAATGAACAGATTATAATTCGTATAAAGCTGGAGCTCTCCCTGCATTTATTGGAGGCCATTGTGGCATCAGGAGAGGTAAAATACGGAGTGGGCCCAGCATGTATGTGGAACCTGCATTCCCTGAATTTAATGGCGGCCAGTAGCTTCCTGTCCTAAAGAGATAGCCTTGTCGTTGGCGAACAGGCACAAATACTTTTTAACAAAATGTATTTGCCATGGACCTCATATTTATAATGTAGCATTAGAGTATTTTCTATAGTAAGTATGGCACGACTGTATTTACTTTGTTATATGTGTTTGCAGAGCGCAGTTACATGGTGTTTGTTTTTTTGCTTTTGTGCTTTCAGCCATGGCAACGTGCGAATGTGCCGACTAACCCCCATTGGTTCTTTGCAATCAATGAACAGACCCTTAAAGAACAGCTGTCGGCAGGATAAACCCTATAAACCCTTTCGATACCAGTGCTGTATATGTACGGCGCTGGAGCGAAGTGGGAACATGATGCCCGCTTGCACATGCGGCGGACGTCATGGCCGGCAAGTCTCTGCTGTTTCAAACAGCAGAGACTTGCCGCTACTTACCGATATAGATGATCGGTAACTAAATGCATTAGATGCCGTGATCACGGCATCTAATAGCGCTAAAACCCGGAAGTGCGCGCTTCCGGGTGTTGTGTAGACGCCCCGTGTGGTCAGTCGGGGTGTCTGCACTCTATCTAAAAGTTGTAAACCTCGCTGATGAGGTTTACAGCTTTCAATCTGCAATTCTTATTTTGGCCACCAGATGGCAGGCCATGATAAGAAATGAGCAAAAGGGACTTAAAATTGAGTTTTAAAAATCCCTGATTGCTCAAAATTAAAAAACATTGTCTATATGCTCATGTACGAGCCTTAAAATAATTTTAAAAAATTAAAAAATGTTTTAAAATATAAAAGTTTAAATCACCCCCCTTTACGTATAATTAACCCTTTAATGACCGGACCTATAAAGGCCTGAATGACCAGGCAAATTTTTGTGATTTGGGCACATGGTGGTTTAGTGACCCAAATTTTTTTATTTTTTTTTGTTGGTTTGAATACGAAAAATATTTTTGCAATTTTTTTTTACTTGACACTAAGGACTTTTTATTAGAATGTTTTTCTTTTTAAGATTTTTTATATTTTTCTAGGTGTAATTTGGACGAAAACTGCTAATTCTTATATAAAAAAAATATTTTTAATTATAGATTTTTATTTTTTAAATATTAAAACTGACAAATTAATTATTGCAATGGGTTCCCTATTTGATGACGATCATTTTGATATATAACATGTATAGATTTTATTGAACGGGGCGACTATGGTGACTGTTTCCGTTGGCGACTGCGTGTTTAATTTATTTATTTTTTTTACACTTTTTATTTGTATTTTTTTTTTTTACTTATTTATTAATTTATTTTTGACAAATAATATGACCCCCAGGAGATCATTAAAAGACCTCTGGAGGACATTGACTTTTTTTCCCCCACTGTCTCCACTGTAACTGGGGCATCCACAGGAGCCCCAGTTACAGGGGAAAACAGCTACCTGTGGGCTCAATACACACAGGCAGAGCTGATCAGGGTCTCCTTAGACCCTGCAGCACTGCTGTGGCACTGCCGCTTCCTTCCTGCCTCCTCCAGCATGCCTTCAGGTAAGGCTCTTGTTCAGGCACAGGAGAAGACAGAAGCGGTAATAAACCGCTCCTGTCTTCTCCTCAGGGTCCCTGCTCTGTCTGTGGGGCGGGACCCGACCTGCTCCTGCTAGATTGCAGGAGCTTTAATCCCAGCGCTGATCAGCTAATATCAGATATTAAAGCGCTGCCTGCACGTGTATATACGTGCAATCTGCACGGGGCATGTGCAGATAGGACGTATATACACATATTGCGGTCGGCAAGGGGTTAAAAAATAAATACCTAAATAACAATAAATATAAACATCATGGGTAGCGACTGAAAAACGTCCGTAAAATATAAAAAAAAAAAATCCCAATATGGCAAATTGCGTAACGGAAAAAAGGGTCACATTTTTTCACTACTTCTCTTACCCAAAAAAATGTAATAAAATGTGATCAAAAAGTCAAGCACAATCCAAAATGGTATTAAAAAAAACTATGGATTGTCACACAAAAAATGAGCCCCTAAACAGCTCAGTGGATGCAACTATAAAAAAGTTATGGGGGGTCCGAAGATGACGATGTAAGAAAAAAAAATATATTTTTTAAAAGTTTAAATTTATTTTTACACTATTTAAACATAACAAACCTACACATATGGGGCATCGTTGTAATCGTACTGACCCAGAGAACGAAGGGAATGGTTGGAACAGTTTTGCCGCAAACAGAACGCCATGGAAACAAAACCCATAAAACCGTGGAGGAATGGCGTTTTTTTTCCAATTCCCCCCCCCCCCAATTTGGAATTTTTTTTACCGCTACCCACTACATTTTATGCCATAATTAATGGCGGCACTTGAAACTACAACATGTCCCGCAAAAAATAAGCCCTCATACAGCTATGTGAACGAAAACATAAAAAAAGTTATGGCTCATGGAAAATGGGGTAGAAAATTGAAAACGCAAAACCAAAAAAATTTCTGGCATCCAAAGGGTTAAATCATACATACTGCAGTATAAATACTGAAAATTGGCTGCGGTGTTTAAGGGAAAAAAAAAGACTTTTAATCTTTATGTAAATTAGGATTTCAGGGCACCAGGGGTCAGGGCCTCATGCACCTCAGCTTTCCAGTGGACCCACTCCTCAGAGCACCGAAGCCCTCACTTGCATAAAGAAAAGTCTTATTTTTCTCTGAAACACAACAACCGATTTTCACAAGACGGCTATCCCTTGAATCACAAGGATCAACCCTACATGTTCAATGTTTATTGCTGTGCCGAGGCACGGACCGAAATGCCACGGAAGAGCTTCGTAGTGCTCCCATGGTCTTCCGCTCCGTATCTTCTGAAACGCGGTCCCATCCGAGTCAATGCGTTCTCATGGCCGGTACCCGTATACTGCAGACCTGCTGTTTTTAGGCCACAGTATGAGCACGGCTACCACACGTGCATGAGCCCTGAGGGTACATCTACACAGGATGTAAATTTTAGGGGAAAGTTCAACCACAAGACTTACATGTGAAACTGTCACGGATTCTGTGGATTTCACCCCTAGCGTGGCAAAAGGTGAATTGCATTGTGGAAACTTGCAGCATAAATTGAACTGATTCAAAATCAGATCTGTTACATCTCATCCATTTGACTTCTACTGGAAAAAGCTATAGATTTTGTGCCCCATGTAGGAGTAACTTTACTCATAAAACAAAAAATCTCAGACATGCCCCATTTTCTGCACTGCTGGTCCGGTCCTCCTGAGCCTGCTTGTTTACAAGCTGCAGCGGTGATGCGTATACAGGGACTGGCTGCGGCTGTCACATGCCGTATACGTGCAACCGCAGGAGAACCAGAGAAAGAGGGCAGGGCCGTGGAACGGACATACAGATGAGGACAGCATCCCTTAGGTCTCATGCACACGACCGTATGTATTTTGTGGTCCGCAAAAAAAAAAAAAAGACATCCGTGTGCATCCCGTATTTTGAGGAATGGAACAGCTGGCCTCTAATAGAACAGTCCTATCGTTGTCTGTAATGCGGAGATTAATAGAACATGTTCTATTTTTTGCGGAACGGAAATACAGAAACGGAATGCACACGGAGCAGCTTCTTTTTTTCTGGGGGACCCATTGAAATGAAAGGTTTCGCATACTTTCTGCAAAAAAAAAAAAACAAACAAAACGGAACGGACGCGGAAAGAAAATCCGTTCGTGTGCAAGAGCCCTTAGGGTGGGTTCACACATAGGGAGTTGCTGACACTTTTCTGCACTTTTGCATTTATCCAGAAGTTAGCTGACGGTATGGGAAATATGAAATGCAGGACACAGGAGCGTTTTTGTTAAAGAAGAACTCCCGCAAAAAATTTATTCCATGTCCTGTTAGAAATGTACATGATGTAATCTGTAGTGAATGTCATTTTCTTACCAGTGTCTGTATTTTTGACTTATATCATCCTGAAGTTTCTTATCTGTGTCATGTGACCAGCAATTAGACCCACCAACTCACACAGAGACTTATGTGTGGACAGGAAGTCTAATTCTCTATGTATTCCTATGGGAGCCTCACTTTCAGTCTCATAGGAATGAATAGAGAAGTTACTGGCTTCCTGTCCTGGGTCAGTTGGAGGTCAGGGAGTTGGTCACATGACCCAGCTACAATAAGAAGAAAGTGGATTACTTTCAATTAGAGTCACTGATAAGAAAATGACAATCACTACAGATTATATCATGCACCTTTCTAACAGGTCAGAGAATAAAAATTTTGGCGGGAGTTCTTCTTTAATTATGTAGCGTTTTTTGTCTGACTTCAAAAACACAGCATACTTTACAGCAAATTTGTGTATGCAGGAATCCTAAGGCCACGCGCACACATTGCAGAATGAGCATTTTTTTCAGAATGGAAACCCGTGCGGAAAAACCACAGCGCAATACAGGACCAGCAGAGGGAATGAGATTACGCTAATTTCATGTACACTTTGCAGATTGTTTCCGCATGGAAACTGGCTTGTATTGCAGATTTCCCAATCCACAGCATGTCAATTAGGTTTGAGGTTTTAGCTGCGGATGTCACCCTTTTCAATGGAAGAGTGAGATCTGCAAAACAGCATCTAATCCGCAATTTCGGTCTATATGCTGCCGAAATGCACATAAATCCGTATGGAAATTAACGCGGATCTTATGTGCGATCACCTGTGTTAAGGTGGCCATGATCACTAGGATCCCATCCCTTGTTGACTGGTGCTCCAGTTCATGCCAACTTCTTCCAGCACCCGCAGTGCAGAGAGCCCCAGTACAGTCCCATCTACCTGAATGAAGCAGTCCTGCAGTTCCTTGCACTGTGTGTGAATATACCGCCAACCATTTTATTAGGGGATAACATTACATAATTGGAATTGTCCTTTTCGAAGGGTTGGATGCCAGATGCTGGTGGTGTATGATTAGAATATGCCACCAACCTCCGATCTGTGGATATCTGTGCACTGGGATCTTCAAGTGCCACATAGTCATCCTATGAATCAGCATGCACATTGATGAAGCCGGCGGCTCTCATGCGCAGATTGTGGATCGCACTGCGCAGGCGCGGGATTTCGCACTCGGACAGGGCCATGAGCCGAAAGAGCTGGCTGCCTGGCCCTGTCAATCACCGAACCGGAGGAGGGGTAAGAGGTGGAATTACGCCGCTACTAGGTGCAGGGTTAACGCCCCCTGCACCTAGGGAAGCTAATTTACATATTTTAAAAACGCAATTTTCTCTAAAACAACGCTACAGAAATCTATAACAGTAACAGATCTGTCATCAGGTGTCATTTGTGCATTGCAAATGACACTAGGTTTACAGTGATAAATTCTGATGACAGAAACCCTTTAAGGGTCCTCAAAGACATGAATTTGGCTCGTGTATTTTTTTGCTGAGAAAAAAAAGAAGTTTTGATATATGCAAATTAGCCTCTAGGAGCAACAGGGGCGTTGCCATTACACCTAGAGGCTCTCTCTCTCTGCAACTGCCGCGCCCACTCCACTTTGACTGTACCTGGGGGGGGATGAGGTTTACACTGCCTGGTTCTGCAGAGGGGGCAGCAGAGCTTCTAGGTGTAAAAGGCAATGCCCCCGTTGCTCCTAGAGACTCATTTGCATGTATTAAAACATAATTTTTCTCAGCAATGTGGCCATATATGAACATGGGAGCAACACAGATGCCTTCAGCTGCAAAGTGCACATGTAACAGGTCAGCCAGTATAATAAGTACAAATCTGCTGACAGACAAAAAAAAATGCCCAAAAACCTGTGAAAAGCCATTATAGGTGTCAGCACAGTCTGAGGAGTCAGTAAGTAATGGAGGAGGGGGATGGTGACTGAAGTGAGGAGGCTGCTATGTGAGCTGTCAGTGACCACAAGCTTCTGCTTTCTATGGCACCGGTACAACTAATATAAAGCCTGAAGCTGACCGCAAGCTGTGGCAGCCCACTGCCGGCTGCAGAAGCCGCAGCTCGCCGCCTCCCCTGAAGAAAGCCGCACAGCGTCAGTGAGCGGAAGTGAAAGAAAAACCTCCGCTGGAGGGAGCGCCGTCACAGGCAGGTAGCACACAGCCTCAGTCTACCCATAGCGGCCCCTTCCACCTCAAGCGCCTGCAGTCCGGCTCCACTCAGACTCTCACCGAATCCATTGCGGCCTCTTCATCAGATACAGCACACGGCAGGCGACTTCCGCCCTCCTCTAAACAAACTTCCGCCCGTAGTTTTACGTCACATCCTGACGGATGTCAAAAGGCGCGCCCAGCCGCCATCTTGGATGGGGCGCTATTAACTCCTTCAACGACGGCGAGCACGCCCAGCACAGTCACACACAAAAAGTAAAATAAAAAAAATCCTCGACCACCTCCAAGTATTTAAAATGCATTTTTATTTGTCCTTTAAAAACAAACCAAAAAGAAGCAATTAAGCTTTTCTTACTTGCCTCTTTCACATAAATTATATACATTTCAAAATTATATTCAATACAAAACATGCCACGTACAAGTTTTTATTTTCTTTTTTTTTCTTTAAAAAAAAAAAAAAAAAAAAGGAATAATTTTATGGGGTTTTTTTTCTACGAAGGACAAATCTTCTGTACAGAATCCTCACCGCACAAATTACAGCTCCCTATGGAATCTCGTCGCAAAAACAACAAAAAAGAAAAAATGGAAAGAAAAACACCTTGATGGAAAACATACTTGCAGATGGAGACCAAATCCCCCCCCCAAAAAAAAAAAAAAACACGGCAAATTAAAGTGTTTATACAAGCGGGGGTGGGGAGAAGAAAAAAAAATCAAGTATTTCAAGCATGGGTTTGGATTATAGTTTATATATATAGATTTATATAAAAAAAATAAAAACTGTATAGGGTTTACCTAAAAGCTACATTACAATAGGTCGTATCTAGAATAATCTAATAGCTCTAGAGTTTGACAGGGATGGCCCGTCAGTTTCCGACAAAAAAGGTCAATGCTCTTTCCAAATGTATGGTTTAAAAAAAAGAGGGGGGGAGATTAAAATGAAAGGGTACATTTCATTTCATATTTTCAGGCTTTTCATAGTGTCCAGTGGTTTCTCAATAATACGGTGTCCGACTATGCACAACATTTAATTTTTTATGTCTTTTTTTTCGTCTATGGTTTATTTACATTTCTCTTTCATTTTGTACAATTTTGCAGCTTTTAAACAGTTGTGGAAGCAGCTTTGTGTTAAAAAGCAACAGCACTTAATTTTCTATCATATTCACACTAGCTTCGATTTTATTAAATGCCCTTGGATGCTGATCGCCACTGATTCCTCTGTGCGCTCTGAACGTAAATGACCATAACTGCCGAGAGGGGGACGGGTAAGGTACAGCCATGGTAGATTGAAGTGGGTGAAGGATTACTCTCTGCTCCTCAGGGGCGGGAAGCAAGTAACAGATTTAGAAACAAATCTAGTATGGAAGCCAGAGGATTGTGACCTACACTGCCGAGGACTGGGACGTCGCTGTACTTCACCCTTCTACAGAATAGGATTATTGATCACAAAGCGTGTAGCCTACGCCAAGATCTAGGACACCATGCCAGTCGTAGAAAATGACCCTGTACTTCCCTCACAAGGCTGTAATACATAAATATAATTACATGTACAAATAAATAACACCCCTTTCACCTATTCCCACCCCATGTACTGTGCTAAAAAATAAGAATAAATCAGGATATGAATTACAGGCTGGAGAGAAGAACAGCAGCATCAGAATACCGCGGGTGAAGAAAATAAAAAAAAGCGTGTTCGGGAAAGACAGCAGTGCAGTTCTAAAACCAGAATTGGAGGAAAATAGAAAATATACTAATATCCTATTTTTTGTCTTTTTTTTTTTCTTCTTCAGAGGGTCTTTAGAGAAATACTGTGATTACTGAGCATCATGAAGCGCACAGATTGCGGAAAGAATATAAACCAAGGTAAACAGTCAGTCGCTCACATACATCGGCCGCCACGAATAGCAGCTCACTCCACCCCATCCCAAATTTTCGGTGTTTCTACTACACCTCATGTCCCATGTACTGTTATAGAGGAGGGTGAGGTTTCAGGCACAGAATAGGGGAGAAAATGGATTGCTTTAGGACAGACCACAAGCAGGCAGTTAGCAGAAAACACGATCCTTAGTGCACTCCTTCCCGCTCAGAGCCACGTTTTATGGCAAAAGGAGCAGGTCACAAAGCTTCAGTTGGGGAGGTCAAAACTGAAAAATAATAAAAAATAAAAATTCATGACCGTCTGGGGATGGGTGGTTTCTGTTTCCATTACAGTCCCATCATAAGAGCTGTGTCCATGTTTATGAGGTGCTATCTATTTTAGATTGCCGTGGGAGTGTCACATATACACATTAGTATCCGACAGGCAGATGAGGTAGGTGCTGGCCAGGTGCCTCTGGGATTGGGTAGCTGTGACAGGTAACAGTCGAGGGACTGTCTCTTGCGCTCAATGAAAGCATCTCCTGTGCTCTTTTTATCTGCAGTCTTATGTGCTCTCTTTTGCGCTCGGAGGGTCCTGTAGATTTTAGGATTGTCAAACTGCTTTGTTAACTAGTGACTTTTTTTTTTTCTCTCGTTTTATGCATTCAAGAGAACGCAAAATAATTCTTTAGGAAAAAAAAAAATTCAAAGGGAAAAAAAACTTCCTTCCTAGTTGGAGCATTTCTTACTTGGAGAAAGAAAGCGGCTAGAGTGTTTAGGGAATGTTCTCTGCAGAAGAGCTTTCTCCTGCAGTTTCTTCCGTCCACTACAGTAAAAGCCTTCAGACATGGTGACACCACCACACCTTCCATTATCAGGATGCATTAAGCTCGGGTAACTGTTGTCAGGAAGGCTTCAAAAGTTGACACGATGAAGTGATGGTAGAGACACATGTTCTATGCTCGGCTCCTAGGCTTTCCAAAGGAAGGGCACACTGGAGATGACCGGAGGCAGTTGAATTTTCCCCATTTTCAATTCATCCATTTGCGGCAGTTCCATGCCCCACAGTGACATGGAATCTTGTGCTGATCATCTTCAAAGTCAAACTGGTAGTCGTAGGTGAGCTGGAAGCAAGCAAGACAGGTATGAGAACAATGTTCACACTGGTGGAGATCTATCATTTTTAAGTAATTTTCCTGAAGTCTGCATTGCGGTAAATTGTGCCACATTTGATAAATTTGGTGCATTTTTAAGACTTTAAGGGGTTCTCCAAGTTATATTTATCGATGACCTATCCTCAGGATAGGTCATCAATATCAGATCGGCGGGGGTCGACACCCAGCACCTTCGCCGATCAGCTGTTTGAAGAGGAGGCGCGCCTCCTCTACATTGTTTACCTGCTCGCCGTAACATACGTAGCGGTGAGCATGTATAACTATACCCAAGCCGTCCTATTCATTTCAATGGGAGGGCTCGTTCCTATACAAGTATATGGGAACAAGCCGTCCTATTGGAATGAATGGGGCTGCAAATGTTTTGTGAAAATAAGCTACAAAAGTCACAGTCTTAGGCCCCTTTCACACAACAGTATTTTTTGCGGACTCCGATCCGCATTTTTCACATGAAAAATGCGGACCCATTCATTTCTATGGGTCCGCAAAAAATACTGAGCATACGGTGTGCTGTCCGCACCCGTATGCCCGTTCCGTAGCCCCGCAAAAAAGATGGAACCTGTCCTATTCTTGTCCGCAAAACGGACAAGGATAGGCATTGTTACAATGGGTGCCATACGGCATCCGTTTTTTTTGCGGATCCGCAATTTGCGGACCGCAAAACACAACGTTTGTGTGAAACCGGCCTTATTGGGTGACCTTTCGAATCCAGAATCCTGGAGTGGAGGGCTTAATAATTTCCTCCTTTAGGGCTCAGGCACACAAACCAGCCGTGCCGCTATTGCAGTCCGCAATATAGGGGCAGCAGCCGTGCGCACCGCATCACAGATGTGGACCCGTTCACGTGAAAGAGTCCACAATCTGGAAGGCATGGAGCGGAAGGCCACAGAAGCACTATAGAATGCTTACGTCGCATTTTGGACCGTGCCTCTGAACTGCAAAAAATAGAACATGCTCTATTTGGTTGTGGTGCGGATGGATCGCAGACCCATTCAAGCTGAATAGGTCTGCATCTGTCAGTGCCATCCACACGGACGGTGCCTGCGTATAGGGGATCGCAATCTGTGGTCCCCAATGCACGGCACATGTTCGTAAGCATGAGCCCTTAAAGGGGTTTTCTGATCTTTTTTTTTTTAAATAATGACCCATTCTCTGGATAGGTCATCAGTATCTGATTGGTTGGGGTCTGACACCCGGGACCCCCTGCCAATCAGCTGTTTGAGAAGGCACTGGCGCTCACCAAGCACAGCACTGTACATGGCATTCACTTCAATGGGGCTGAACTGTGCCTAGGCCATTTGACTGATAAATTTCATGTCACATGGCCTAGGCCAAGCTGTGAGAAGGGCGCAACGCAATCACTAGTGCTGCTGCCTTCTCAAATAGCTAATTGACAGGGGTCCCGGGTTTCGAAACCCCACTGATCAGATACTGATGACCTATCCAGAGTTTTAAAAAAAAAAAAATCTTGAAAAAGCCCCTTTAATTTCCTAGCCTCAGGCTCACAATATAAAAAAAAAAAATGTATAACAATTCTTTAACTGTTTAATATATTTTCGGTGACAAAGCTTCACCGTTTTCAAGATGCGTGTTTATGTTAACATCTGGAGGCCGAAAATCCATAGAAGCCAATCCGGAGCTAAATATACACATGTATCATTGCTGGTGAAAGGAATGAGACTGTTTGTACTGGAGTTTTGTCTAGACTGGAAATACAGGAAGCCAGAAAACCAATTCATCTACCTCCTCGCCTTTTGGTATCCTACGACTAGAGATGATGATGATTTTGTCTTCTTTGTCAAACGTGACTACCTCAGCAACACAGTTAGGGGCACAGGAATGGTTGATGTACCTGCAATATCAGCACAGGGTTTGATTAGTCTGAAGCAAGTTTAAAGAATTTTACAGCAGTATGAAGTTGGACAAAATTTGACAGTGTCCATAACTGAACATGTAGATACATTTCAAAAATTGTCTTTTCTGGCAAACATTTCTGTCCTGTCTAAAACCAATACACTTACCTAGCAGGACCACCAGTCAAAGTGGCATCGATCACATGCTCATTATTAATTCGGAACATGTAGATTCCCCGATTCTGTGAACACAACAGGAATATTTATCAGGGAATTACACAGAATGCTGACATCAAGTCGCAGTTAAAGGGGTTGTCCAAATTATGGAAAAAAAAAATAGCACTGTAAATCTGATGGGCAGCAATATATAGCTAAGTTCAGCAAGTTTTAGGCAAAAAAAAAAAAAAAAATCTATATTTCCTCATTTCCCTGGTTCTCTTCTGGCCTTTGTTTACATGCAGTAATAACAATCTCTGCCCCTCCCCCCTTCTCTGCAAAGGCAGTGAATATAAGTGCTGTGAGTACATGTCTGCCTGCTGGGATACTCAGCAGCATGTTGTTTGTGTAGGACTACAAGTCCCAGCTGTACAATGACACTGCTGATACACACAGGAAATTCTCCCTACCTGTTCTTGTACAATACAATTCCTTCTATAGCTCCTTGCCCAGCATTTGTCTCCTCTCACTGCTGCAGCTACTATTTGTTGTAAAGCCTTGAGCCCTCAGTGTGTTCTGGCTGAAGGGGTTAATGTTTTATCTGAAGGAATCCAGGGAGAGAGAAGATAGCAGGAGCCCGGCAAAGAAAGGGGGCGTGGCCAGTGACGTCTCGTGTACAGACTGTTATCTGAACTCTGAGGCTTGTACACGAAACATCACAGACCAGGGAGATAAGGTGACATCACAGGTCATGTGACCCTCAGTCAACTCTGAGAAACCAGCAGCTTTAGAAACACAAAGTATATGGGAAAGTTGTTATACCTGACAAGTTAGAAACATATAAAGAACAAAAAAATAACTCGGACAACCCCTTTAAGATATTTCCTAGTCTTACATACCTGCTCTTCATAGATTTTCTCTCGACGGTTTGCAACTTCGTTTCTTATGATAGTGCCAATGTATTCTATCACCATGGTGTGCTTCTCCAGATCTTTGGCAGCATATAGCCCTAGTCCTTGTATTCGAGAACGAGCCAGATACACATTGTTCTTCCATTCTGTCTTTAGCCTTCGGTACTGGGATGACTTTGAGTGCACAAACTGCTTACTGTAAGGTGTATTTGTCTCCCCTGTAAAGGTGCTCTGATAGGCTTTGGACATACTAGTGCTATTAAGCGTGTGAGGCCTGCAAGAAAAAGAAAATAGGCGTTCACTAAAGAATATATATTAAACCTAGAATCTACATCCATCAGTAGAAAATATACTTGGAGGGGTTGGCCCATCTCATTTCCATTAGCCCCATAGAAGTGAATAGAGCAGTGACCACGCTTGTCCTTTGCGCTTTCCATTTATTTCTATGGGACTTCTGAAAATAGCAGAGAGCTCTGCTCGGCTATTTTTGGCAGTCTCATAGAAATGAATAGAGGGCGGCCGCGCATGCATGGTCCGCCGTCCTCCACTTTGCGGGCTCCATTCTAGAGATAGGCACGGGTCCCAGAGGTGGGACCAGATGAAGACCACATAGCGCTCGTTGGCAACTTGAAGAACGAATGCAGTTATTTAAAAGGGTTCTCCAGGAATTAAGAAAATGAAAATACGTAAATATTACTTCATTATAAATATATTTCCAAATACCTTTCATTAGTAATAATGGCTCGTTTTGTCTGGGGAGCAATGATTAGGAGAAATAAAATGGCCGCCGTCCTGTCAGTACACACAAAACCTGTCCTAATCACACATGAGGACAAGTTACTTCACAACACTGAGGTAAAGAGCTGCCTCATCCTCCTCTCTGACTTTCAGGGATTATGATCCTGAATACAGTTTAATATGATATTTAGCTGAATCTCTGTAGGCATGCAGTTCATCAGGAAACGAAGTATAGAGAGGACGAACAAGACAGACTGTGGTAATGGAGACTGTATACAAGAACTGCTGCTCATTAGTCACATCTCCTCATGAACCCCATTCCAACAGAGATTCACCTAAAGATCCCATCATAATCCCTGACAAGCAGAGCAGAGAGGAGGATGAAGCAGCTCTTTACCTCAGTGTTGTGAAGTAACTTGTCGTCCTGTGTGATTAGTACAGGTTCTGTGTGTACTAATAAAACAGCGGCCATTTTGTTTTTCCTAATGATTGGTCCCCAGACAAAATGAACCATTATAACTAATGAAAGGTATTTGGGAATATATTTATAATGAAGTAATATTTATGTATTTTCATTTTCTTAATTCCTGGAGAACCCCTTTAAGGACTACTGTGGGAGGAGTGCCTGGGATTTTAAACTACATTTCTACTGATCTCAACCTTACCGTTTATAGTGGGTCATAATCTTGGGCTCAGACCTGGCACAGCCAGTTGGGTTAATCATGAGCGGCAGCTCCATTAAAGGATGTCGACCATACCGGAAGAGATAGTTCTGACAATTCTCTACTCCAGGTAACTAGAAATAAGAAATGAATCACAGTTCTGGTCAGTACAAACCATATTGAAATATATTGATGGTACTATTCAAAACCATATATCACAGAGAATACCATCATAGAACATAGCCTTTAATCAGTTTCATTAAAAACACGCTGACCATGAAAAAAATAATCCAAAATCAAAACAAAAATACACAAGGGTCAAAAGGACCTATTCCGTGATAAGGAGAGCAGTAAGCGAAAGGGTCAGGGGACAATGTCTTGTTGGAAGGTATCTGTCCCTAGTATCCACCCTGTACTTGTAAGCCCTGCCTAAGACGGAATGGCCGCCCAGAGAGGGGCGATCCTGTACCAGGAACCTCCTATAATCCCTGCTGAGGCCCCGATACAAAGAAAGCCACCACCAAATACATTAACACCACACCAGTGGAAAATAGTAAATGCCAGAAAATAATAACAAATACGTAGATGTGTGTTACAAACTGGTCAAAGATGAAATGGATGTTGTCATGGACCTATAGATATAAGAGTCTTACTTTGTTATTCTTTGGGACCCTCTTATATCTATAGGTCCATGACAACATCTATTTCATCTTTGACCAGTTTGTAACACACATCTACGTATTTATTGTTATTATTTTCTGGCATTTACTATTTTCCACTGGTGTGGTGTTAATGTATTTGGTGGTGGCTTTCTTTGTATCAGGGCCTCAGCAGGGATTATAGGAGGTTCCTGGTACGGGATCGCCCCTCTCTGGGCGGCCATTCAATTTTAGGCAAGGCGTAAAAGTACAGGGTGGATACTAGGGACAGATACCTTCCAACAAGACATTGTCCCCTGACCCTTTCGCTTACTGCTCTCCTCATCACGGAATAGGTCCTTTTGACCCTTGTGTATTTTTGTTTTGATTTTGGATTATTTTTTTCATGGTCAGCGCGTTTTTAATGAAACTGATTAAAGGCTATGTTTTATGATGGTATTCTCGGTGATATATAAAAATAAGGCTACTTTCACACCAGTGTTTTTGCTGGATCCGTCATGGATCAGCAAAAACGCTTCCTTCATGATAACACAACTATCTGCATCCATTCTGAACGGATCCAGTTGTAATATCTTTTAAATAGCCAAGCCGGATCCGTCATGAACTCCACTGAAAGTCAATGGGGGACAGATCAGTTTTCTATTGTGTCTGAGAAAACTGATCCGTCCCCATTGACTTACATTGTGAGTCATGACGGATCCGTTTGGATCAGTTTCTTCATGCGGACACCAAAACGGAGCAGTGTCCGCCTCCAAAACAGAATGCTGACTGAACTGAAGCAAAACTGATGCATTCTGAATGGATCCTTTTCCATTCAGAATGCATTAGGACAAAACTGATCAGTTTTGGACCGTTTATGAGAGCCTGTGACGGATCTCACAACGCAAGTGTGAAAGTAACCTAAGAAATGCAAGAATTTAAAAAAATACAGCTACTTGTTGGTTTTCAAAAATATAATCCTGTCACACAGACCTGAAGCAGGGACTGAGCTGTGTATAGGCCAAATGACCGATGAACAAGACATCACTGGCCTAGAAATAGGCTGCAATTATGAGCAGAGCAGCCCAACCTTTTCAAACTGGTGATCTGCCAGGAGTCGGATCTCCACCTATCACATGCTGATTACCTACAGAGAGAGGGGGGCTCCCTCTGCCCCTTGATTGCCCCCTCACTTCCATGCTGCTGGATGTAATAGTATGCCAGTAAATTTACAATACAATGCATGTGTACTGCATTGTATTGTGCAAGTGATCAAATATTAACAAAATAAAAAAAACGTGGGAGAAAAAAAATAGAAATAGATATTGAAAACATGTAATGAGAATATACAGAGGCTCACAGCTGCCCTCAGCAAAAGTAGCTAAACGCTGGGGATTCCAATGCAGACCCCAAATATAATCAGCTGATTCCTAGCGAGGCTGCACTTAAAGAGGACCTTTCACCACTCCTGACATGCCTGTTTTAATACTTTCATGCATTCAACAATTCTGGAGCATCTATTCTTATGGCTCTTTGCTGTGCCATTCCTTTATTATTTCTACTAGAAGTTATGAATGAATTGCTAGCAGTCTGCAGTAAGGGTACAGAGGGGTGGTAACACGTTGGTGGTGTGTACCTGCACAGACTCACTCTATCCAATCAGTGTACCCTTACAGAAAATATTCTGGCCCAACTTACAGACTCAGCGATGCGCAGCACCGCGTGCAGTGTCAGCCCAAACATATCCTCCCCTTTCAGATACTCTGGGAAAAGGCGAAGCATTCCAGTTTCTCTCCTCATGCGTGCAACAGGCTCCGCAACGCGATTCCAGAGAGCTGATGTGGACAGAAAACAAAAATGTAGTTACTGTCAAGCAAGAGAGTAATTCGATTGAACATGAACAGAAAGAATATGGCTATATCAGAAGAGGACAGAAGAGGTCATTATAAAATGGAAGCTAGCAATTTCTTAGTTTCAGGGAAAGCTGGGAAGAACCTGCATGGAGGATATAATTACAGACCCATTTGCAACACCCAGCCTTGCTAGAAACATAGAAAATTACATATTTATGGATGCAAACGACTTCATTGTTAGGAAAAGATCCCTTAAAATGTATTAGATTTTACTATGGCTTTTAATGAAGCAGATCAACCTCCAGTCTTCATTTACAAAGCTATATGTAACAGTTTGAGAGAGTAAGGTCTTATTCACACGTCAGTGTTTTGGTCAGTGATTTTCTTCAGTGATTGTGAGCCAAAACCAGGATTGGAGCTTCCACAGACATGAGGTATAAGGGAAAGATCTGCACCTGTTCTGTGTTTAGAGCCGCACCTGGTTTTGGCTCAGAATCACTGATGGAAATCACTGACCGAAATACTGACGTGTGAATAAGGCCTAAGGCTACTTTCACACTTGCGTGTTCAATTCCGCTATTGAGATCAGTCATAGGAAAGCGCTTCAGTTTTGTCCCCATTCATTGTCAATGGGGACAAAACTGAACGAGATGGAATGCACCAAAATGCATTCCGTTCCGTTTGGTTGCGCTCCCATCGAGGACACAATTACACTGCAAGCAGCATTTTTCTGTCCGCGATGTGGTGCGGAGCAAAATGGATCAGTCCTGACACACATAATGTAAGTCAATGGGGACAGATCCGTTTTCTCTTACACAATAGAAAACGGATCCGTCCCCCATTGACTTTCAATGGAGTTCATGATGGATCCGTCTTGGCTATTTAAAAGATAATACAACAGGATCCGTTCAGAACGGACGCAGACGGTTGTATGATCATGACGGATCCGTCGTGGCTATATAAGGCATAGTGCAACCGTTCATGACTGATGCATGCGGTTGTATTATTGTAACGAAAGCGTTTTTTTGCAGATCCATGGCGTGTCCACGAAAAACGCTAATGTGAAAGTAGCCTTATGTTTTGCACCAATGGAGGAATAGTATCCAATCAGATCACAGTGTGAGTGAAACAAAAGCATGTTCTTCGGGCTACATGGCAGATTTTGGGAAAAAGCAGGATTGGCCATCTTGGATTTTTTGTTCCAACAGGAGATGTCACTGCAAGATACAGTCCTCTATTCCTATTAAATGGACATCTGTCAGCGGATATGTATCTATGACACTGGCTGACCTGTTACATGTGCACTTGGCAGCTGAAGACTTTGTTGGTCCCATGTTCATATGTGCCGGCATTGCTGAGAAAAATGATGTTTTATTATATGCAAATTATGCTGTAGGAGGCTCATTACACGTAGTGACTGTGCTCGCTCTGCAACTGCTGCGCCCTCTGCACTTTGATTGACTTTGGAGAAGTCAGGGCCAGGCGTGATCACGTTTACACTGCCTGGTCCTGGCAACCAAAGGGCACAACAGTTGCACAGAGAGCAAAGCACGCAGGAGTAATGGCAACACCCCCGTTGCTCCTAGAGGCTCATTTGCATATATTAAAACAATTTTCTCAGCAATGCGGACACACATGAACAGGGGGCCAACACTGATTCCTTCAGTTGCCAAGTGCAAGTACAACAGGTTTGCCAAATTCATAGGTACGAATCTGCTGACAGATGCCCTTGGACGAGGGAGCTGGAAAGTCGGTCAACAGCTACTGACGGTTCACATTATAAAAAGTGAAGATGTCCTTTAATACGCTAGGATTCATTTGTCAAACAATCAGCAACTGCGATCACATTTTATGTAGAAAAACCTACCTTGGGGAGAGGAGTCTCTCAGCACCACATCCTCATAACCATATTCAATAACCTGAACGGTGAATTCTGGCTGACCATTGTTATCACACACTCTACAGCGATATGAACAGCGACGATGGCTATGTCTCATGCTCCAGTATATTCTTGTGGCCTCATATCCCACAGGATATAAGGCAGTGACGCTGTGAAAGTCTTGTATTTGATGAGGCAGAAGCTGGCCAATGGCATGAAAAACAAGTCCTCCAACTCTGAACATGTGGATACGGTCCCCACGCTGAATGATACTGGCAATCTGACTGACTTCATCACGTTCAATATATACTCGCCGGAAGACTGTAAAGCTACTCAGTTCTTGCTCACAAGGCCCCTTTAACTTGTGCACTGGACAAAGCATCGTCTTGTCTTTGAAAAACATGCACTTGGCACGGATGGCACAGGCAAAGTGATAGACATTTGGGCAGCGTATGCGGTTGCAGCTATTCGTGGCACCTGTTTTCTGGCACAGGCTGCACTTTGTAAGCAACCCCCGATGCAGTGCCACTTCCACATTAATCAGAGCACCCCCTTGGGTCTCATATACCTCTGTAGACCATAAAGCACAGTTAAGATGAACCCAGAGATCAAGATCCAGGTTAAGAAGCCGTGCAGGTCCATCAGTAGCTCCATCGCCCTCCTCGTGACAGAAGCAACACTTTCGGAGATCAGGAGGCAAGGTGTCAGGCTTTAGAGTAGTGCCAAGTCTTTCTATTACCTCACAAATCTCCTTCTCACAATTACGCGAGCTGATTTTTTGGAAAGTGATTAGGATATGCAGTCTCTTCCAACGAACACCTTTCCACTTCTTCATTTTTGGCCGTAATTCTTCTGAATTTTCCTCAGAGGGGCGTGCCCTTTGCTTAATTTTGTCTGCCTCCATAGATTCCTCATTAATTGGTGAGTGAGCTGGAGGCAGAGGGCACAGTACAGGAGTGGGAACTGGTTCTGGTTCGGGAGCAGGAGGTTCAACAGGACTAGCAGGTGAAGGTGAAAATGGAGAGGGCGGAGGAGAAGTTTCTTCAGGTAACACGGGAAGTTGGCGAACATCCAGATTGGACACATTATTAACATAACAATGATTTACAGTCTTCTCTACATCAGTCTCCTCCTAGAAGAAATATCAGATGCATCGGTTAAGGAGAGAGCTCAAGAGGTGTTCACAATCGAGATAACCTTATACATACTGGTAAATGCAACAAACCTAAATTTTATTAGTGCCACTGGGTGAGCAGGCAGAGCTGAAACCTTATGCAACCAAAAGCCTCTATATGAAATGGGTTTTCTAGGGGTAATACTCACCTTACAAATCCCCTGCCAGAGTTCTCCTGGTCCTCAGACCATCTTTGTGTATTGGGAAACGGATGATGTGGCTTGTAAGGACTAGGCATGAGCGAACGTCTGTTTTCAAGTTCGGTGAACAAGGTTCAGGTTATCTAAGAATTCCGTTACCATGGACCATAACTTATGGTCTGTGGTAGCGGAATCCATAACGGAATTCTTAATAACCCGAACCTTGTACGCCAAACTTGGAAAAAAAAAAAAAGAAGTTCGCTCAACACTAGTAAGGACGTGACCACTGCAGTCAGCGTAATGGTCCCATGTCAAGATGACATGACATCACAAGAGACAGCTGTTACTGTCAGTCTGTAAAAGACTTCATGGGAATGGATGTGAACTGTCTATTCATCTGCTTGCAAGGAGCATAGAGCCTGGAAATCATGGTTTCCTTTGTTTAGGCAATAAACTAATACAGCAGCAAGTACTTTGCTGGTTCTGTTACTAACTGTCCGTGAACCCCCGGAAAATATCTACAAGGAATAAGAACACAAATATTAACCTGGGTTAGAAGAGTGATAATGTCCAGCTCATTCTTCAGTGTGTAACCGGGAAGTACTGCATCGAGCTGCTTGAGCCAGTCCGTGCTATTCTCCAGTTTTGCCGGTTCAGATTTGTCCTTGTCACTGGTGTCACCTGTAAAGATGGCATTTACGATATAAAAACTGAAGGTAAATGAATTATGTAGTAAATATCTGTTCAGAAGAACAACAACACTTGTTAAAGAAGAACTCCCACAAAATATTTTATTCCATGTCCTGCTAGAAATGTACATGATCTAATCTGTAGTGAATGTCATTATCTTACCGGTGTCTGTATTTTTTACTTATATAATCCTGATGTTCTTATCTGTGTCATGTGACTAGGAATGAGACCCGCCAACTCACACAGAGACTTAAGTGTGGACAGGAAGTCTAATTCTCTATGTATTCCTATGGGAGCCTCATTTTCAGTCTCATAGGAATGAATAGAGAAGTGACTGGCTTCCTGTCCTGGGTCAGTTGGAGGTCAGGGAGTTGGTCACATGACCCAGCTACAATAAGAAGAGAGGTTATTACTCACAATTACATTCTCTGATAAGAAGATTACATTCACTACAGATTATATCATGCACCTTTCTAACAGGTCAGAGAATAAAAATTTTTGCGGGAGTTCTTCTTTAAGTTACATATTGCAGTGCATCATAAAAATGTTAACCCAATTAACCGAGCACTACCTCCCAGTGAGTAAATATATAAAATAATATTTGTGAGCCCTTTGCTGATTGACGCCAAATGGAAAATCTGTTCATCTGTTGTAAAGTAGAGAACAAGAGATTGCAGCCTGTTCAGACCGGTAAAAAGCTAACTATTGATTTGAGTACTAACAGTACATAAAATGGCTGCCTTGATGAAAACTATGTGAAACATACGTGTTCTGTACGTGTTCTCCACAGACAGCACACGTCCCCATTCATTTTAATTTATGTATTCACACAACAGTGTTTTAGCATGGATTCATGCTCTATTTTGTCTGTGTTCACGGATCCATCACGCCCATTATAACCTATGGGTCAGTGAAAAACACAGATGCCATTCATATTTCACAGATCATTAGGAAGAGATGCTTTGAAAATAACCCACCCGGATCCTTCACGGACAGCTTCACGGATGCATCACTGACCACCTTCACACGGATTTGAGCACGGAGAGATGTCTTTTTTTTTTTTTTTGCTAACGGCTAGGGACAGGGAACATTTTTCTAATATACTTTATTTAGGGAAAATCTTTATTTATAGTAGAAAACTTGGGCTGAAATGTCATTTAAGAGTGATCTTGTTCAGAGCCATCCATCTTCCTAATAGCGCAGTGACGGGCTGGGAGCTACTCCCTCATATAATGAGGAAATAAAGGTATAACTAGATTAAATATACATTAATATATAAATATCTACACTCCTGCTCCCTGATAAACCATTCCATTTCTATAGCATGTTTTTTGGACTTCCTTCTCACAGGAGCCATGAAGCTTTCAAAACAGTATCCCCAGACTTTAAACATCAAGTCCACATTTTACCGGGAGGAGAACGCTTTTTAAATCTAGATTTTATTTCATGTATGCACTATATTATAATTATAGGATATTGCTAGAATCTTAGAAAGGAAAATGAGACATTTCAAGCAAAAACAGAAAACAGGCTGGAAAAGTGCCCCACATTAGAGTCCACTCACCTTCTGTCGAGGGGTCCAAACGTTTCTTTATTTCGACATTACTTTTTAGACCACTCTCTGGGAAAAGCACTTCATAAGAATTTGGTAGCTTGATGCTCAGCAAACCAGCTACTGCAGTAACTACGCCATTCAAATTCTGTAGATGAAAGCAGATGCAAAGTTAAATAACTCACAATACGTAAACTCATTTACATTGGCTTCATTAAAGAACTCCCAACAAAAATTTTATTCCATGTCCTGCTAGAAATGTACATGATGTAATCTGTAGTGAATGTCATTTTCTTACCAGTGTCTGAATTTTTGCCTTCTATCATCCTGAAGTTTCTTATCTGTGTCATGTGACCAGCAATTAGACCCACCAACTCACACAGAGACTTATGTGTGGACAGGAAGTCTAATTCTCTATGTATTCCTATGAGACTGAAAGTGAGGCTCCCATAGGAATGAATAGAGAAGTTACTGTCTTTCTGTCCCGGGTCAGTTGGAGGTCAGGGAGTTGGTCACATGACCCAGCTACAATAAGAAGAGAGGTTTTTACTCACAGAAACAGTCACTGATAAGAAAATGACAATCACTACAGATTATATCATGCACCTTTCTAACAGATCAGAGAATAAAAATTTTTGCGGGAGTTCTTCTTTAATATTAATCTGCACCACCTAACGTACCTTTGCTGCTGCTGCAGATAATGTTAACATGACAGAGACCTCACTGCCCTTCGTTTTATCCCACGATACTGTTCCCTCAGGAACATTTAATATGGTTTTATCAGCAGACTCCGAGGTTTCTGCAGGTTTCACATCTGGAAATACTGTAATAACAAGTTATTAATAAGAATTAGAAGAAGAAAAAAACAATAATAATCTTAATAAGAAGCAAAATTTCACCCAACCAATACCCAATGTAGGTCACAACTATCCTACTAATTATGATAAACTAGACCAGTTGGTGGCAAACCTATGGCACGGGTGCCAGAGGCGGTACTCAGAGCCCTCTCTGTGGGCACCCGCACCCTGGAAAAAGTCTATGGTGTACCAATATGCCTTAGACTTTTCCTGCCATTCATCAGCGCAGGGCGCACTATGAACAGCACTGGCAGCGCACTGAATGGAGGCAGCCTATTATAGCTAAATGATAAAGTACATGGAAGATATACTATACTGGACTGTAGTAATCAGGTTAAATAACCATGTTGGCACTTTGCAATAAAATAAGTGGTTTTTGGGTTGCAGATTGGGCACTCGGTCTCTAAAAGGTTCACCATCACTGCTCTAGACTATACAATAAAGATATGTTCCAGACATTGTAGAGTGCTTTTGTGACGGAGACTAAAAAAAAGGTCTGATGCTCTGTTAGGGCACATGGATGACATACCGGGATGATCCCTACCCAGGAGCACCTTCTGGAGAACTCTTCCATACAAGGAGCTAAAGCTTTTGAGAACCTGGTTTGTCCATGCATTAAATGGATGGACATTCATTTGAATGGTTGCTGTGTAATGCTTCATTTCCCAGCAAAGGCTGCCGCAGGGAAAATGAAAGGTCAGGATTAGAAAAGCTGGACCCATGGTGATCAGCTTCCATTTAAATTGGGATTGTATTCATGAGACAACCACTTTAAAATAGTATGTATGGACAACCTAGTTCAATATGTCAGGTGACAGACCTTCTGTTGGACTAGACCCGATACATTTATTAGAAATTCCGAAACTATGGGCCGAACATGTGGTCATCATATTGCACTGAGGCCTTTTTTAAGACTGGGTCATCCACATGGGACAATTCCTTTGGGAAGATATGCCGACCAACCTGGTATAGGACAACGAGGAATGAGCGGTATGACTGGAGACAAGGCTCTCTCTTCCTCCTCCTCTTTGACATCACACAATGAAGGAAAACGCTGGGTATCCTCCCCAAGAATACTTTCTGGGGAGGACGCTGGAACAATGCTATCGGAGAATCACTTTCCTCATCGCTCTCCATTCTAGATGAAGAAATAAAGTTATGTTGAATTCTACGTAAAACCAACTTGTGTCATGCTGTCTACCCATGTTCACGGTTATCTCACCTGACATCCTCACTTTGGTTGTGTGGGGGAGTAGGAAGGGCAGCCAAAAGGTCCAAGCTCCGTTCATCTGTACCTGCAGAACACAGTGTTAGAAGTTGCTTAGGTACAAAATGGAGACCTCATGAATATTATGTACTCTAGCGCATTCAGCATACCTTTTTTAACTTCTGCCTCTGCACTGCTTTCAGATTCCTTCTTCGCTTCATTCAGATCTTCAGCCGCTGTTACACCATTTACCATTTTTTGCTGCACGGAAGGAGGTGGAGTTGGAGGCAAGGATGAAGGAGGTGTAGGTGGATTACTGAGGTTGTTCTTTAAAATAAAATAAGCCCAGGTTAAATATTAAATAAGCAGCCCCGCTACCACTTTCATCTAGGTATCACATGAATTTGTCTGAGTACCTTGCTGAGTAGCTGAGTGTAGTAATCTGGGATACTCTCCAAAGCACCGCTGCCAAATGATCCTTTAAGTGGGCTTTTCCCATTAACTGGCGTACTGCTGCCAAATGGAGCAAACAGGCTGAAGTTTGCTGTAATCGACGGCTCCATCAGAGGCAACAGAGAAAGCTCCTGTAAAAGAATCAGAAACACAATTTCATTTTTTACAGAAAAACAATTACTTGCTCTAAGGTCTCACCGTGTTTTGAAGTCTGCAAACCGTGGATCTGCAAAGCACGGATACCGGCCATGTGCATGGCTCCATTTTTTTTCCTTCTGAAGAAATGCCCTATCCTGGTCTGCAAAACTAGTATAGGACATGTTTTATTTTCTTTTTGTGGGACTGTGGCATGGACATACAGATACACAGCACACTGTGTACTGCCCACATTTTTTCCGGCCCCACTGAAATGAATGGGTCCACACATGATCTGTGAAAATGCAAATCAGATGTGGAATAAAAAGACGGTTGTGTGCTTGAGGTCTTATTAAGGGTTTTCCAGGGCAAAACATTTATGTAAGACAGCGGACCACAGGTTAAAAATATCACTGCTCTTCACGTTATGCTCCCTTGCCTGCTCAGCCAACGTAATTTCCAGTGTGTGGAGCCCAGAAACAGGCATTAGAAAGGACTGGCACAAACTGGCAGCAACAGGGAATCAGTGAGGCGAGTAACGACTTATTTATTTTCAATCCATTCCACCATTTTAATTCAAGTATTTGCCCTGGAAAACCCAATTGCAGACCTGTTTACAGGGGTGAGGGGGCAGGGCCCACTACGCTCTGGCACTTGTACAGTGCCTTGCAAAAGTATTCGGCCCCCTGGAACTTTTCAACCTTTTGCCACATTTCAGGCTTCAAACAAAAAGATACAACATTTTAAATTTTTGGTGAAGAATCAACAACAAGTGGGTCACAATTGTGAAGTGGAACGAAATTTATTGGATCATTTAAACTTTTTTGTAATAATAAAACTGAAAAGATTTACTTTCAGTTCAGAAAACTCACTCCAGAAGTTCATTGAGGATCTCTGAATGATCCAATGTTGTCCTAAATGACTGACGAAGATAAATAGAATCCACCTGTGTGTAATCAAGTCTCCATATAAATGCACCTGCTCTGTGATAGTCTCAGGGTTCTGCATCATGAAGACCAAGGAACACACCAGGCAGGTCCGTGATACTGTTGTGGAGAAGTTTAAAGCCAGATTTGGATACCAAAAGATTTCCCAAGCTTTAAACATCCCAAGGAGCACTGTGCAAGCGATCATATGGAAATGGAAGGAGTATCAGACCACTGCAAATCTACCAAGACCCGGCCGTCCCTCTTTCATCTCACACAAGGAGAAGACTGATCAGAGCAGCCAAGAGGCCCATGATCACTCTGGATGAACTGTAGAAATCTACAGCTGAGGTGGGAGAGTCTGTCCATAGGACAACAATCAGTCCAACACTTCACAAATCTGGCCTTTATGGAAGAGTGGCAAGAAGAAAGCCATTTCTCAAAGATATCCATAAAAAGTCTCGTTTACCGTTTGCTACAAGCCACCTTGGAGACACACCTAACATGTGAAAGAAGGTGCTCTGGTCAGATGAAACCAAAATCAAACTTTTTGGAAACAATGCAAAACGATATGTTTGACATAAAAGCATCACAGCTCATCACCCTGAACACACCATCCCCACTGTTAAACATGGTGGTGGCAGCATCATGGTTTGGGCCTGCTTTTCATCAGCAGGGACAGGGAAGATGGTTAAAATTGATGGGAAGATGGATGGAGCCAAATACAGGACCATTCTGGATGAAAACCTGTTGGAGTCTGCAAAAGACCTGAGACTAGGACGGAGATTTATCTTCCAACAAGACAATGATCCCAAACATAAAGCAAAATCTACAATGGAATGGTTCAAAAAATAAACGTATCCAGGTCTTAGAAAGTCAAAGTCCAGACCTGAATCCAATTGAGAATATGTGGAAAGAGCTGAAAACTGCTGTTCACAAACACTCTCCATCCATCCTCAAAGAGCTGGAGCTGTTTTGCAAGGAAGAATGGGCAAGAATTTCATTCTCAAGATGTGCAAAACTGATAGAGACATACCCCAAGTGACTTGCAGATGTAATCGCAGCAAAAGGCGGCGCAACAAAGTATTAATGCAAGGGGGCCGAATAATTTTGCACGCCCCACTTTTCAGTTTTATTATTACAAAAAAAGTTTAACTGATCCAATAAATTTCGTTCCACTTCACAATTGTGACCCACTTGTTGATTCTTCACCAAAAATTTAAAATGTTATATCTTTTTGTTTGAAGCCTGAAATGTGGCAAAAGGTTGAAAAGTTCCAGGGGGCTGAATACTTTCGCAAGGCACTGTATATATTGGTGAGTGTTCCTGTCAGACTGCTAAGCCATGGTGGCATATCATTGTAGGCATGTCACTGCACAGCTGTATAGTGATTTGGGGTGTTTAGCTCACAGAGGATTTTCTAGTTTGAGTACAATTGTATCCACCGCCTTTCAGCTATAAGATATACAAGAGCGTAAATGTTTTGACAGGAAAAAAAAAAAAACTTATAAAATGTTAAATTAAATAAATGTAAATTAGAAAGTTGTACAATCTTTCATTACAAAATGAGTTTTTCTGGTTTTAGATAGATAAAACTAAACAACTTTTAGTTCACTGTTTCCCACATAGCATGAAGGACATATAACCACACATACCATTAGCATCCTAGAAAATACCCTGGGAACAGTTCCTTCCATTGTGAGTACTAAGATTTACAAAGTTGCATGATTTTAATTATCAAATCTCCCCAAATCATTTTTTTTTTTTTGCATTTTGAATAAGCAAGTTTTGTTTAAACTCTACATACAGTGGATCTAATAAAATTCTACATACCCGTTAAAATTCTAGGTTTTTGTCAATAGAAAAAACAAAAACAAATGCAGATTCATTTCCAACTGCAATGTTCACCATAATCTGTACAAGTCTACTGGAAAAACTGATTATTTTTTTTTGGGGGGGGGGAGGGGGGGGGTAATAAAAATAACACTAAAATAATGTGGATGAATAAAAAGGTGAACACCCTCTTCTAATTGGGGATGTGGCTATATTCAGAATTAGACAATCACATTTAAACTCATGTTAAATAGTTATTACACAGCTGCCATCATTTCAAGGGATTCCGATTAACACCACATGAAATTCAGCTGTTCTAGTAGGATGTTCCTGACATTTTCTTAGTTGCATTTTACAGCATTAGCCATAGTCCGTAAACTGCTTACAACACATCAAAGGGATGTCACTGTTGAAAGGTATCAGGAGAGGGGTACAAAAAATTTTCAAGGCATTAGATATATCAAGGAACACAGTGAAGGTGGTCATCCAAAAGTGGATAAAGTTTGGCACAACAGTGAGATTACCAAGAACTGGACGTCGCTCAAAAATTGACGAAGACAAGAAGAAAATTGCTCCAGCACGCTACCAAGAGGCCTAGAGAAACAATAAAGGAGCTGCAGGAATTTCTGGCAAGTACTGGTTATGTAGTCCATGTAACAGCAATCTCCCGTATTCTTCATATGTCTAGGCTGTGGGGTAGAGTGGCAAGACAGAAGTCTTTTATTACAAAGAAAAACATCCAAGCCCAACTATGTTCTGCCGAAAACTACCAAAAGCATGTGGGAAAACAGAATACAAAAAAGGGGAAAATGCACCATCAACATAATGGAAAGAACCAGGGTGCAATACAAGACACGTAATGAATACAAAACACGAGAAAGGGTATCTCAAAAGGCGTAAGCACAAAGAGAATAATGAGTAAGTCTGAGTATTATTACAAATCCGTTATGGATTCTGTTAGCACGGGCCATAACAAAATGCCTTTAAGAGGCATTTTGTTCTGCATTCCGTCATAATATAAGTCTATGGGCCGCATAACGGATCCATCTGGTTTCCATTATGCAGGAGAGGACTAAACTGCAAGGAAAACTAATAGTACAGAAGATGCATAAACATAAAGCTGATCAGCATAAAACCTGATATACCAAAACAATAATAAATAATACATAAAAATGGAAACAGAACGCTTGCAACCCAGCCCAGGGGATGGAGCAAGCGTGTGGAAAAATGTGTTATAGTCTGATGAGACCAAGGTTAAACTTTTTGGCCAGAATTCAAAAAGGTATGTTTGGTGCAAAACCAACAGTGTGCATCACCAAACGAACACCATACCCACAGTGAGGCATGGTGCATGCTTAAAGAGGACCTTTCACGACTTTGAAAAAATGAAACTGCACTATGTACCTGATAGTGCGTCCGACACTGATGCGAGCAGCGTTGTTTTTTTTTCCAAATGGTCCCTGGGTGGCTTCACACGGGCCCCCCTTTCTTCTGTCGGGCTTTATGCTAATTAGCAAGCATCGGAACAGGGAGGAGGAGACTCCCTGTTCCTCAATGGGCGCTGCTTCTGCCCTGCTGTGAGCGCTGTCCAATCAGAGCGGACCGCTCACAGCAGGGCCGAAGGAGTTCAAGCATAACTCCTCATCAGCAAAAGAATGGCATCACCGTCGTGGAGGATTCATGAAAAGGAAATTACCGGTAAGTGTAATTAGGTTTTTCCCTTTCATCCTCCACGACGGCACATACAATGAGATATACCAGATAAATAATCGTTTAGGGCGGGGCCACTGCCTGAAGCACCTTCCTACCGAAGGAGACGTCATCAGCCCTAAGTACATCAATTCTATAATGTCTGATAAAAGTATTTGGGGAAGACCAAGTTGCTGCTCTACATATTGGGTCTATAGAGGCCCCCCTCAGTTCTGCCCAAGAAGTCAACAAAGCTCTAGTAGAGTGTGCTTTTAACTTAGGCTACTTTCACACTAGCGTTTTAAAATTCCGGTATTGAGTTCCGTCATAGGGGCTCAATACCGGAATAAAACGCTTCAGTTTTGTCCCCATTCATTGTCAATGGGGACAAAACTGAACTGAAGACAACGGAATGCTCCTGAAAGCATTCCGTTCCGTCTTCAGACCGGAGAACAAACCGCAGCATGCTGCGGTTTGCTCTCCGGTCCAGGCATCCGCACCAAGACGGATCCGGAATGACCCCCAATGCAAGTCAATGGGGGTGGATCCGTCTGGTGTGACCATAATGGTAACCGGATCCGCCCTCCATTGACTTTCAATGGAGTCCATTACGGATCCGGGTACACATAGACACATACAGACATAAACATACACACACATAAAGACATACAAACACACATACATACTTACATGCTCCCCGGCAGGTCTTCGGAGCGTCAGGACGGCTCACACAGGTCACGATTCCCCACAGCGCCCTCGTCAGATGACGATTCCACCAGGCGCCCAGCAGAGGGCGCTGTGGGGAATCGTGACCTGTGTGAGCCGTCCTGACGCTCCGAAGACCTGCCGGGGAGCATGTAAGTATGTATGTGTGTTTGTATGTCTATATGTGTGTGTATGTTTATGTGTATGTATATGTATGTACTGTGTGACATGTGTGGGGCCGGAGCGCGGTTCCGGCTCCACACATGTCACTGCGGCAGGCCTGATCCGGCAGCACCCTTCACCTGCCGGATCAGGCCTGCCGCCAGTGTGAAAGTAGCCTTAGATGGAGGATCCCTATCTCTTGCCTTGAAGGCTTCGCAGATAGCCATCTTAATCCAACGACTCTGGGATGCTTTTGAGGACCTACAGCCCTTTGTTACCCTGAAACGGTAAAAACAGAAAATTCAATATCTTAAGGCCACCAAGCCTTGGAGAAAGTTGGATCACCGAACATCTAACATCTAGACTATTAAAACCTTTCTTCTTTGGAAGATGTGAATTTATCACAGAAAGAACAATCTCCTTTCTGTGGAAATCCGACACCACCTTTGGGGGAAAAATAAGGATCGAACTTCAGAATGATCCTATTATCCAGAATCCTCAAAAACGGTTCTTTAGACTTAAGGGCATGGATCTCACCTACTCTTCTGGCTGAAGTAATAGCCACTAGAAACACCGTTTTCGGAGTAAGAAATTTAATGGAAATGTCCTCCAATGGTTCAAACGGACACTCAGATAGGCCAGAAAGGACTATATTAAGATCCCAAGGGGGAGCAAGGGACTTCTACTTAGGTCTCAACCTAATATTTACGGAAAAAAGATACAAAACATCCTGCACGATATGATAGTAAAATGTGCGGATGTGCAAGGCTACATTTAGAAATTCCCGGAAAAAAAAAAAAAGCACTATAACAATAGATGCGAACAACAGGTCTCAACTGCTCGTAACGAGCGGTTCAATGCTCGGATCCCCTGCCCGCATCCATCCGGATCCGTCCTCACCCAACTGTAAATCAATGGGGACGGATCCGTTTGGTGTCACACACTGGTATGTGACTAGTGTGTGACACCAAACGGATCCGTCCCCATTGACTTACAGTCGGGCGAGGACGGATCCGGATGGACGAGGGCAGGGGATCCGAGCATTGAACCGCTCGTTACGAGCAGGTTCGCTCATCTCTAGTCTCAACCTATCCTCCCCTTTCAGGAACCTAATCACCCAGGGATGTAGGGCATTTTTCTCATCAAAAACTGTGCTAAGGGATAAAATCTGAACCCGCAGGGTACTAGGTTTTAGACCTTTTTGGAACCCTACTTGAAGAAAATTCCACACTGCCTGGACAGAAAAGGAAACCGAAGAGATCCCCTCACTACTACACCACTTGCGATACTTATTCCAAATTCTAGAATATATTTTGGATGTAACCTGTTTCCTGCTTGCTGACATACACTGTGTGCAAAATTATTAGGCAAATGAGTATTTTGATCACATCATCCTTTTTATACATGTTGTCCTACTCCATGCTGTATAGGCTTGAAAGCCAACTACCAAGTAAATCAGGTGATGTGCATCTCTGTAATGAGGAGGGGGTGTGGTCTAATGACATCAACACCCTATATAAGGTGTGCTTAATTATTAGGCAACTTCCTTTCCTTTGGCAAAATGGGTCAGAAGAGAGATTTGACGGACTCAAAAAGGACGGAAAAGTTAAAAATTGTGAGATGTCTTGCAGAGGGATGCAGCAGTCTTGAAATTGCCAAACTTTTGAAGCGTGATCACCGAACAATCAAGCGTTTCATGGCAAATAGCCAACAGGGTCGAATAGAAGAGTGTTGAAAAAAAAAAAAAAAGGCGCAAAATAACTGCCCATGAATTGAGGAAAATCAAGTGTGAAGCTGCCAAGATGCCATTTGCCACCAGTTTTGCCATATTAAATTTACGAAAGGGATATTTACGCTTTCTATTCTCAAGGGGAAATGATTTTTTATTGTCTGATGCTTTTTTCAATATCTTTTCTAGATCTTGTCCGAATAACATGAAACCATAAAAGGGGAGACTACAAAGCTTCAACTTAGATGCTGTGTCCCCTTGTCCAAGATTTCAACCACAACGCCCTTCTAGCCGTATTAGTTAGACCTGTGGTCTTAGCTGTTATTCTGACTGATTCGGCAGTAGCATCCGACAGAAAATCTACCGCCTTCAACAAGAGTGGAGAGGAATCTAAGTCTGTCGTAAGGAGTATTTTCTTTTAACAGAGACTCCAGCTGAACCAACCACTTTTTCAGAGACCTAGCTACAGAAGTAGAAGCTATGTTGGGCTTAAACAAAGCTACTGCCTAATCCCATGCTTTTTTTAGGCTTGCATCAATTTTCTTATCCATAGGGTCCTTTAAAGAACCGGTATCCTCAAATGGAAGCGCATTAGCTCCCTTTGATAATTTGGCCAAAGAGACATCCACCTTAGGACAGGTCTCAAGGAATTCCTCATCTTCTTCTTCAAACGGAAACCTACGCCTAATAGTTCTAATTAGAAACAATTTCCTATCTGGCGTTTTCCATTCCCTTGTATATTTTTATGGACTGGGAACACATGCTTCTTTCTTTGTTCCGGTCCACTAAATATCTCGTCCTGTACGGACCTCTGGGCTTTAGAGTCTGACAAATTCATGGTCGACCCGACTGCTTTTATAAGTTCTTTAGTATCGTCAGATGAAAGAACCTTTTAAATTCTGAATCCGAACCAGACGAGTCATCAGATAAAGAATCCAAGACATCCGAGTCCGATTCAGAACCAGAGTCAGAAGAGCGATCTACCTTCTTCTCCCCAATCCTAGGGGATGGGGTAGCTACTGAGGGCCCAGCATAGATTTCTGTATCTTTAGAACAAATCCTTTTTGAGGAAGATTCTGACAACAGCACACATCGCACATTTACAGAGCTTAGGTGTTGTTTTAGATTTTTGTGTACTCTCTCTTTCACTCTAGAAAGTCAGACACACCAGAAGGTAAGACAAAGGGATAATATAAATGCCAATCAATAGCAGGTATTTCAATGGTTAATTCCTGAATACTGCTCTACACTTACAGCTGCTGCGCCCTGGGCGGATTCCATTGTGTCTCCTGTTTCAGACATGTTTACAGGACGACACACACTGCCCAAATGACTAGCTTTTTATCCCTTACCTTCAGACCTCAGATCAGGGGGCGACCTCGCCTTGAATCTAGCGCCTAGGACGTCACTTACTCCTGTGACGGACGCAGGCCCGCTCGCCTGCCCACGTGGGATGCCATCCATGGCCACGCCCCCAGCGCGCCGAAACTGTGAGCGCACTGAAGCAGACGTTCGGGTAGGTTACATGCCTTGTGAGCAGGCCACGACGTCCATTCTCCATCCCCGCTGGAGCTGAACATAGAGCAGCGGGGAGGACTTCTTAGAAAACCAGAGGGACTCCATGAGTGTCCGGTTACCATGCCTCTGCTCCTTTCAGCGATTACAAGGAGCGGGCCTATAGATAGTAATCCGGCAATGCCGGTACCCATCAAGCATGGTGGGCATAACCTTTCCTTTCTCCTGGAACCGTACTGCCCCATACAGACCCAGACCGTCAGCATATGCTGAGGTGCTGCTGCCTACTTCCTCCCCACCTGGATGGGACAGGAAGACACTGAGGTGGAGCTGAAGGAGGATCTGATTTATTTGCTATCTGTCCCTACCTAGTGGGAGGAGGGTCTCTCTCATTGTATGTGCCGTCGTGGAGGATGAAAGGGAAAAATACATTTTTTTCAAGGTTTTTATTTTTCCCAGTATTAAAAAGCAATAAAAACTATACATACATGGTATCGCCATAATCGTACTGACCTGCAGAATGAAAGTAACAGGTCAGTTGTACTGCACAGGGAACGCCATAAAAACAAAACCCACAAAAATGCTGTTGCAGAAAAGTGAGGTTTTTTTTTCCAGTTCCCCACTACATAACATATTATATTATTTTAGTTCTTTATTTTTATACACTAAAAGATTTCAGTTTGTTTTTCAACTGACTTGTACAGATTGTAGTGGACAATAAAGGTGGAAAGAGTTCTGAAATGATCCATCTTGATCGGATTTTTTTTACATGACCTGGCATTTTAACAGGGGTGCGTTATGTTTTTACATCCACTGTACAGGCTTGGCACACCTCTGCCAATAACCCTTCATAATGACCGTGATAAACCTATGTACTCGTCTACAAAGCAAGAAAAAAGGGAAATACCTGCTTGAGTTGTTTCACAATTGCTTCTGGCGACTTTAGGTTGTCCTCCCTGCGAATCTTTTTGCGAGAGTTTGGTACTTTCTCATTGGTTTTCTGTGCCCGTTTTGGTTTAGGTACAGTCTTCTTTGAACCAATATCCTGAGGATGAAAAAAAAAAATGAAAACCAAAAGAGAAGTTATAGGAGATCCAATTTTGATATACACAAGGCTAAAACCTACGGAGACTGGCACTCTACCTGTTGTGACTGAAACTTCAGCCATGATAAAAGCAATCAGGGCTACGTACAACCGTGATGACGGAGCTTAAATATGTAATTATATGATTGATATACAGCCCATAGAAAAGCTGTGTGCACACAGGTTTTAGCCACAATTAGAACCCAATAGCTTCTGGATGACTATATACTCCTAATCCAGTGTCAAAGGCTGTTGAGCAGAAGCAGTCTGCATCTCGTGTCTTTAGTGCTCCCTCTGACATCCTCAACCTGAAAACAGAGCGTGTTCCATCATACAGTACCTCCATACACCTCCTTAAAGGGGTTTTCCAGGAGTTTTATACTGATAGCCTATCTTCTGGATAAGCAAGGTACATTGTATAGCGGCTCTGCTTGGTATCGCGCTGCGCCCCATTCACTTCGATGGGACTGAGCTGCGCCTAGGCCAGAGTTCCTCAACATCAGCCCTCAGGGCCCACTTGCTGGCCAGGTTTTAAGGATTTCCTGAGTATTGAGCAGGTGATATCATTAGTGTCAATGGATCAGGACTTACCACCGGTATTCATTCTGTCGGATATTCTCAAATCCTGACCGGCAGGTGGGCCCTGAGGCCTGGAGTTGAGGAACACTGGCCTAGGGCATGTGACCGATGAACGCGTCATCACTGGCCTAGAAAAAGCTGTGAAGACAGCGGTGCTGCTACACAGGAGCGCTGGTGCCTTCTCAAACAGATGATCGGCGGGGGTCCTGGGTGTCGGATCTCCACTGATCAGATACTGATGACCTATCCAGAGGATCAGTAGTAAAATCTCGGAAAATCCAAAAAGGTGTTGTATGACACTAGTTTTGCTGTATTAAGGTGTCATACTGTGTTGCAATGATCTTGGGGCGTGTTTTCAGGGTTGAGGATTGAAGGACTACAAGACACATGGCTAATCTGAATTACCACCAGTACCTGTAAACAAATGAGAGCTAAGCCTCTTCCCCTACAAGTAGTGGTGCAGCGGTCGCACATGAATATACCCTAAGGCAGAAGATCAAGAGGTACACTGATATGGAGTCTGATCATGGTGACAAAACCACATCAGCTATTGAACTGTAAAATGAGTAAACCTTGGCCAATAAAATAATCATCAATTGGAAACGCATGAACGCAGAGTTCACAAGTTATGAATGGATCATTATATACCTGGTGATTGGTCAACAAAATTTCAACAACTTAAAGGGACCATCAGCGGAATATGACCTATTGTTTACATCATGTCTAAGTAAAACATATTTTTAAAGAATTTAATTTTTTTTATTTTCTATGTCAAACAGCGCACGTAAAGTGCCGGAGGGTGCATTACGCATGCGCGGTCACCCTCCATTCATCTCTACGGGAGTGCTGAAAATAGCCAAGCGGCGCACTCAGCTATTTTTGGAAGTCCTGTTGAAATGAATGAGAAGTGCACAGCACAAGCGTGGCCACCGCTCCATTCACTTCTATGGTGCTTATAGAAATAGGCTATTTTCGGCAGTCCCATAGAAATGAATGAAGGGCAGCCACACATGTGCGATGCGCCATCCAGCACTTTGTGGGCTCCGTTCTAAGTACAGATGTGGGTCCCAGAGGTGGCACCCGCACCTATCAGACATTGGGGGTATATCCTAGAGATATGCCCCCAATGTCAGAAATGGAAATACCGCTTTAATGCTTTCTAAATGCTGTTAAAGAACTTCCGCAAAATTTTTTATTCCATGTCCTGCTGGAAAGGTAAATGATGTAATCTGTAGTGAATGTCATTTTCTTACAAGTGTCTGTATTTTTGACTTATATAATCCTCAAGTTTCTTATCTGTGTCATGTGACAAGGAATTAGACCCACCAACTCACACAGAGGCTTATGTGTGGACAGGAAGTCTAATTTTCTATGTATTCCTATGGGAGCCTCACTTTGAGTCTCATAAGAATGAATAGAGAAGTGACTGGCTTCCTGTCCTGGGTCAGTTGGAGGTCAGGGAGTTGGTCACATGACCCAGCTACAATAAGAAGAGAGGTTATTACTCACAGAAACAGTCACTGATAAGAAGATGACATTCACTATAGATTATATCATGCCCCTTTCTAAGGCTACTTTCACACTAGCGTTTTAGTTCAGTGTTGTCCCCATTCATTGTCAATTGGGACAAAACTGAACTGAAGACAACGGAATGCTCCTGAAAGCATTCCGTTCTGTCTTCAGACCGGAGAACAAACCACAGCATGCTGCGGTTTGCTCTCCGGTCCAGGCATCCGCACCAAGACGGATCCGGAATGACCCCCAATGAAAGTCAATGGGGACAGATCCGTTTGGGGTGACACAATGGTGAACGGATCCGTCCTCCAATAACTTTCAGTGGAGTTCATGATGGATCCGTCAGGCAGAGGGCGCTGTGGGGAATCGTCATCTGTGTGCGCCGTCCTGCTCCTCCGGCGCTCTGGAGACCTGCCGGGAGCATGTAAGTATGTATGTGTATGTGTGTCTGTGTTTATGTATGTACTGAGTGACATATGTGGGGTGGAGCGTGGTTCTGGCTCCGCACATGTCCCTGCGGCAGTCACTGCGCTGCTGCTAGTGTGAAAGTAGCCTAACAGGTCAGAGAATAAACATTTTTGCGGGAGTTCTTCTTAAAGAATAGCTCAGGTAAGATGGCCGCCACCATAATCACGTTCAGGAAATCTAAAAATCATACAATAAAAATAGATTGGATAAAAAGGATGTGTCTAGTTTTAACTGGCAGAAAAAAAATTCTGTGATACATTATATTTATATATTTTTTTTAAATCAGTATGGCCCCCCATCTATGTAGACAATATCCAAAATAAATATGAATTTGATACAGTCATTAAAATAATGCTAAAAATCAGTGTAACATACCTCTTTAATACAAGGTGCAGTTTGTAGTTTCTGCTCCAGAACAGTCAACTTATTGTCAATGTGCCCATTTATGTCAACATGAATGCCATCTGAGGAGCGCTGTGATGCAAGCTGCACCGTCTTCGCACGCAGCAGTTTCTGCAGGAGGAGATGTCCGGCTTCTCCTTTGGCTGCAATACTTTGTGGCTCGCTATTTGCCTCACATTTTATGTTCTCACTGCCAGAAACACTCTCTTCCACAGACCCTTCCGTAAGCTTGGATATCTGAACCCCATCTCCATTCTCAAGAGAATCAACAGGACCCGTTTTGTTGTCTTGAACAACCTGATCTACTTCCATGCCCTCCTCCTGGGAGGAAGGTTCTCCAGATTCATTGGGGCAAGACTTGCTACCAACCTCAACAAGAGCTTCAATGTCTTTTGACTCCTCTACTGGATTTAGTGGCTCTGATGGATTATCAGAATTGTTAACATCAGCAGCTTTCTCACCCTGAGCAAATTCAACTGGGGTAGTAGCCGGCAAATCAGAGTCTTCTGTTGATCTTTGGGTCAGGTTGTGTTGGGCAGCCTTTGGATCCACACCAGACTCTGTAGCCTGTCCTTGCTCACCGACAGATATGTTTTGACTTTCTATTTGTGAGGTTGGCGCAGCAAAAGAACAGGTAGCCGAGGTTTCAGGAGTCTCTTTCTTTGGTTCCTGTAAAGTCCCCAGCTGCAGCTGTGCTTGTTGCTGGCGTAATTGCTGTATATGCATCTGAAGCTGTTGCTGTAACTGAAGCTGTTTCTGTGGTGGCTGATTGAGCATTTGTTGCTTCAGTTGCAGAATTTGCTGCACTTGCTGAATCTGATGAGGTTGAAGCTGCTTGTGATGCTGCAAGGGACTCTGTTTTAATTGTGACGTGTGCTGCGGCTGAACCTGAGGCGACTGCTGTTGCATATTCTGTTGCTGGGTGGCCGTCTGCGGTTGTGTTTGTTGCAGGTGAATCTGAACAGCTTGTTTCTGATGCATTTGTTTTAACTGTATCTGTTGTATTTGGTTATGTTGATGAGCCATCTGCTGAATCAGTTGTGAATTTTGTGCGGGCATATGTTGGATTTGCTGAGCGACTTGCACATGTTGCAGCTGTTGAAGCTGCATCTGTGCTTTACTTATGTTGGGCTGCATTTGTGGTTGCAGATTGGTTGGCTGTACTTGCTGACCCGGCTGCAACACTTGAGATGTTTGATTAGGCAAAGTTTGCGGCTGGTGACCCTGCTGCACTGCCTGTGACTGAGAACTCACGTGTTGCATCTGCTGGAGAACTTGCTGCGTCTGGTGAACTTGCTGCAAGTGTTGCTGAGCAGGACCCTGCTGTGGCATCACTTGGAAAGAGGATAATGATTGTTGAACTGCTTGCGTCTGTACCGGCTGAGTCTGCTGCGTCGGAATGGGTTCCTTTTGGTGGGAAGTTTGATCAGTCTCCTTTGAATCCTGAGATTGGTCAATGTGTTCATTTGTCTCTGGGTTTCCAGGACGTGGAGATTCCTGCTTCTCCTGTTCTGGTTTTTGTGGCATTTGACGATGGCTAAGCGATGGTGATTCACTCTGGATCTGGTGTACTTCATTTTGTTGATTTAAGTTTTCCATTTGTGGCGATTGTTGGACTCTTGCTTGACTAATTTGTAAATGTTGTTGTATCTGAGATGCTGTCTGCTGCGCATGCGGCCCCTGTGCCTGCTTCACTTGCTGTTTTGATAACTGCGTTTGCTGCAAAATCTGGTGTTGTGTCTGTAACAACTGCATCTGCTGCTGTGTTTGCTGTAACTGTTGCTGTATCTGCTGTAACTGTTGCTGGGTCTCTAGAGATGGCTGTGTTTGCTGAACTGCCTGCAGCTGCTGCTGTTTTTGCTGTAAATGCTGCAGCTGTTGCTGTGATTGTAACAGCTGTTGCTGTGCCTGTTGCAAAAGTTGCAGCTGCTGTGTTTGAGGAAGCTGATGAGCTTGCTGTTGGAGTTGCACTTGGACATTCTGCAACTGATGTTGCTGCATCTGTTGTGTCTGCTGCAGCTGAGGAAACTGCTGCTGTTGTGACTGTTGCAACTGCTGAAGTTGCTGTGCCTGCTGTAGTTGAAGATGCTGCTGTGCCCGATGCGGATTCTGATGTTGACTTTGCTGCATCTGTTGCTGTGTCTGTGGCAGCTGCTGCTGTTGCGAAGGCTGCTGTTGCTGAGTCTGCTGCAACTGCTGCTGTAAAGGCTGCTGCTGCTGCTGCTGCTGAGTCTGCTGCAACTGCTGGAACTGATGCTGTTGCAAAGGCTGCTGCGTCTGCTGGAGCTGCTGCTGTTGCAAGGGCTGCTGCTGCTGAGTCTGCTGCAACTGCTGGAGCTGCTGCTGTTGCAAGGGCTGCTGCTGAGTTTGCTGCAAAGGCTGCTGTTGCTGAGTCTGCTGCAACTGCTGCTGTTGCAAAGGCTGCTGTTGCTGAGTCTGCTGCAACTGCTGCTGTTGCAAAGGCTGCTGTTGCTGAGTCTGCTGCAACTGCTGGAGCTGCTGCTGTTGCTGAGTCTGCTGCAACTGCTGGAGCTGCTGTTGCAAGGGTTGCTGCTGATTTTGCTGAAACTGCTGCTGTTGCAAAGGCTGTTGCTGTGTTGGATGCAGCTGCTGCTGGAGCTGCTGTTGCTGAGCCTGCTGCTGCAGCTGCTGTGTGTTGTTGCTGGGCCTGCTGCTGCAGCTGCTGTTGCTGGGCCTGCTGCTGCAGCTGCTGTTGTTGAGCCTGCTGCAGCTGCTGTTGTTGAGCCTGCTGCAGCTGCTGCTGGGCCTGTTGTTGCGCCTGCTGCAGCTGCGCCTGCTGCAGCTGCGCCTGTTGTTGCTGGGCCTGCTGCAGCTGCGCCTGTTGTTGCTGGGCCTGCTGCAGCTGCGCCTGCTGCTGCTGGGCCTGCTGCAGCTGCCCTGTTGCTGGGCCTGCTGCAGCTGCGCCTGTGTGCTGGCCTGCTGCAGCTGCGCTGTTGCTGGGCCTGCTGCAGCTGCGCCTTGCTGTTGCTGGGCCTGCTGCAGCTGCCCTGTTGTTGCTGGGCCTGCTGCAGCTGCACCTGTTGTTGCTGGGCCTGCTGCAGCTGCACCTGTTGTTGCTGGGCCTGCTGCAGCTGCCACCTGTTGTTGCTGGGCCTGCTGCAGCTGCACCTGTTGTTGCTGGCCTGCTGCAGCTGCACCTGTTGTTGCTGGGCCTGCTGCAGCTGCACCTGTTGTTGCTGGGCCTGCTGCAGCTGCACCTGTTGTTGCTGGGCCTGCTGCAGCTGCACCTGTTGTTGCTGGGCCTGCTGCAGCTGCACCTGTTGTTGCTGGGCCTGCTGCAGCTGCACCTGTTGTTGCTGGGCCTGCTGCAGCTGCACCTGTTGTTGCTGGGCCTGCTGCAGCTGCACCTGTTGTTGCTGGGCCTGCTGCAGCTGCACCTGTTGTTGCTGGGCCTGCTGCAGCTGCACCTGTTGTTGCTGGGCATGCTGCAGCTGCACCTGTTGTTGCTGGGCCTGCTGCTGTTGTGCCTGCTGCACCTGTTGGAGCTGCTGTTGCGTCTGCTGCAACTGCTGGAGGTGCTGCTGAGTCTGCTGTTGTGGAGTCTGCTGCAACTGCTGCTGCGGAGCCTGCTGCAAGTGATGAAGCTGCTGCTGCTGGAGTTGCTGCTGGGACTGCTGTAACTGTTGGAGTTGCTGTTTCTGTTGAGCTTGCTGCAGTTGTTGGAGCTGCTGCTGTGTCAACTGGCTGATTTGTTGCTGCTGCTGAGTTTGCATCACCTGTTGAATTTGCTGCAACTGCTGTACAGACTGACGCTGCTGTTGTGTTTGCTGCAGTTGTTGTTGCAACTGTTGTAGTTGCTGCTGTGTTTGCTGCATTTGTTGCTGTACCAGCTGCAACTGCTGGAGTTGCTGAGGAGACTGCTGTAATTGTTGAAGCTGCTGCCGAGTCTGCTGTAACTGCTGTAGCTGTTGCTGCAGGTGCTGTAACTGCTGAGTCAATTGTTGCTGTTGAGCCAAGTTTAACTGTTGTTGTGGTGTCTGTTGCAGAGCCTGTGCCTGCTGCTGCATTGGCTGTGCTTGCAACTGATGTTGTTGCACTTGCGTCATTTGCTTTTGATGTAATTGTTGCTGAGTCACATGCAGTTGTTGCTGCTGCTGCCGTGCTTGCTGGAGCTGTTGCGGTACCTGTTGTATTTGATGTTGTACTAGCTGAGGCAACTGCTGTACTTGCTGTTTGGACTGTTGCATTTGCTGCAGCTGTTGTTGACTTTGGAGAGGCTGTTGTAACTGAATTTGTTGTACTTGTGGTATCTGTTGTGCCTGCACCTGCTGTATTTGCTGGGCTTGTGGCAGTTGAACAGACTGAGCCTGTTGTGTCTGCCCCAACGGCACCTGCTGATTTGGCTGAGGCTGAGGCTGCTGCATTTGATACTGTCGTGCCTGTTGATGAGCTGATGAGACTTGCTGAGGCAATCTATACTGAGGTGGAGGTTGATGGGTCATAAGTCTTACACCTGAAGCCGTCTCCTGATGCTGACCAGTATATCTTCCCACTGGAGATTTTAGCAAGGAGTTCTGATCATGTTCAGCTTGCGGTGTTTCTACCATGGTTTCTAGTTTGACATTCTGTGTAGCTGCAGCAGAATTTTCTTCGACAAAAGGCGCTTGTTCAGTTACTCCCTGTCGAACTTGGAAACCCCCTCCTAACGGTGTCTGATTTCCAGGAGCACCGTTTGGACCGGAAGAATTTGACTGGGCAGATTGCGACGGATCCTGACTCGTAGCCTGTCTAAGAGCTTGGCTCTGAGCTTGCTGATGTCTCTGTATAAGAATTGCCTGTAGTTGCTGCTGTTGTTGTGGCGTTAAATGACGCAACTGTGGATTCTTTGCAATAATTCCCTGAAGCTGAGCTCTTATGTGAGCCATGAGCTGGGTGTTTTGTAATGCCATCAGGTTAGAGGCGTATGGAGCTGAAGGTCTCTGTTGCCCTAATGTATTAGGTAGGTGCTGTCCCAAATTATCTTTGGCCTGTTCATTACCCTGCATCTGTATTGGACTTTGACCTACAATCCTCTGTACCTGGACCAGATTTGGTTGCTGTGATGCGGCAGCAGAAGTGTGAGGGTTATCTTGATGGAGAGGATTCTGAGTAGTGTTTTGCACTTGATCTGGCCTTAGCTGTGCCCCAAGACTCTGCACGCCCGGTTGTTGTGGAGACAAAATACTATGGTGCTGCTGTCTTGCAGATGGCTGCAGTGGACTGCTTGAATCATAGAGCGCATGTTCTTGATCGGGAGACTGATTTAGCTTTTGGCTGTCTTCTGCCATTAGTGGAGCTTGCAAATTTGTGTCTTGGTTCACTGGGCCAATAGAATTATGACTCATCTGTTCCAGAGGCCGCTGATCACCAGGTTCTTGTGTTCCTGGGCTGCTATTTGCCTGTTGAACACCGAGTTGCTGTCCTTGAATTTCTGTGCTCTCACTCAGGCCTCCATCCTTGGTATTCATGTTTTGTTGCGTGTGTATATTTTGAGGATGACCAGATAGGCTTAAAGTTGCAGACAGGGTTTGCCCTGTTACGGTCTGTTGCCCTAACGTACTTCCGGCTTGACTTAACACTGTCTGCTGTTGTAGATGTGTCACTCCAATCAAATTTTGCTGAGGTTGTGACAACACAAGGTGAGGCCCTATAACATTTTGTTGTGCCACGGGTGATGGACCCAAAACTCTTTGCGTTTGTTGACCAATTAAAATGTGTCTTTGCTGGGCTGTGTGATGCTGTAAAGCAGAAGACTGAGGATGGCCCATAACAGTCTGAGGAACTTGGGAGGGAGATTGTTGTACTACCAGTCCATGCGAGTTTCCAATTAACCCATGCTGCTTGCTCAACATTGCTTGGGATAAGTTGCTCTGAGGGGAAAGTGGAAAATTCTGGTGTTGTTGCTGCTGTTTCTGCACTAACTGCAATCTCTGTTGCTGAAGTTGACGTTCTTGAATCATCCTTTGCTCAGGAGTTAGACCCTGCAGGGCCTGAGGAGTTGAATAAAAACCACCAGAGGTTCCAGGAAGGACTGCATTGTTTCCCTGAGCTTGATGCTGCTGGGGTAGTGACTTCACATAAGCAGCACCATGTTGTGTTTGCATGGCTAAACCTGACTGTAGACCACGTAGATTTGCAGCTTGTGCGACAAGCTGGTTGTGTGGCAAAGATGACGGTGGTTGTATACCGTGTCCACCAACTATTGAACCTGGTGCTTTAGTCAACACCCTGGAGTTTTGGTTTGGACTCACAGGAAGCACGCCACAGTTTTGTTGTTGCTGTTGCTGTTTGTTTCTATACTCAGTCATCAGGTTTGTATGCTCCTTTTGCTGTTTACGAACCTGAAAAATAAAATGGCAAATGTACTTAGATAAGGAAGAAACAAATTATCTGTTGCAGAGGTGGGAAGGCATAAGACACACTTATGCAGTAGGATCATTCCTTCACACAATTGATACTGTCATCACAGATAAGTTTAACTGACTAACAGAATTTCCACAGAGCGGCAGCATCATCCAGCTGCGGTGGCCAATATTTGCACAAATTGGTGGGTTAATGGAAATATTACATTCAAATTTCTACAGTCGCTGGCTGCAACGAGCGGACAAGGATGCACTTGCCACATGGAAACCCAGCCTTTGACGTTGTTAAACAGCTGACAGTACCAGGTATGGACTGGAGATATTAGCAAACACAGTCTTTTTATCAGGAGTATTGAGTATATGAAGTTTTATTCCGCCAAATTCCATTCCTGCAAGCACACTTCATAGCCGCTCCTCTCTACTCTGGGCGACATATACAGTGGTCTCCTAGTGGTTGCTACAGCTGTCACTCTCAGCAAGGGCTGTGAAAAAGGCTCAAGGCAGAGAGCACTTCACAGTGAAGATCCGCCTCCACTGCACTTGCAGAATAGAAGTTCAGGATTACACTATTTCTGATAAAAGGATTGTGCCGTCAACAGTTTAGCATGGTCAAAAATACAGACAGATTCTCTTTTAAATACTTATACTTGACTATAGAGTTATATGACCAACTGCTCTCAAAGCTAGAAACCCAGTAAAAGCTGAAGTAGCAAGTTTAGCAATAATCAAAAGGGGTAGACAACTAAATTCATTGTGTTCCCCCCTCCCCATTCACATACCTGGTCCAGCTGCTTCTGGATCTTGCTTTGTTGTTCAGTTACCAGTTTTAACTTCTCTGCATCTGCCTCTGGAAACTCTCTCCCGGCTTTCTTGGCTGTTCTTTGTTTCGCACACAAAGCTTTGCGGGATTTCCGATGCACACCAATTTGCTCTTCCAAAACTTTCAGTTGCATTTGCAAGAGCTGTTGAGTGTGGAAAAGCCATTCTTCATATTGACGGTGGTCTGCTTCATCTTCAAAATTGCAAGGAAAAAAGGTTAGTGGTCTGCTACTGGATTTCATAACTACTAGCACACCATAGAAAGCGCCTGAATTCAAAGGAGGGACTACAGTACAACCGTCCATGGAAGATATGTATTTTCATTCTTGGGAAGAGGTCCCCACAAATAAGTACACAGCAGAAACCTCCCTTAAAGAGGACCTTTCACCACTCCTGACATGCCTGTTTTAAAAGCTTCATGCATTCCCCATGTAATAACAATTCTGGAACATCTATTCTTATGTCTGTATGTTGTGCCATTCCTTTATTATTTGCACTAGAAGTTATGAATGAATTGCCATTTGTCTTCAGTAAAGGAACAGAGGGGAGGTGACCAGTTGGGGGTGTGTCCCTGCACAGTCTGAACATGGCAGCACTGATTGGCTAGAGTCAGACTGTGCAGGTACACACCCCCAACTGATCACCTCCCCTCTGTTCCTTTACTGAAGGCAAACAGCAATTCATTCATAACTTCTACTGCAAATAATAAAGGAATGGCACAACATAGAGACATAAGAATAGATGCTCCAGAATTGTTATTACATGGGGAATGCATGGAGCTATTAAAACAGGCATGTCAGGAGTGGTGAAAGGTCCTCTTTAAACCTAAATTATTATTTCAGCAATATTGCAATAAAAGTTTCCCTCTGAAATACGCATTAGTGGTAGTGAAGTACCAGGCAAATAACTGAAAACATTAAAGAAAAAAAAAATACATACTGATCACTCCCTGGACAAATGCAGGAGGATTGGGTCGTGGCTGCGTGGGATCAATTGGATTTTTTTCCTAAAGGAAAAATAAATAAATAATCAATTTAAATAATAAGTGATTATTCATGCAATTTGTGCAAACTACTCTTAGTTTACAGTCTTACTAAGCAACTAATAAACTGGTCACATCTAAAGAATAACTTCACTTTACATAAACTTTTGAAATGGCAGAGTGATCTATCAAAAGGTTTTGACCTGTGGGAATCCAATTGCTAAGACCCCCACCGATTGGTAAAACTAGTAGTTAGAATGAGCAGTGTCTCTCCTTGCTGCTGAAGAAGACCTCAGACTTTCGGCAAGGCAGTCATCACTTACATCTTCAGCAGCAAAGAGAGAGAGATCTCAGTTGAGCGCTTTTAGTTACTTGTTTTAGTGACTAGCAGGGGTCTCGGTGCTCGGACCCCCACCAACCAAAACCTTCAATATCTGATTCTTTAAAAGTGACAAGTTTATTTTTTTATGCAACATGTTGCCGTGTTTATAGATCTCAATAGTAGTTAAGTACTAGAGATGAGCGAGCATGCTCGGCAGAGCATGCTCGAGTGCCATTTTTGCGTATGCATTTTAAAATTCCTACGCTATTCATACACATATTTTAATCTATACGCAAATGCGTACAAATTGCGTACGAATAGCGTACAAATTCAATTTGTATGCTATTCGTACGCATTTGCGTATAGATTAAAATATGCGTATGAATAGCGTAGGAATTTTAAAATGCGTACGCAAATATGCAAAAATGGCACTCGAGCATGCTCTGCCGAGCATGCTCGCTCATCTCTATTAAGTACACTTGTTTAGTAGTTAATTACACTTGGGGAAGTAAGGGGGGCTGCAGCACTGTACCTTGTTACTGTGAGGCTGATGGTTACCAAACCTAAGCATGTCCATTGTGCTCAGTCACCCTGATAGGTTTTAGGAGACACAACAGCTCTGTCCGACTATGCCAGATACAGTGAACCTCGTATGTCTGCCAGGATATGTGAACTTAGCCTTACCGGACAGTGCGAAAACTACAGGACTGGAATTTTCTTTCTAAATATAGTGACATAGGAATTTAGGAGTATCAAAAATTCTTAAAAATACCTTGTTTAAACAGTAGGACATTATCTGAGAACAGTTAAATCCTATTGTAATGTATTCTGTAGTCTGGGAGATCTGGCGTAATGATTTGTTCATCTTAATGTGTCAATTGATGCAAGAGATCCAGTCACAGTGGCAAACTTCATTTAACATACAAGTAAATCCACCCTAAAACTTACTTGAGCAGTTCCAGTACCAGGACCTTGGGCGGTAGAATCTGTGGCTCCTGGACCTCCAAGCCTTTGAGCAAGGAGAGATACCTGTTGTCTAAACAGAAAGACATACTGGTATTACAGAAAAGTTTCTACAAATGTGTGGCACTACTGACACCACCTATACACATATAGCATATCTAGAGGGATGCTTTAAATTGCATTACTGAATGTTTAGTAGCAACAGACAGACTTCGACGTCTGCGACTGGAGGCTAAAGCTATAACCAGGACTCACACTTTGAGACCAAACATGTACAAACAATACAACATTTGAGCACTCGGGCCGGTCTAGAATCCCCTGCTTATACCCTAATAGGGCAAATAAGATCACTTCACGGGGATTTGCAGACTGCAATTCTTATTAACTGCCACAAACGTAAAAAGGGTCACATACCTGTTAATGCCAGGAGTGACGCCAATGCTACCTTGTGCCATCACCTTTTTTATTCCCTTCAGAGCAACCATTTTTGCCTTGGCAATTGGATCTATAATGTCCTCAGCAGCAAACTTATCAAGATCTGCAATTTTACAAAAAAATTAAAAAAAAAAAAAAAAAGTGTAAAAACAAACGGACCCAATATTCACAATGTCATTGAGTGATATTTTATGATGTTTTGATACTACTATAAAAGCTTGTTTGCTGATTGTTGCGTGTTGACAGCTCAAATTCTCAGAACTGAGTTTCCCCGGAGCTCAAGAGACACCTCCACATGTGACATTACCATGTACACCCATCTGGAGCCATCATCCTCTGCATGAGAACCATAGGCAATTTTTTTTTTTTTGTTTTTTTTAAACTAGAGCACATCTTACAATTTAGAAAGTGTGTCATTTCAGTTGGATCAGCTTCAGACAAGAGAATATCCCTAAGGCTCTGTGCATATCTGATGTAGGAGCTTCTGTTACAGATTAAAAAAAAAAAAAAAAAAAATAGCGCAGCACGAAGCGCTATTTTTTCTAGTAAGATTATGCATACCTTGACGGAAACCCGACTGACCATGCAGGTGTCCATCGTGTAACAGACACAGCGCTGTCTTCAATTTTGCTGTCCTGCTCCGTAGAAAGCAGAACAACAGAATTGGCCAGGGCTGATGTGAACAGTACCTTACACGTATAAAATTCTTACGGGTATAAATTGCTATTGCTAAAGTAATAACTGGAATGGGTGGACTACAGTACCCAGAAAGATCATCAAAATTAGGGTTATTCACTTTAGAAGAAAGACGACTGAGGGGAGATCTAATAACTATGTATAAATATATCAGGGGTCAGTACAGAGATCTTTCCCATCATCTATTTATCCCGAGGACTGTGACTGTGACGAGGGGACAGCCTCTGCGTCTGGAGGAAAGAAGGTTTGTACACAAACATAGAAGAGGATTCTTTACAGTAAGAGCAGTGAGACTATGGAACTCTCTGCCTGAGGAGGTGGTGATGGTAAGTTCACTAAAAGAGTTCAAGAGGGGTCTGGATGTATTTCTGGAGGGTAATAATATTACAGATTATAGTTACTAGAGATGGGTCGTTGATCCAGGGAGTTATTCTGATTGCCTGATTGGAGTCGGGAAGGAATTTTTTCCCCTAAAGTGGGGAAAATTGGCTTCTACCTCACAGAGGTTTTTTGCCTTCCTCTGGATCAACTTGTAGGATAACAGGCCGAACTGGATGGACAGATGTCTTTTTTCGGCCTTATAAACTATATTACTATGTTACTTCATGACATTTAAAGGGAATGCATCATCTGTATTTTTCTACCACTTAAGGCTTCATGCACAGAACGTGTCCTATTCTTGTCCATTTCGCGGATAAAGATAGGACATTTCTATAGACATGAAAAAAAAAAAATGTCTGCATGCACACAGCCACTACCTGTGCTTTTGGCAGATCCGCGGTTTGCAGACAGCAAAACAGACATGGTCGAGTGCATGAGGCCTAGATATTTTTTTCTAATGTTTTAAGTTTCTGTTCATACATATGTTCTATCACAAATGATGAGTGCTGTCGTCTTGCCTAAACAGCTAACAGCATTCAGAGATATCCTTTACAGCAGCCATATGGACCATAGGAATCTGTAGTCTGGAGGTGACAATGACTCCTATAGGGGAGATTTCTGCAGAGGTCACTGGGCAGCAAGGATAAGTAGATAAGCTGCAACATAACTTGTGAATGGTGGGTCCTGTATAATTACAGTATATATACGTGTTCCATTGCAATCCTGGCTGTGATAATAATGAGACTACTTCTGAAAAGTGACCTCTACAGAATAGGAAGTGTCAACCTATCGGGAGGCTCATTGGTCAGTGTTAAAAACAATTAATTATAGGTCAGTTTCTGATGACACATTCCCTTTAAATAAGCCAGTGCAAGTTTGTTCTCTGTATATTATACAGCAGTAAATAGCAAATACTGAAAAAAGAAGAGCATCTTTAGTAGGTCACACAATCTCTAAGTAAATACCTGTGTCAGGAAAAAGGTTATTTGTCAGCTGCTGTGGCATGACCATCGGTTGCTGCTTCATGACCATTTGTTGCCCCATGATTGGCTTGGGAGGGAGAGCCTGTTGTTGAGGTCCACTAGCTTGTAACATGTGCTGACCACTAATCAAATGACTCTGGTTAGCAGAAACATGCATGGGGGACTCTAAAGTAGAGTTGGCTTGCACACCAACAAGTCTCTGTTGAATCTGCTGTTGAGGAGTTAACATTTGTTGGGCAGAACTTAACCCCTGATGCCTAGGCACAATTCCCAGTCCTACGAGGTTTGCTTGATGACTTTCCTGATGAAGGTGAGGTCTTGGCTGGTTGGGCATAGCAGTACTAATCATTGAGTGAGGCTGGCCACTTTCCGAATGCTGTGCAGACAGTAGCTGCTTTTTCTGCTGTTCCTTTTTTTCATGTTCGAGAAGGTCTTCAATAAGAAGAGGAAGTTCACTTGCTACAAGCGAGCTCTCCATCTTATCTAGATCATCAGCAGGAGAGTGGCGTGAAGACTGCAGACCTAGTGTTCCTTCATCCAGCTCAAATTTTCCCAAGATTAGGCTACTTGGATTAGCTGCAGTAGAGGAATCTTTGCTAGGGAAGAGGAGTCCACTCTGGTTTATTGTTTGGACAGAGTTTAAATTTACTGAATGAAGATTAGCTCCTGTTTTTAAAACGCTTGCTCCAAGAGAAGTTTTTGTGGAAGCAAGAGGCATTTCACTTTTAATATTAATGGAATTGCTACCAGAATATTGACAGTTGTTGGTCTTCAGGTCACCCTCTTCTAGCTTTGGTTTTAATTCCTCTGTAAATGCAGGCGGCTTTGGTTCCTCACTCGAAGGAATCTGAGAAGTGTTACCACTAGCAGAAAGATTTGAACCCAAATCCACTCTCATATCCCCTGGCCGTCTATCTTTGGTCAAGTCTCCACTAGCTTGCAACTCTTTTGGAAGGCTTTCCTTTTTAGCCTCCACAATATCTGGCTCCAGCTTAAGCATTGCCTCTTCTTCAGCTTTCTCATTTGCAGACTCAACTAAACGCAAGTGTTCATTGAAGATGTCCTTTTTGTCACCTGTGTCCAATTCTGGGTCAGTATAAGCAAGAAGATCAAATTCATCTCCATTTAAAAGATCATCTAAATGAGGGTCATTTGTTTCAAGATTGTCAAGATTATCCAAATCATCATCAGCCTTAGCAACATCAAGGCTTAAATTAGCCAGATCATCATCTTCCAGGTCTTTATGTGTATCAAAATCAACATCTAGTTCAGGTGGATCCTCACACTGGACTCTCCCACTTGCAAGGCCAGGGAGCTGATCCTTTGGAGCTGAGCCTTCCTTAGAGCTTTCAGTAGGTGGATTGGTTTGTGGAGGAACATTAGCTTGCTGTTGGGTCATTTCTGTTGAAACTTTTGCTTGCATAACCTGTGAAACACCTACGGCTCCAACATGAGCAAGAGATGGAGGCAAAGTTTTTTGATGCTGCATTAAAGGACTTCTCATAACAGGTACTTGCAATGGATTTCCATCCCCTCTCATTACTCCTGTTATTACAGAAGAATTGGCACCTTCAGCTGGAACATAGAAGCGAGGTCTATTCTGAGGGCCAGGTGGTGAAAAGGGAACTCCAACAGGTAGTTTTTGGCCATGATGGCGCAATTCAATATATGGTGCCCCACCAACAGTGACCTGATCCCCAGGAAACGGCAGACGAACTACACCTCCACTATTCACTGTAGGGGATGAAGGTGGCCTATTCCCTTCAGGGAACCGAACTGATGCCAAAGTCCTTTGCCCTGTGACTGCTGATTGCCATACATGCTGTTGATCAGAATAAGATCCCCTTGGAAACAAGGCTTGTGTTCCTTCAGTGGAAAGTCTAAAACACATAGACAGACAGATATTACTAGTTATCTCATTTAAGATATAATATTACAAGTTAAAAAAATAAAAGATCATTAGATACTGACGGGTACGTAACTTGAAGGAAACGGAGTACCATTCACTAACGTTCCTAAATAAACTAAGAGGTGCAGATATCAGCACATTATAACTAGAGACACTAGAAGTCCCCAAAGGAGTCTGTCTTGATAAAATTTGGAGGGGGGTCCTCAAACATGAGTCCCCCCTTTGATGTTCAACAGTGTATATGGACAGCAGAAGGTGCAAACTCTCATTTACGCATATTGGCTATATTAAATTATTCAGTTAGGTAATAGGTAGAGATGAGCGAACGTGCTCATAAGCACTGTACCGCTCGGCTCCCCTGCGCTCGCATGGGCGCAGGCAGCCGCTTCCGTCCTCCTCACCCGACGGATCCAGATGCCTGCGCCCATGCAAGCGCAGGGGAGCCGAGCAATACAGTGCTCGTTACGAGCACGTTCGCTCATCTCTAGTAATAGGCAAGGTTTATTTCTGCTAAACGTGCATCAATGGCTCAACGGTGTTGTTTGGACTCAGCATGTCATGAATTTGGCAACTCAGATTTAAATTTTTCTGTGTCCCAAATAAAAGTTATTGGATTTTATTATAATCACTTTAAATTGATTGGTCTGTAGAAAATAAATTATTTCAGTCCCCGTGCAGTCATCTGTCACGTACAACATCAGTATAATGTGAAAATATGACTTTCAGCCTACCTGGCAGAGCCATCACCAGAAGCTGGAGATGCAGAAGGCAAAGGAGCATTTAAACGTTCCTCCTGTGGAAATGGGGTTGACGACACTATGTGTCCCGGAACTTTTGCAGCCCCTGGGGAAGTAGTGATCACTCCAACAGCAACCTTTTCCTGCTTTGCATAAAAATTAAAAAAAATGACAAAACATGAAATTCCTGTCTCACATAAATTTTTCATCATTAGTAGCATACTGACAATCAAAATGTCATCTTTTACCTGTGAAGGAAACATCACTACACGACCTGACTGATCATAACCTTGTCCACTTGCTTCTCCACTCCATCCGGTTTGCGAAGTATTCATAGCTGCTGCAGCAGCTTCCTTTTCCTGTCTTAAGGTATTTCGCTGGATCTGCTGCCTTATGAGGAGTTCTCTTAGTCTTTGACGCTGAAAGAAATAAGGACAACTCAACATTAGTAACATGTATTCCATGTATACCTATAGCAAACAGATCTTAATAGAAATACACACACACCTGTCTTTGTTTCTCTTGCTCAGACTGACTGAGGTTGCTTAGAGAAGCATCAGTTGTTCCTTGTAGTTCTGGAACATCCCTACCAGCGTTGCCAAGAGTATTTGGAATAGCAGCAATATCTTCTCTGGGTTTTTCAGCTGGAGAATTGAGACCTGCACGCTGGTTAGCTGCTGGGGACTGATAGGATGGTTCTTGGGGTAAAGCTGAAGGAGGTCGGAGTGGAGACTGGACATAAGCTTCTGAAGTGTTACTGTTTCCAGAGGAGTGTGGACTGCCTGCAGGGTGGAAGGATGAGGGGGTACTGCTGCTTGGAGAAGTGTAGATTTGTGGCTTGCTTGGTGTAAAATGGCTGTTCAATGAATGGGTGGGGGTTGAATGCTGCTGGTGGGAGGGAGAGCTTTTGACACCATCTCCAGGGGAATGAGGAAAAGTGAAACATAACTGGTTCTGAGAATTTTGATAGACATTTGCGCCCGGAGAACGAGCAAATAAACTTTGTTGGCCTCCTTGGACTTTTTGGTGAACGTCTAAAGACTGCTGGTAGGTTGTACCGACGGGAGTGGAGTGAGAAAGTTGTGCAGTTGGTTTAAAACCAGTTTCTATCATCTGAGGACGTGGAGGTTTATGAAGTGGGGCAAATGGATCTCGTGACTGGGGCCGCGAAGGTGGACGGGAATATGGGTCCGGAGACTGAAATCGTGGTGTAACTGGCGAGGGGCAAAATGCTTCAGTTGACAATGGTCTAGGGGTCAGAGGGGAATGGGAACTTCCCTGGGATTGTGGGCTTGTTGGGATACGGCTGAAAGGGTCAGAAGTCAGAGGCCGACTCGACAAGCTACCTTCTAAGGGCTGAGGTCGAGGCGTTAATGGAGGCTGAGAATAAGGGTCATTATATGCAGATGCTGAAGTCGGTCTGTACATTTCTGAATGATGTTGAGGTGATGTCATTTGTGCTTGAATATGAGTTTCCCTATGTGATGGAGCTGGACTGTGAGTCTCTAACTGAGACATTCGAGGGGTTAGGGGAGCTTTGAACACATCACATTTCATCTCAGGTGTTCCATCAGAACCAGTGCTGTGTGGAAAGCCAGGAGAGCCAAGCCCAACGTCTTCCTTTTTTATTTGAAGGAGAATTCCATCAGTCTGTCTCTTGGTATCACTGTAACGTGAAGGAGACAGCATAGTTTCACTTTTGCTGGAGGACTCATTTGGTTGAAAAGATCTTGAGCTAGGGCTCCCCATTAGTGAAAGGTTATCGAGAGATCCGGTTGGATATCGTGGCTTGACAAATGGCTCTGGCTGATGAGGAGTGGTTGCACGTGAAGGCTGATATTCCACACATGGAGCAGCATTCTGTGTATTCAGTGCAGGTTGGTGCTCTGCTCCAGAAAGGGTCTGAAAACCCCCAGCAGAGGCTGGTGACTGTGTCAAGGAAGACGGATATCGGGAGTCCAAAGAATATGCAGGAGAACTAGGAAAGGGCTCCTGAGATGGAGACTGAGGAGGCAATTTGAAGAACATGTCAGCAGATGACTCTGCTCCAGGAGTGCCTGCTGAAGAAGGTTTCAGAAACAAGTCTGAGGAGGTAGACATTGCAGAGCCACTAGATATGTAGACATCCTGTCCTGTTGAAGCTGAACCGCGATAGTCATGGCTTGCTCCAGACTGTGAACCAGGATGCATAGGAATCTGAAGCTGAAGAACGGGACGCTCTGCTTTTCGTACTCCTTCTACTTTGACCTGCTTGTTGATTTGACTTTCTGCCTGCTATAAAGATTAAGCAGAAATATATACAAGTAGATTTTTATTGTATTGTAAATATATCACTATGCAATGTGGGCTTATTAAAAGGGGTTGTCCAACCTAGGAGGCAACAACCCAAATGGTGGTAACCTGTGGTCAATTTAATGCTGCCTCATTTCCAGCCGCTTTTGGTTCCTGCAGAACAGAAAGGTTTTTGGTCTGCTGCAGCTAATCTCTGGTATTGACGGCACGTCACCTATCTATCTAACACGTGACCACTGAGGACCAACACGGGAAGGGTGGGACTAAAGACATGCAAGTTTTTTTTTCCCAGTTGACCATAGGTTACCACTATTGGGTTTTGGTAGCTCCTAGGTCCCACAATCCCTTTAATGTACATTTATATATAAATTCTAGCCAATGAAAAATGCGGCTATCTCGAGAAAAAAAAAAAGTTGACAATTATCTCCATTACATCATCCATTGCAGACACCATTATAAAGTATGTAGTTTGTATATCCAGAAAGCTGCTGCTTTCACTAGCACTTATGAATTGGCACAGCCTCGGGCTACATTCACACGACAGTGACGAAAACAAATCTGTTTTTAACAGACTTTTTTCACTCATGCTTTTCTGAGAAATAAAAACGTTAAAAATAGTTGGTTCGTGAAAACTGACAAAATAGAACATGGCAATTTTTTTACGGCTGGTGAATAAAGGACTTCAAAAAATAGTACATGTGAATAAACCTATATACCACCATTGTTCTTAAAACAGACATGCGACAGCCGTCAAAACGTGTGAATGTAGCCTCATTCGTCTACTACTTTTCTATTTTGCAAACATTCAAACATCCCCTGTGATCTCCTCTTCCCTGTGCAGGCACTGATGTTGCCAGAGAATGCAATTTCTTCCATCCCTCCCGCCGATGCAACAGTGTGTACTCCTTCCTCCCCACACTCTAAGGCCACCTGCATACTATGCGGTAGATCACACACAAGATTCACAAGACTTTCAGTGAAGATTTATGTGCGTTTCTGCAAAACATCTGCACCAAAATCTGCAGCGGTTTTTGGTGCAGATCTTATCCTTCATTGGAAAAGGATGAAATTCGCAGCTAAAACCCACAAACATAATTGTTATGCTGCAGATTTGGAAATCCACACTGCAGGTGAATTTCCGCATGGAAACAATCCGCAAAGTATACATGGTATTTGTGTAATCTCACCCACTTAGCTGCTACTGTACTACGCTGTGGTTTGTCTGCGCAGCAAAACTGTTGTATTCCATAATGTGTGCAGGTGCTAATACAGCCTGAACAATCTCCTCAATCTCTTGTAGACCCTGGAGTGTGTAAGTATTCTCGTTGCAAATACTGCACTAGGTAGAATCTCACCCGTCATTTTCCCCTGCTATGCTGTGTGCTTACTCAGGCTGGATTCACACTGTAAAATTCCAAAAATAAAACGGCATGGATTAAACATCCACCAACTTGGTCTCAGTTTTGGAAAGGTGAGTTCTAGACATCTGCTCACATGGTGCAGTACTGCGTCTGTGGGTTGGTGGGGCCAGGTGCCAAGAGGGCTTTGTATGACAGCTAGGGTGCTGTTTGACTGCTGTTCCTCTCCACCTGAGGGCGCTATATTGCAGCGGTCGCCAAACGGTGCTGGGTTAAATTAGAGACCCACTCGAAAGAGGAAACCTTGACCTGGTGAGTGGGCTTACGCATTTTGATTAAAATGTATACAAATGCCTTGCAGACTGTTTATATTGTGCTGAGAAACAGATCAATGCATGGCATGTGGATGTGCGATCCATGTTCTCTTTTTTGTATAGTTGCTTATTGTGTTTTAGCTCTTTGCAGGGCTTTCAGTCATCAGCATGCATATGAATGGACCTGCAGAGGGCTGAAACAGTGTGAACCCAGCCTAACATTGAACTGCTCTACTGTGGCAGGAGCGGGAAGGAGGCAAGCTGCCAAGAAGTGAGAGCAGGTTCTCTGTAACGCAGATAGAGGTCAGTCGTGAGCTGACAATTGCCTGTGGCTCTTTGCTGTTGGAATCTATGTCAAAAAGCAGCAGCACAGCCAGCTTTGTAAATGAGTACCATGAACTCTACAGAAACAAAAACAATTACATTTTTCATTTCATTTTTGCTCAGTTTTACATTTAAAGAGGACCCGTCAGGTCCTCCTACAACAGTGACTGCCATAACATGGCTGTATCTGCAGCTTCCAATATCGTATTGAGGCCATGCACTGTTAAGGGGGTATGATTTTCAACAGCAGTGACACAGTCCAGTCAACGTGGATGGCGTCATAGCTCTGGTTCACTGTCCAAAAATGACATCACATTGACAGTGCATGGCCTCAATAGCTGATCGGGAGCAAAAACTACTGGCACCATTTGCTCTGGAACAAGGGTCTAGAGAAAAAAAAAAAAATGTGCCAGAATACAGCCAAAGAACCTATCACCATGAAAATGCAATGTAATCTGGACAGCAGGTTATACAGCAGGACGAGCTGAGCAGACCGATATATAACTTGTCATTTATTTAGATCTCTGCTCTTTGAGTTTAGTAGCCAAGTGGGCAGTATTATACTCTCTTATACAGGGACTGCTATCATCACTGATAAGACCCCCCACTTGGGCAAATGAGCACAGAAAGAGCCAAGATTTAATAAACATGACTTAAAGAAGAACTCCCGCAAAAAATTTTATTCCATGTCCTGCTAGAAATGTACATGATGTAATCTGTAGTGAATGTCATTTTCTTACCAGTGTCTGTATTTTTGACTTATATCATCCTGAAGTTTCTTATCTGTGTCATGTGACTAGGAATTAGACCCACCAACTCACACAGAGACTTGTGTGGACAGGAAGTCTAATTTTCTATGCATTCCTATGGGAGCCTCACTTTCAGTCTCATAGGAATGAATAGAGAAGTGACTGGCTTCCTGTCCTGGGTCAGTTGGAGGTCAGGGAGTTGGTCACATGACCCAGCTACAATAAGAAGAGAGTGGAAACTCTCAATTTCAGCCTCTGATAAGAAAATGACAATCACTACAGATTATATCATGCAGCTTTCTAACAGGTCAGAGAATAAAAATTTTTGCAGGAGTTCTTTAAGCTTTGCCGAATTTTGCCCATCAAATTATATATCAATTTGCTCAGCTCCTCCTGCTGTACATATACCATTCTGCTTGTAGATTGCATTTTCCTGGTGGCAGGTTCTCTCTAAAAGCAATCACTTACCTTCTGTACCTTGTTTATACGATGTGCTGCACGATTGTCTTTGGCCTTTTGCTGCAGGAGATAAATCAAAAAGGAAAAAAACATAAGTACTGGTCTCCTTACATTACAATGCATTTGGAGCACTTTATGCATGTATTTGGGTCAGATCTTCAAATTCCATACATCGATTTAAAATACAAAATTCTGGCTGCATGCAGAGAATCCTGGTGTTTATTGCAATGCTCTCCAACCTGTGCTTCTCCAACTGTTGCAAAACTACAAATCCCATCATATCCAGATAGCCTGTGGCTATGAGGGAATAAAGGGAGTTCAAGTTTTGCAAAAGATGGAGAGCCATTGGTTGGTGATCACAGGCTTACTGCACGAGTTTATTAACTTCTTGCAGACCGCTGCTGAATGTATATATCTGAGAAGTCAGCACTTCTCTCTGCACAGCCATTTATAGACGTTCTTCCAGAGATCGCCGCTGCACGCTATTTGGAAGCCTACTGCAGTGACAGCAGGGCTCCCCATAAAGAAGGCAGGGACGGTTTCTTACCGTCCCTGCCTTCCCCATGGCTGCATGTACAGCCCTGAATGAGTGCTGTGTATAGAGATCAGAAAGTGGCAATGGCGATTTCTGCTGTGCTCCCAGTGGCCATGTGACTGCCAGGGGGTGGGTATCTGCACAAGCTGCTGGGTCTTAGCAGACTCGGATCAGCTCTGCAGTGAGATTGTTTAACCTCTCTAGGGTCTTTATTTCCCTTGTAGCTGGGACTATTATGTCCGCTACAGTTCCAGGAGAAACCAGAAATAAGAAATAAAATGTTACATTAAATGAGCCCCAAAAGGTCGTATATGACCATTACAGAAAGAGGACATAATTTATAAATATAAAGTGCATGAAGAGGGAAACACATCATCATGTAGTAGTTGAATGGCCCCCAAGGTCTCCCGATCTGACCCCCTTAGACTTTTATCTTTGGGGTCATCTGAAGGCAATTGTCTATGCTGTGAAGATACGAGATGTGCAGTACCTGAAACTACAGATACTGGAAGCCTGTGCTAGCATTTCTTCTTCTTGTTGCTATCAGTGTGTGAGGAGTGGGAGAAGAGGGTTGCATTGACAATCCAACACAATGGGCAGCACTTTGAACACATTTTATAAGTGGTCAGAAACATGCAAATAACTCATGAAAGAATAAAGTTACGTTAAAACCAAGCACACCATTGTTTTTCTTGTGAAATTCTCAATAATTTGATGTGTCACATGACTCTCTTCCCCTTGAAAAAACTAAAGTTGGATCCAAAATGGCCGACTTCAAAATGGCCGCCATGGTTACCACCCATCTTGAAAAGTTTCCCCCCTCCCATATTGCAGGCAGCTAGAATATTTTGTGATCCAGTAGTGCTGGCTCCCCTACTGCAGACAGAAACCTAGAAGGGACCTAGTCGTCTACTGCACAGTTACGGGCAGCCTGCAGCATCAAATGCAGCCCATCTGTGCTGCTGTTTAGAAGTTACATAGTTATGTAGTTGTTTTGGTTGGAAAAAGACACAAGTCCAACCTGTAATCCTGCTATATCCATTCCTGGATGGACATTGATCTTCCTTTTAAAAAGGGGTTGGGCCAAGGGAAATTGTGAGTAGAACAAGATTTCTATACATTGTCATAAGCCTCAATTTTATGTTAAATTAAAAAGCCATCTACTGTATTTGCTGTGACCAGTTCCTGCGGCAGGCTATTCCAGAGATTCACAGACCATAGTCCTGCACTCATAACTTTTCTATATAACTGGAGGTAGTCTTTAAAGCTATGTGTATCTAGGGGATGTGGAGCTCTGTATCAGCCATAACAAAGCACTGGATACACATTTTAAATCTCCTTTAAGACTCACCAAATAAGGAGCTTTGTCTTGGGCTGGTACTTTCCTCCACAGTTTCATGATCTGCTTGCATCGAGTCGACCAGTCTAAGATTGTGAAGTACAGTGGCATTAGATTAAGAATTTAAACCAGTGACTCCATTGAAAAAAAAAAAAATAAAATAAAAAATAAAATAAAATCACAATGTTTTGCCATTTCTACAATGAAAATTTTGGACATTAGCAACAACTCACCTGGATAGTCCTTCCTAAGGTTGGGGAAATTTTTATTTGCGTAAAGGACAGGAGATATGGTGGAGAGCTCCCCTAACTCCTCATCTTTTTCCCACCGTTGCAAGCTACGTTGGTTGTAGGAAAGACCATCGTTTTCTCCCTCTGTGGTGGGTGTAGTGGGGGTGGAGGCTGTGGTCAGCGAGCCATCAGTGTCACAGTGCTCAGGACTGAACAGACCACTCCTGTCCCTATGAAAGCAAATAGAAAGTCACCAGATTATGACAAATTTCATACAACCTCTCCTAACTTTCTTTAGGGTGTATTCAGACTGCACCAAAAAACAAAACAAAAACATTGACCTGTAAAATCTGCAACTGCACCAATAATTTGTGACAAACCCCCATGCAGTTGTCTTAAAGGGAACCTGTCATCAACTTTATGCTGCCCATACTAACAGCAGAATAAAGTAGAGACAGGTGAGTTGATTTCAGCGGTCTGTCATTTATAAGTTAAAAGTAAGTGGCTGCCGAGAACCAACATCACAATCATTGCAGACTAGGCCTGGAAAAGAGTCATGGCCACCTGAGAAGAGTCATGGTTATTCATGAATTTCTGCTTTCCCTGCCCACCTGCTGATGATTGACAGTCTTCTGCCTAGTTTTCTCCCTTTCTCTCTAGGAGAGAACTGCCAATCATCACCAGATGGGCGGGGAGAGCAGGAGATTATGAATAACCATGACTCTTCTCAGGTAGATTTGACTCTTTTCAAGGCCTGAGCTGCAATGATTATGATGCTGGTTCTCGGCAACTACTTACTATTCGCTCATGAGTGACACACCGCTGAAATCAGCATTTCTGTCACTATTTTGTGCTGCCCTCAGTGAGGTCAGCATAAAGTTGATGACAGGTTCCCTTTAACTGCATCCTAGTGCGGGCCCCCACATCCCCAACTTCTGTTACCATAGCCTCTACCTGCTCTTCATTTCTGGTGACCGAAACGTGACTGGCAATAGTAAAAATGACAATGGTCTAGGTATTGTTAAAATTGCTTCTTTAAAATACAAGTACAATCCCAGAAAAACCTTAAAGTGCACTTCCTTTAGAAGGGAAGGGGGGTCGGTAGTGCAAATATGTCCTTCTAAAATAGCTCCATGCTCCACTTTGATGGTGAAAACCACATGTGATGACACATGTCAAAACCACATATATAGTTTTCCGTTTAGAAGGCTCTTCTCCAGTCGAAGTCAGTAAGTGAAAACCACAGAAAAAAAACGGCCGGGAACATTGTGGATAACCCAACAGTAATAGTTAAAGGTTTAAATATATAGGTTACAGGCAATGTATTAAATCAGAAACTGTATACAATGCCTAGGAGATCTATAGAATACCTAAAGTATTCAGGTAAAGTATGAAATGCTTAGGGGGTCATTTACTAACAAGAAATATGTCTATATTAGGCCCCTTTCACACGAGCGTGACGGATTAGGTCCAGATGCGTTCAGGAAAACTCACACCATTTTGCAAGCAAGTTCAGTCAGTTTTGTCTGCGTTTGCGTCATTCAGTTTTTTCCACGCGGGTGCGATGTGTTTTGATGCGTTTTTCAGAAGCGGGAAAAAAAACTGAAGGTTTACAAACAACATCTCTTAGCAACCATCAATGAAAAACGCATTGTATCCGCACTTGTGCAGGATTCAATGCGTTTTTCACTGAAGCCCCATTCACTTCTAAGGGGCCAGGGCTGCATGAAAAAACATAGAATATAGAACATGCTGCGATTTTCACACAACGCAGAACTGACGCGTGAAAAAAAGACCCATCGGAATGAACAGGTTTTAGGAGGAGACAGGCTGTTTGTGTGATCCTAACCATGTGACTGATCACATGGTCATGACATCATTGAAGGTCCTTGCAAGCTATGGTGAATGGAGTGTTTCTTCTCTGCCTGGTCCTGTCAATCAACAGAGCCTCTAGGAGCTGGGGTAACGCCCCTTGCACCTAGAGGCCTTATTAGCATAAAATAAAAGTTCATTTTATATAAAAATGGGGGCACCAGTAAATAAAACAGATATATATTTGGAATCAGGTGACATTAGCACATCTCTAATGTCAGCCTGATTCATACCGAAGAAACTGGTGACAGAAACCCTTTAAGGCATAAAATACTCCCTTTCAGAGGTCGTCGTGCAGCAACAAGCGCAATAAAAAAAAAAAAAAAAAAAAAATCATACAGTACCATAAAATCTAAACCGGTAAAATATGTTTTAAAAATACCCAGATGCAGGAAAGTAAAATACTCCTTTCCAGAGGTCGTCGGGCAAATCGGCAAAGTACCTTCCAGAAGTAGTCACACAGTGACAGCACCACAAAATCTCCACCATACAGCGATGGAACCATAACACGAGTGAGGACAATACTGGTCTGTCAGTCTTGTTTTTCAGTAAGACCGTTCTGTTCTTCCAATTATTTTAGAACAAGTGTAATTTATATTACATTTTATTTATGTTATATTTCTTTCTATCATGTTGACATCAATAAAGGCTTCTTAACATAAAATACTTCATATCTTGCCTAAAGAGTACTCGGCATACTATGCCCAAATACTTGTATACAATGCCTTAGAATTTTATACAATGCCTGAATTTCATCCATTGCTTTTAACACATGTACAAAAAAGTTCACTACGACATACCTGGAGTCCAAGAAGCCAGACTGAGAAAAAGGATCCATCTGAACATTAGAAGACATGGAGGCACCTGAAAAGGATAAGAAATTGGTCAATTAATAAAACAAGCTACACAAGTAAACCACCATGCATAGCCAGCTTGTCTCCGCTGCCAGAAGCTTGAGCCTTGCCCTCTCTGAACTTCCTTCAGACAGCGCAGGTTTTTTATAGTCTACTATTGTTAATCACAAGGGGCCACGGCTAAAGTATTAAAAAAAAAAAAAATCCACACTAACCTAATTGCCCTCACAGTTTGCTTGGAATAAATTAATAGGTTCCACTTAATGAGCAATAACATCCAAAAATTATTTTCACAGGCCCAGATAATCTTCTGCCTATATTCCAATATACGGTATGGGGTATAAAAAGGGGGAATGTTGATAATTTGATGGCCACTTTTCCTATTACATGACCTTATTGTAAAAGGAGAGTAACCTAATCATAATCCTGCATTAAAATATTTATTCACCCCTCCCTATTACCCATCCTCAGATGCCAACGAAAATATATTGTGGGATAAAAGATCAAGGATAGGAGATCTGGGGCACAGTTCATGAGATTCTAACCATTTGGCTGTAAGGGACCCACATAATTGGTGCTCTGTCTGAGTGTACATGGGGGCACAACCTGTGGACTACACCCTGCTGGACAGAAACATGGCTGATCGCCTCCTTTGACAATCAGCCGTATCTTCTCCAGTACTATGAATGGCGCTTTCATGTAAATGAAGGAAAGCACGGTTACAGGCTTTGTCCATGTGATGGAGCCTGCTATAACCAATGAGCAATTTCCCTTGTATTAAAGGGCTTATCCCATGAGTGCAAAAAAAAATATGAAAAGTAGATATCAAAGTACATGAGCATTTAAAAAAAAAAAAAAAGCGCAACCAGCAGGTGGCGCTATACAGATAGAATTCACTGAGTAACTCAATAGCTATAATAGATTCAATACATGCAATTAAAAAAAAAAAAAAAAAAAAAAAAAAAAAAAAAGGATATTCAGATCCTGGAGCTGGTTTGAAACATTTAGAATTTTTATTTTATTGATTTTTTTTTTTTGTGGGACAACCCCTTTAAGGGAAACCGATCTGTAGTTATTGAACTGCACCCAGTATAACCTGCCAAATATTTTTATGTCATTTTGTAACGAAAAATGCTGTGAAAACTCTATAACCATTGGTGGCAAAAATCCTGGCTGGTATTGAGGGCCTCCCATTGTAAATAGTGTTTGCACCGGGCTACCTCTAATTTCAGTAGTAGCAGTTTGCTGGCATTTTTACTGCCAACCATGTGCTCTTAAAGGGACTGGACACTTGCGGCCAATGTGTATGTAACTATACTAGTACAGCCTTTGCTGATATTCTGGGTCATCTGCTACATTTTGTAGGACGTCCCCTCCTTGTTATGCGAATCTTCTGTGCTATCCGCAGAGAGGTCCTGTCCATAAGATGGCCACTGAAGGAAGGTCATGTGACCAGACGTCACTCCGCCTCCTCCATTTAAACACACTGTACCTGCACTAAACTCCAACCAGTGCAACGGCAGATAGCAGATGCAGTATATTTAAAGGAAGAAGACTGAGTGAGTTGCCTGGTCACATGACCCTCCATCTGCAGCCATTTTATGGGCCTCTGTGCAGACAACACAAAAAAGACTTGGCAAACAAGAAGATGAAATATAGAAGCTGGCACTGAATTCCAACCAAAGCTATACTGATAAGTGCCATATCGATCAACAGGAGCCAGAAAGTAGTTACCCCCTTTAAACATATACACAATTATAAGGACAATGCGGCCTTCAGACCCAAAAGGGTTGAACCACCCATGTTTCAGAAGGTCTTACCACATATCTGGTATACTCAGACAAACAGACGGTATTGCCAAAAATTTATTCCATTAAGTTTATGACTAAGTGTTGAGCGAACTTCATTCTGATTTCAAATTTTCCTTACAAGGTTCGGGTTATCTCAGAATCCCGTTACGCATTCTGCTACCATGGACCAGTTCTGGTCCATGGCAACGGAATCCATAGATAACCCAAACCTTATATGCCGAACTTGAAAACATAAGTTCGCTCACCCCTATTTACGACCCCTTTTATTTGAATGTCCTGTTAAAATTTCTTGATGAAAGCCTCGACAACCAGCCTTGAAGACTGGAAGCAGATTATCCGAACACACTGACCTGCAATGCCTTGAAGAAAGGGTCTTGGACCCTGGATTACAGATCCAGTTGCCATGTGGCCCTCGATCCTTCCCGCCGGCCTGTTAACAGGCTGTTCACACTCAGGGGTACCAAGCACATCCTTTAGAAGCTGCTGAATGTCTGTACTTTCCATCTTGGGGATCTCTGCAGTCACAAAACAGCGTTAAAAATGGTCTTCTTTAAAAGTGAAAGCATACAGAGGAGAGGTGGAAAATAAGTGACTTACAGCCATAAGGAGACACACACACAAACCAGTAAAAAATAGGGAATTAATGTGTTACACAGATGTACTGACAGAGAAGGGCAAATAAAGAGGTTTTTTAGTTATTTAAAGAAGGGCCCCACACCCTAAGACTGCAAAAACCCAAGCAATTCTTTGTTATAGAACATATATTATAAATCAGGGATGCTCAACCTGCAGATCTCCAACTGTTGTAAAACTACAAATCCCACCATGCCCTGCTGTAGGCTGATAGCTGTAAGCTGTCTGGGCATGCTGGGAGTTGTAGTTTTGCAACAGCTGGAGGGCCACAGGTTGAGCATCCCTGCTATGAATGATGTGTGCATACGATGAAATGGACATGGGCTGACACTGCTGGGGTCTACAAAGGTCACTACAAGTATCTGGATGTTGAATGTGGTTTCATACAAGAGCATTAACCCTTTAGGACAATTTTCAGTTTTTTTTTCGTTATCGTTTTTTACTCCCTGCCTTCCCAGAGCCATGACTTCTTTAATTTTTCAGTTCACACAGCTGTATAAAAAGTCTATTTATTGCAGGGCAGGTTGTACTTTCCAGTGACACCATTTAATATTGCACACAATGTATTGGGAAGCTGGAAAAAAAAATCCAAATGGAATTAGGAAAAAAACAAAAAAAACAAACAAGCCTGTTCTGATCAGATTTATGGGTTTCGTATTTATGGCGATAAAACGGATCTGTTCTCATTCTCTGCATCACCAAGATTAAAGTGAAGCATATTTATATGGTTTTTCTTGGTATTTTAATACTGAAAAAAAAAATCTGAAATGTTTCTTTGCATTTCCATATTCTAGGCCTCTTTTTTACATTTACTTCTATGGAGCTGTGTGGTCTAATTTTTAATCATACCATTTTGAAGGGCGACTTTTTAATCATTTTGGGGGAAATGAAGCATGGCAATGCCCATCATCTATTTTTTTATTATGGGGGAAATGCAGGTGATTTTAAATTTTTATATTTATTTTCTTTATATTTTTTTTTTTTTTTACCTTTAAAGAAAACCTGTCATCATGAAAATGCAGTTCAGTCCGAAGGCCGCATGTTATAGAGCGGAAGCAGCTGAGCAGATTGTTTTATGGTAAAAGATTCATTATAGCTTGTATTTTATACCTTTATCTCTCTGCTCATTTTGGACTTTGAAGTCCAGGAGGCGTTCCTATCAGTGATTGACAGCCTTCCCTCTATGACTGTGTATACTGATAGCTGTCAATCACTGAAAGGACCGCCTGCTGGACTTCAAAGCCCAGAATGAGCAGAAATTTAAATGTATAAGTTATACCGAATTTTTTTTCCTGACCTGAGACGACGCATCTCTGAAAAATGATTCTATATCCTGATATGCCGGACAGAACTACCTCCTAAACATCTGCACTGGCACCAATGGAGCTCACACTGACAATTTGCAGTGTATAGATAAAACTTGGATAGTGTGTTTTTTCATGTTAATAACTTTGTGTTATAAATACAGAGGCTATAATTTTGCACCTAGAGGGGTTGTCCAGTTGGCCTCAAAATACAGATTAGGCTGCTTTGACATCTCCTCTATTATTTCTATAACTGAGCAGAAGAACGAAAATAACGGAAGTGCCAGATAACTGTTAGCTTTCCGTTCAAGATAATTTTTAATTTTTTTTTTTATTGGAAATAAAAAAAAGGATTTTTCTCTCAGATATATTTGAAAAACTCTGTGGCAGAAGCCCCAAACAGAGCCTCCAACGCAGATGTTAAAGCAGCCTTAAAATGCCTCTGCGGTGATGCCAGTAAGCATGACAAGTCACTGATGCTTCCATGTAGTTAGAGACAAGAGGGCTACCGTAGGATTATCGAAACTGGGGGGGGGGGGGGGTTAAAGGGCGAGTATTGGTCATTTGATCTATATTACATACAGTGCAGTGGCTATACAACCATACAACTGGCAAACACCAGACAGTTGACACTGCCATCTGCTTCCTGATTTATGCACTACCCTAGTGTTAATATCACCACCATGCCATTTTACTTAAGACGTTATTAATGCTCCATTTTATTTCTAAAATGATTATTCATATTACTTCACAATAAAAGTAAAAAACTCTCTGTTCAGAGAAAATTGTATTTGCAGCGCAAACACAAAGGGGATTAGTGAATTGCTCTGGGAACCACTAGACTGCAAAGACTTGGATTCATAATTGTATTTACACCATTCATAGCTACTATTAGATTAAGTGTGTGTCTATAGGTGTCCATGATCCATCTACACAGAGCAACTTAATAGATTTAGATTCAGATTGATATATTTAAAGAAGTTTTCAAGGAGCACAATATTGATAACCTATCCTCAAGATAGCCGTTGGCATACTGATGAACTGTTTGAAAGGGCCATACATAGTCTCCCCACAGTATACCAAGCACAGCACTATTTATAGTGTAGTGGCGGTGCTGGGTATTGCAGCGTAGGTTCATTAAAGGGGACCTCCAGGAATTAAGGAAATGAAAACAAAATGGCCGGTGTCCTATTAGTACACACAAAACCTGTCCTAATCACACAGGATGACAAGTTACTTCAGAGCAGCGAGCTAAAGAGCTGCCTCATCCTCCTCTCTGCTCGTCAGGGATTATGATCCTGAATACAGCTGAATATCTGTAGGAATAGAGGTCATGAGGAGACATGAAGTACAGAGAGGACGGACAGGACAGACTGTGGTAATGGAGACTGCATACAAGTCCTGCTGCTCATTACTCACATCCCCACCTCCTCTCTGTACTTCATGTCTCCTCATGAACTTCATTCCTACAGAGATTCATCCGAAGATCATATTAAAAATTGTATTCAGGATCATAATCCTTGACAAGTAAGAGAGGAAGATGGTGCAGCTCTTTAACTTGTCCTCCTGTGTAATTAGGACAGGTTTTGTGTGGACTAGTAGCCATTTTATTTTTTCTAATGATTGATTCTCGGACAAAAGGAGCCATTATAACTAATGAAAGGTATTTGGTAAACTATTTATAATGAAGTAAAATTTAAGTATTTTCATCTTCTTAATTCCCAGAGAACCCCTTTAACCTGGACGGGACAGAGACGCACACAGGTTATGTGGTCAATGAACGTGAGGTCACAGGCCTAGGAAGAAGCCATAGCACTCAAAGCTTCAAACTGCTGATCATGGTGGCGTCGGGAGTCTGACCACCACCAAACTGATATTGAAGACCTACCGTGAGGGTATGTCAACAATATTCTACTCCAGGAAAACCCCTTCACAACCAGACAAAACAATGACATATTGCTGTAAAGCAATGATCGGTACAGAGTCACAGTACAACACAGGGAAAGGTGACAGCAGATATGCAGTAAGGAAAGGTTTGAAGAGACCTGATGCAGAGGAATCTCCTCCCACTGCATACCCAAAAACATCACAAAATAAAGGAAATTTAGGGCAAGTGCGAGAGACCAACCCTCCGTGGAGATCTTATCCAGATCCGAGCCGAGGGCTCCCTCTGGCAGAGGCATCGGAATTCTCTCTGCAGTGTGGGCAGCAGCAACAGCAACACTCAGGGCCCCAGTGTCTGACGCAACCTCTGCGGGGAGGGGAGGGCAGGTAAATAACTATCCCCATGTCTCAAGAAGACAAGCAGAAGGAAAGGAGAGAGAGACTCGAGCCGAAATCCGCAATCAAAGAATGACGGCAGTTCTTTACATGAAGATGTCCAGTGGAAAAGGCCATAGATTATCCTTATTCCTTTTTCATCAAAATACGTTTTGCTCATGCTAACAAAACGCGTCAGAAATACAATCTGGCCTTCAACAACAACAAAAAATTTAAAAAGGAAAAAATGCATTCCCACCTTAAAAACATTCAGTTGCACTGAAAACATTTTTTAAATTAAAATTACTAGAATTTTTTTATAGACTAGAGAGCGTCTTTTCTAGTCACCTTAGGCATAATTGCCAGCTATACGCAGGCAGAGGGACTATTCAGACTAATTAGCAGGTGTTAAGTGGTAAAGCCACGACGTGGATTGCACAAAGTAGCTTGAGACGTTCCTGCTACATGTGTAGAGGCCAAGTAAATGGCATAATTCCTGACCAGTTGTCCTAAGTAAGGATTAGAGGGGTTTTTAGACTAACTGATGACCTATTCTCGGGATAGGTCATCAGTATCTGATCAGTGGGGGTCCGACGCTCCTGTGAGAGGTGTGGTTTTCTCGCAGCTTACCAAGCACAGCTCTATAGGTAGTATAGCAGCTGTACTTGACATCGCAGCTCAGCTCCCCTCACGTAAAATGGGACTGACCTGCGCCTAGGCCTTTGACTGATGGACAGGATGCCACTGGCCTAGGGTAAGTTATAAGGAAGCCACGACCCTCAGAGGAGCACCGGTGCCTTCTCACACAGCTGATTAGCGGAGTATACCGAGGTGTCAGACCAGATACTGATGACCTATCCAGATGATAGGCCATTATTTTAAAAAAAAAAAAAAAAAAAAAAAGTGTCAAAAACCCCAGAAAGTGTCAATGACCGTATTGATAAAAATGGGCCAATAACAGTAATCTAGATGTTTAAGGAGGAAATGATCGAGCATTTGTAAAAGGCATGCAGAAATTACAATTTTGTTGGCCATGCACTGTTTCACAACAGGATAAGGAACTATATTGGATTGCCAACCTGAATTTTCTAGCTTTGTTTCATTGCTGTCAGAATCTTCATGAGGTAATGCAGAACTAGAGGCAGCCATAGTCTCCGCTGTTATAAAAAATAAAATAAAAATCAATTTCACAAAAATCACGATGTGCAACATCTCCATAGAACACAGGAAACTTTGTAAGGCTGTGCACACACTAGTTTCATGTAACAGAAGAAAGGCAGCTCTATGCAAACAGTTTCCAAACAGACGGCATCAACTCCCAATGGCCCCGACTGAGCTCAGTGCGACATGGTGGAAATCATGATTGCTGCTGCAGACTGTTCAAATACTGGGAAGGATCATGAAAATCCCAACAGAACTCTTGAACTCAAGTGTGAACATAGACTAAGGGGTGGTTCAGACGGTCGTGCTGTTGCGGATCCGCAAAACCATGGCTGCCGACCAGTGTGTGTTCCGCAATTTGTGAAACACACGTGGCCGGCTCCCCATACAAAATGCCTATTCTTGTCCGCTATTGCGGACAAGAATAGGACATGTTCTATATTTTTTTGTGGCTCGGCGAGATCAAATGCCGCCCATTAAAGTTGTCTCAAAAGGACCAAATAACTTGAGAGTAGGGTTCAGAAAGCAACTGAGATGCATCCTGGGGTAAAGTAAAAACGCTGCAGCATCTACTCTGTGGACAGTCCCCAAGTCAGTTCTAGCTTAAAGTAACAAAGCAAAGAATTCTTAACCCAAAACAAACCATTGGGTAATTGTATACTAGACACAACCACCACCCATTGCAGCGTTAAAAGGGTTGATCTACCTGGTCATCCACAAGATATGCCATAAATGTTCAATAAGTGCGGGTCCCAAAGTGGAGTTGCATGTGGATCTCTTTATTCACTTCTAAGGGACGTCTGAAAAGAGCAGCATGCACTTACAAAGCTACTTTCCAAACTCCCATAGAACTGAATGGAGAACTGTGCATGAGCGGACACCTCTCCATTCCTGGCAGCATGGTTCTTGAGGTAGGTGGGACCCGCTCCTACCGAATATTTATGGTATATCCTACGAGCATGTCAAACGTCCAGAAGGAACAATCCCTTTAAGTGGAATAGTTCAAAGGGTTTTTTCAGTATAGGAACTTATTAGAAATTAATTATTACCTGTGTTTTGTTGGGGCAACTGCGAGGTTGGAGCTGTTCCAGAGGCAGGACATGGTATACTCTGCACACTTTTCACCTTTTGTTGCACTGGACGAGCAGCTAGAAGCGCTTGCTTGCTGAGTTCCATCAACTCCTTGCCAAAAAACGCTTCCTGTGGAGAAAGGACTTCTTACTATTGATGAGCTATTTTGAGGATAGGTCATTAGTATCATATTGGCGGGGGTCTGATATCCAGCACCCCTGTTTGAAGAAAAGGCAGCACTCATATAAGCACTGCCTTCTCTGCTCTGTTTACCTGCTCGCTGCACAATTGCAGTGGTGAGCAGGTGTAACTACAAGTATAGCGTTCCACATTCTCTTCTATGAGACAGCTCTGTAGTATTCACTTGGACAGAGCTGTCCCAAAGAAGTGAATGGGGCTACTATACTTGTAATTACACTGCTTACCACTTCAATTGCTGTGACAAGCAGGTAAAAAGAGCAGAAAAAGCTGCACTTGTATGAGCGCTGCCTTCTCTTCAAACAGCTGATAAAATATAAAAAAAATTTTTTAGCTCCAAACGAGTACAATGAAATAACAAAAACTGCCCCTGAAGGTGTACATAGCCGTTAAGCAGGGTCAAAGTATTCTTAACATGACGTATTCTGTGTACCCGGAATTTTAATATTTCAACCAGTCTTCTTGAACACGCTAAGGAACCACAGGTAATACTTCTTCACAGCACTGTAGGATTTGCCATTTCTGGTGAGCTATATTGCATATTGCAGAGCAGCAGTAATTCCATAAGTATGCTGTGACTCACCTGCAAGTATGCTGGGAACATATCCTCAAGTTTGCTCTTTTTTCTGCCTCGTCGTTTCTTCTTCTCCTCTGTCTCTGTTGTCCCAGGTTCTTGGCCACCTTCTGCAGGTGTCTCTGGAGGGGCTGTGAAAAGTAAAGAGTGATATTAGACCTATATCCCATAAGCACACTTTCAGGACATTTATTACCTGTGCTAATATCATGTAGGATACATAAAGTTAGGCATTTAAAGGAACTCACCATCCTCCGGGTGAATATCTTGATTCTGGTTTTCACGAAAGGCCTCCAAAAATGCAGCGTGTCCCTTCCTCGACCGAGTGTGAGTTTTCCTCTGTCGGATCATAAAGCCACCAATTCCTACAGAACAATTATTTTGGAAGAGACACGGATGCTACTGCAATACTAATCAAATATGTATTCCCCAAGCACAAGGCATTTTTAATTCCTACCTGGCCTATAAGGTTTTCTTTTCTTTTTCTTGGCTTCATCTGCATCTTCAACCCCTTTGACAACCTCCACATCTCCTCCAGCTTCACGCTCAGGGGTACCCGGAGGTTCTGTCTTAATTTCACAGTCCATGGGTTCATTATTGCCACCTAACACAATGATAAATAAAAGGCTTATACAAAGGTATATATTAACAAAGATCGACCACAGAAAATGTCAAGAGAATGATTGTGCAGACACCACTTATTTGTGCTCACCATCTGCTTTGGGATCATCACACTCTGCATCTCCGTCCTTCCTGTCATCACATCCACCATGTTCCGGACCATCCAAGAAAATCTCTCCTCCAGTACTCAGTCGGGACCGCCTTGGTTTCTTTTTCTGAAGGGGCGATAACGTGAGGCTGCGCAGCAAGGCCATACCTGCCTCGGTCAACCAAACTCCCTCAAAACGGAAATATTGAGGCTCTGCGAACACATAAATACCATCATCTCAAAAATACAACTTTACAAGCTAAACTTTTTTCTCTACAAAGGAATGTATAGTGCCAAGAGGCAGACAAAGTGTATCTGAAAAGAACAAACTCACCCGGTTCTTTCACCTTAACTGGACTTGGTGGAAGGATTATTGGAACTAGTGGAACATAGGAAAATGAGGTGGGGAAAGATTTAATGCTCATCTGCTGGTAACAAAAACCATTACACAAGAGAAAAAGAACAAGAAATTCAGATACATACCAACTGGTTTTATGATGAACGGTTGACAGGACGTGCAATGAAAGCCTTCATCTGCTGCTTCCTCTACCTCCTCTTCAGTAAACAGGTTCTCGCAAACTGCGTGCAACCATCTGATTATCAGGGGAGGGAAAAAAAATATTAGTTATGTTTTTCTTTTTTTTTTTTTTTTAGACAAATGGACATAGAAGCAAGATTACGACCCATTAAATATTGTTTACCTCTCACAGTTTTGACACTGTATCAAAAGATCCCCCTCCATATAGTTGAGGTGGCAAACAGGGCAGCAGACCAAACTAGCACAAGGCGCACAATGCGTATAATTGTTCTGCCATTCTGAGTGGAATCCTGGGCTGATCGATCCGCACTGCATGCAGCAAACGCACCTGCAAAAGAAACGCGTCACTTCTGTCATCAGGCTCAGTGTCCTATTTTTTTTTCCCTTTTTCCCCACATGAGAGAATGTACAGCAAGAGCTGAGGTGCTGCACAGGCGGATGACGGAGGGAGATAGAAAACATTGGTTAATTGCGATTTTAAACTGTAAAATGAGCATGAGATTAGGCTGCCAAGCTACAGAGCCTTCCATAGGTAGAGGTCTAGGCTGCTCCTCCCCACTGCTGTGGAAGCCCCCAGCCACATTCTATATTACAGGTTTGCTGAAAAAGTGGAAATGTGCCAAGCCCCCGCAGGGTGCTAAAGGGGTTGGCCACCTATTTGGTGGGCGTTTTATTTTTTGCAAACCTTATCGTAACCCCTGGAAACGAGCAGTGTATAACACGATGGAAAAATGAATCCAGCCAGCAAAGGAGACAATATGGATAATCACAATACGTTAGTGAGTGCCTTGTATTAACTTTCTCTACATGATAAATGCCATTTGCTGAAGTGAGACAACTCTTTTAAAGAGCCAGGATAGAAAGTGGACCACAGTCGTGGCCAAAAGTTTTGAAACAAACAAAAATGTTGGTGTTCAGAAAGGTTTGCTGCTTCAGTTTTTATGGTGGCAATTTGCATTAACTCTAGATTGTTAGGGAGAGTCATCAGAAAAATTACAATTACTTATAAAAGTCATTCCTTGCCATGAAAATTAACTTAAAGGGGTATTCTCATCTTAGACAATGGGGGCATATCGCTAGGATATGCCCCCACTGTCTTATAGGTGAGGGTCCCACCACTGGGACCCGCACCTATATCGAGATCGGAGGGAGGAGCACTGCGCCTGGAGGACCCCAGGTTTCCCGGGGTCTGGCCACCACCAGGCACTGCTCCCCCGCTGCTCCCATAGAAATGAATGGGAGCGCACCGCGCATGTGCGGGCACTGCTCCCATTCATTTCTATGTAGCCGATGGAAATAGGCGTGCCATATAGAAATGAATGGAGGGCGGCTGCGCATGCGCAGTGCTCCCTGCTTTACTTTGGGGGCTCCGTTCTCCTAGTGATATGCCCCCATTGTCTAAGATGAGAATAACCTTTTAATTACAAAAACCTTATTTCCACTGCATGGAAGCCCTGCCACAAAATGACCTAACATCATTTAAGTGAGCTTCTCGTTCGGTAAGGAGAAAGTGTTAATGAGGACAAGGCAGGTGATGTCGTGCTGACTCAATTAAAAGAACAGACTGGTTGCTTTGAAATCAATGTCTTCTCCTGTTAACCATGGTTACCTCCAAGGAAACATGTGCAGTCATAATTGCTTTGCATCGAAAGGACTTCACAGGCAAGGACATTGTTTGGCTTTAGCTGCAACCTTACAAGCAGCATTTATTTGGGTCATCAAGAGATAGGTTCAACTGCCGAGAAGGAAACTTCAGAGCGCCTGAAAGAAAGTCCAGCAAGCACCAGGAGAGGATTTAGCTATGGGATCGGGTCAACACTAGTGCAGCGCTTTTTCTGGAATGGGAGCAGGTAGGTAAGTGCATCTGCAGGCACAGTAGTGAGGAGAAGGCTTTTGGAGGTTGTCCTGGAGTCAAAAAGGGCAGCAAAGGAGATACATCTCTCCAAGAAAAACATTGAGGAAGACTGACATTCTGCAGGAAGTAAATGGATTGGACTACAGAGGACTGTGGTAAAGTTATTTCCTCTGATGATGCCACCTTCAGACTGTTTAGCGCTTCTGGATAATTGGAGAAGAAAAGGTGAGCGCTACCATGAGTCATGTGTCATGCAACTCATCAATAAAGCATCTTGGAGTTGCTTCTGATCCAAGGTAGTGAGCTCATTCACAATTTTGCCATGAATAAAAAAAAATGCCATCAAAGCATCCTCCAAGAGCAGCTTCTCCCAAGGATCCAGGAGCATTTTGATGATAAACAATGCTTATTCCAGTATGATGAAAGTGTCACAAGTGAAGAAAACACTGGAATTGTATGTCCATGGCAAGGAAACTCCCTAGAACTCAATCCCATTGAGAACCTGGGGTCAATCATCAAAATGCAGGTGTGTAAACAAAAATACAGAATTGTGATCAACTCCAAGCACTGATTAGACTAAAATGGATTGCCATGAGTCAGGATTTGGCCCAGAAGTTGACATCCAGCAGGCCAGGGCGAACTGCAGTCAACACTGGAAATATTGTGTCAGTCTCAAAACCTGTGGCCACTACTGTCAATGGAGTGACTTCAAAAATATATATCCCGAAACCATCCACCAGTTTTGGTAGAAAACGAATTGCTTGCAAGAGGTGGACATACCAGACCCTCTACATCAGGAAGTGATTTAAGATGGCACTCACCATTTGCATTTCCAACCGCCCTTGGGTACAGTGTGCAGAGGAGGGTCGAGGCAGTACGTGTGGTAACTGATGTCACAGTCATCACAAAGCAGCAAGCGAGATGGGTCTGTGGCCTTACCACACACTTCACAAACTATGCACTCCACACATCGCCAGCCCTTCAGCAGCATCACCTTTGTAATCTAGATACAGAAAACAAGAGGATCAAATTAAAAAAAAAAAAAATATTAAAAGGAATTTTAGCATGGTTTGGCTTTCCTTTTCTACGCCAGTTGCTGATAGAGGAAGAGATGATATTTTCCTGGTAGGGAAAGTATAATGCGTACCTTGCTGTTTACACAGTAGGGGTGATAGCACTGCGAACACTGGGAACATGCTAGAAGATGCCCCTCTGAGCCACGTCCAAAGCTGCCACAAACAACACACATATCCTAAAGGACAAATTGAAAGAAAAAAAAATTAATTAATAAAAGCCATTGAACTATACACTGACTGAAGTAAAAAACTAACCCGTGTGCCGAAAAAAACTCACCTGCATGAGCACAAATTTGTCTGTGTTGGAAAAGAGCACCACTGTGTTTTGCATGGTATCATCCTCCTCTTCCTCCTCCTCTTTACCTGGAGAGCCTTCAGGATCGACCATCTGATGACACAGTGGTTAATACATTTAAATGGGAAATGACAAAATATATTCCGCGGTCAAAAGAGATCTACAATAACCCAAGAAGAGGACTCCATAGAATAAGATGTCTTTATATCTTATAGATCACATATTGATATTACATTTCAGGTTTACGTTTTGGCCAAACTTTAGGAAGTGGATGCATTTGAGAGACCAGTAGTCTATTAAGGGGCGCAAGCCTCACAATAAGGCACATCTATAACCCTCCATGTGCCAGAAAATCAAATCAACGCCAGCAATGGGCTAGCATAGATATGACCTTTAATTACACCAGTGTCTGGCACATATTATAGTAAATTTGCAAGGCCACACCCCCAATGATCCATCCACTTATCTAACAGTTATTTTGTTTTGTTTTTTAAGCACAAGTAAATATCAACTTTGATATATGTTGTAACTTTGGTATATATTGTCCTCGTGGGATTCCTTTCTGTCCAGATTTAAAGAGGTATTCCAGTTACCATAAATATAACTTATGTTTTAGACTAATTCATCATCAATAATTACAGTGATCCCTCAAGATACAATGGCCTCAGGATACAATATATTCAGCATACAATGGTCTTTTCTGACCCATTGTAAGTTGAAACCAGACTCAACATACAATGTCTCAGACTCCAACCAATCAAGGCCACTACTCTGGTAAAATATCTGTATTAGTTGCTAGTTAGCATCTATTCCTGACTGTTATATGTAAGAACTTGTTTTATCTGTCTTAGTTATCTGCTTATTTTTCTTAAATCTTCATTTTCTCTTATCTTGTACATTTGGGGGCTTTGGAACCAATTACTCAAGATACAATAGTTTCAACATACAATGGTCATCATGGAACCAATTAATATTGTAACTTGAGGGACCACTGTATAATGTCAATTTCACATATTTACCGTTCAGTAGTTATAAAAGAATTTTTCTTCCTCTGCTACCCACTGTGTTTCCTCATAAGTTACCATGGCATCGACCTGTAGTTCTGAGCCTTTGTCAGGTCGAGTATGCTCAGTGTGTTGCTATCAATTCTCTAGCTAATTGTCAGTGTGCTTACCGAGTAGAGGGGGCGTGCCTGCACTGTTATATCAGGCAGCCAACCAGTAATCATCAACACTCACAGCAGGAAAGCTATGGATTGTGGGGATTGTAGTTTTGTGAGGGAAGATCAGGTGCCATGATACTCTGAGTGTGCTGCAGGTCACACACGAGCTAGACAAATGGATTGCAAGATAAATGGAAACTCTGGCTATATGTACAGGTATGGGTTCTGGATGGGTCACAGCTAGAGATGAGCGAGCATGCTCGCAGTGCCATGCTTGAGTGCGTATTTTGCGTACGCATTTTAAAATTCCTACGCTATTCATACGCATATTTAATCTATACGCAAATGCGTACGAATTGCGTACAAATTCAATTTGTACGCAATTCGTACGCATTTGCGTATAGATTAAAATATGCGTATGAATAGTGTAGGAATTTTAAAATGCGTATGCAAATAGGCAAAAATGGCACTCGAGCATGCTCTGCTGAGCATGCTCGCTCATCTCTAGTCACAGCCTTAATGCAGTTTTTCAAAAATTAAGTTACTTTACCGGAATACCCCTTTAACAGTATTTCTGTTCTCACCGGCAAAGTTCTCAATGGAAGAGGTTGTAGACTTTAATCTTGATCTTCCTCTGCCCCTGCTACCAGCCCCACTACCTCCTCGGGGTCGCCGCCTTCCCGGAAAGCTGCTGCTTCGACCCTTTAGATAGGACATAATGGCATTAACATGTAAAAATATACAACATTCAAAAAGTCATCAAACAAGGAAAATGCATTAAACAAAAGATGTACAAAAAAAACAAAAAAAAAAACTTCTGTAACTTTCCAATGAAAGGAATAACGCTCCACTGCACACGCATCAAGACAAGCACAAGTCAGATTTCTGTACAGGGAGGATGACAACCGATATGCACCACCTCCCGATGAAGTGATAGATTGGGCTACTTAGGTCATTTATACTACACAGCCTCAGGGTCTTGAAGACCTCACTGCAAATGCTTCTCTAATACATGAAAATGCAATAGTATCTGAATGTGCCATAACCAAAGCTGTATACTGACGAATCTCTACAAAATGTATAGTCACATATTGCAGCAGGTTTAAAGGCGAGTTCCCACCACCTCTCCTGTTCTACTCCGTTAGAGGAGCTGAACGAAAATTGTGGAAGTGCTGTGACCTCTGACACTCTGATCCGGTCCCTGTATCCGGCATGTATGCCAGCTATCGGCTGGACAAAAAAATACTACATGCATTTGTTGTCCAGTAGAAAGCCGGCATACGAGTCAGAAAGCAGCAGGATCATCACTGGATACAGTGAATGGGGATCCAACGGTGCACGGTCCTGCTGCCGGATACAGTGAACTCCAGCAGTCTCTCCGCTGGACCAGGAGTTCACAGTGCGTATGTGAACACGGCCTAACTGAAAAGAATAGAGCTGAACAGAATATTGACTACATTCGGGATTCTGATTTCCGCTGGACAAAGTATCGCATACAGGAATTTGTTGGTGCAAATAAACCACAATGTAATCTTTTTCTCTCCCTTAGGGTTGAGACTATGAAGGAAAGAGCCACATTTTCTCACAGTTTACAGTTCTAAAGAATATCAGGAGAAAAATAAAAATGACATGCACATTATAAAAATATGCGGAAGTGATGAGACATGCCAATTTAGGGGGGTAACCGTTAATACTAGAGCTGTTAACGTCAATCAGGAGGAAAGAAATCACCAAACAGAACTAGGAGTCTAGAATTGACTCCAACCGGATAGCAAGGTCCTGATATGGAGCAGAGTCGGGGTTGTAGTATTATAATATAAGCCATACTATGCACCTTCATTTTAAAATATTATGCTGCGGATGGCCTATCCTCAAGACGAGTCAAAAACACACAAGCGTTTATTCTGCTACTGGCGTTTTTGTTAATTAGGTGACGCGTTTTGAATCTCTGGCATTTGTTTAAAAATGCAGAATACTGAAGCCTTTCTGGCATTTTGACAACTCGATAAAAGGGAGGGGGAAAAAAAAAAAAGCCATAAAAATTCATGCGATACATAAGAAACCACCAGTCGTTTCCATGGCATTTTATAAAAACATAACATGGTAGTAGAGCGTCTGAACTATTAAATATCATGATATTTGTTACAACTAAGGCTACTTTCAGTCTGGTGGTAGCCTTTTCCGTCAGGCTGTTCCGGATCTGTGCTACCGCAAGTCCACAGTACCGCCGGAAGTTCACTCCGGCCCCAGCCCGGAATAAAACTACAGCACGCTGCGATTTTTGTCCAGCCGCCCCCCTCTGCATGTTTATAGTGAATGGGGCCGGAGCGGTGGACTTTGCGCAGCACGGATCCAGCAGGCTGTTCCCTCACCGGAACAGGCTGCCTGAAAAGGCTACCGCAAGTGTGAAAGTGGCCTAAAACACAAAAACAATATAAAATTGGTATCGGCATAATCAACCTGACCCACAGAACAGCGATAAAGGGGTTGTCTCATCTCAGACAATGGGGGCATATCTCCAGGAAATGCCCCCATTGTCTGATAAGTGCAGGTCCCAGCAGTTGGACCCACACCTATATTGAGAACGGAGCCCCCAAAAGTGGTGGAGGGCGCACTGCACATGTGCAGCCGCCCCCTGCCTCAAATAACCGAGTGCTGGCTCGGCTATTTCCGTTTGGCCCATAGAAGTGAATGGGAGCGGTGGCCGGTCATGTGCGGTGCGCTCCTATTCACTCCTAAGGGAAGAGTGCTTGGTGGTGGATGGACCGGAGTACTTTGCGGGGCTCCGTCCATAGCGATGTGCCCCCATTGTCTGAGATGAGTCAACCCCTTTAACATGTCATGTCTACCACACACTAAAAATGGCAGCATTAGCCACCGCCATGGATGTACAGCTTACAGTCCTGGGCTTTAATTTGTGGCTGTTAAAACGTTGCAGTGGGTGCCATCTTGGACAGACTATATTAAAGGGTTACATCACTCAGCAATCCCCTCCTTGACAAATACATGCCTTTCTAATTGGCGGTTTTGGACAATTCATCAAGCACTTAACGTTAATTCATAACTAGTTACTAGCATTCTTAGGCTACTTTCACACTAGCGTTTTTGCTGGATCCGGCAGGGATCAGCAAAAAACGCTTCTGTTCTGATAATACAACCATCTGCATCCGTTCTAAACGGATACGGTTGTATTATCTTTAACATAGCCAAGACGGATCAGTCATGAACACCACTGAAAGTCAATGAGGGCGGATCCGTTTTCTATTGTGTCTATTGAAGGGTTATTCTGTCTGCGATGGGGACTCAGACAGAACGGAATGCATTCTGGTAAATTCAGTTTTGTTCAGTTTTGTCCCCATTGACAATGAATGAGGACAAAATGGAAGAGTTTTCCCCGCTATTGGGAATCCTATAACGCAGGCGTGCACAACCTTTTCTGGTTGGGGGACCACATTATCAGACTGAAGGAATCCCAAGGGCCGAAAATAAGAGTTAAAGGAGTATTACCAACTGTATTTATGGCGTATTGTACATACAGTATATACTATAAATGTCTGGTTACCTCCAGGGTTCCCATCTAATGGGAGAATACATGAAAAATGCATGTGAGCAGCCACAAGACATAGACATACATGTGTGTTACCAGATGGTTGGGGGTCGCACAGAATAATATCAAGGGCCGCAGGTTGTGCACCCCCTGCTATAACGGATATCAATAGCAGAAGGCGCAAGTGTGAAAGTAGCCTAACTTCAATTTAGAATTACATTCTTCGTTAACAAATTAGTCAAGATTACACACAAAATTTCACTTACTTGTTTGACTCTTGATCGCCCAGGAGAGCACTTCCGTCTTGACTTCTCCCCATCTAACTTCCCAATAGAGGGGTCATATAACAGAGAGTCATCAGTTTCTGGCATAGAGTCTGTGCACAGCCTCAAAGAGCCATCCTCCTTGTGCAAGCACATCCCCATACAGAGGGACCCGCCCTCAGGGTCAGGTGAACCTAAAGCATCAGAGCCGTGAAAGCTACCAGTTGTATCACCCTGGCTCAGATTGGAGATCTCATTTACTATGTCTGACTTGATGATAGTGCATCTTATGGGCATCTGAACTTTGTCCGCAGATAATTCCCCTGCAACATCTTGACCTATTGTGTTGTCATAGTGTAATGTTCCTCTTGCAGACTTACAAGGAGGCTCATCAGAGTCCACCATCATTTCAGAGTCTAAAACAGATGGTTGCTGAAATAAACGATTGCAAGGGTCCTCTTTAGTCCTAGTAGGACTCCGGCAGGTTCCATCCCCTAGGCTCAGCGAGTCCATAGGTTGTGTGTCCTCATCTGCAGAGGCATTTGCCTGAGTCCTATCTGGAGTTGAAGGTATAAATGATGATGTCTGGTGAGGAGGACTTTGTGAAAGTAAAGACACCATTTTTTTCTGGTGATGGATGTTTTCTGTGCCTTCTTCCTCAACTTCCATATCTTCATCTTCCACTGTGACGAGAACAGGAGCCTCCTCAAGTGATGCGCATGGGTCAAATGTCCTCTCCTGGTGTGATGGTTCTGCTTCCAAAGGAGGAGGACTTCTGGTCTCGATTGGCAGCGGAGGGGTGTTGGGAAGCATCTCTGGAGCCTCAGCAGCTTCGTTGTCTGAAGAACCAAGCCCATCTTCATCCATTGTTGAAACTTCTAGAAAAACGGAAAATAGTGCAGCAACATTAAGTAATATTTTATGCACAAAAGGACATAACAGCAAAACATATCAATTAAAGGGAACCTGTGATCTCCGAAACACCCCCTGAACTAGAGTAAGAGATGTATAGTGTAAGTGATGCTGAATCTGAATATGTAATTTTATCTTCATACTCACTTCCATTCTGACGCTGTGCTCCCACAAACCTGCAGTAAAATACATTGAGAGGACTCTTCTTTGAGTCCTCTCCATTATGTGAGTGAGCACCGGAGTCCAGTGAGTGCATTTTACTGCAGGTTTGTGGGAGCACAGCGTCAGAATGGAAGTGAGTATGAAGACAAAAATTACATATTCGGATTCAGCATCACTTACACTATACAACGCTTACCCTAGTTCAGGGGGTGTTTTGGAGAGGACAGGTTCCCTTTAAGTTTACTTCTGGCATTAATATTATACAGCGCTGTACAAATAGTGCAGTCAACATTACCGATGAGGCAGTGATGCTTGCCGCAGGGGTGCTTAGATGACACTTAATCAGCTGCCCCCGAAGTAAATGGAGACCTGAGGGGCAGCTGGATATGATATAATTTACTGAACAATTCCTTTAATACCGACCTAGTGGTTTGGCTTCACATTCTGAGAGGGCTGTATTTGGGATCTCAACACTCTTGTCCTGTTCCTCTTTCTTCTGTACGGCGGCCTGCTGTTTGCTACATGATGGACAGCTCGTGCTGTGCGCCACCGAGTCACACCTCTGTGCACAATGTGAATGATGGAACCTGGAGCAACACACAATAGAAACCAAGTCGTTTAAGTAATGCGCATACCATTAAGTGATGGAGGTACAAGGAGCACGCTGCACTCAGAATTACTTTTACTGAATACTTCAATAACACTTAGGAGAAACTAAAATTAGATGCTTCCTTACAAAAAAAAAAAAAAGTCAGATCCCACGCAGGAACAAGGTATACCAAATGAATGTTATAAAAAGCAAGCTATGCCAGATCTGAACGTCCTGTTCTATTGCCGAGTGATGTCGTTTCTTCCTGCATCATTTAGTGAGTTTAAAGGGTTGGCCACTTCCAGGCTAAATGGGCATGCTAGTCCATGTGGTGTCACCGTGACCAGACGTATAGACCACAACCGTCGTGTTCATGGGAACTAAAATGTTGGTCATCATATGGTTTAAAGGGTTTCTGTCACTAGTTTTTTCGGTATGAATCAGGCTGACATTAGAGATGTGCTAATGTCACCTGATTCCAAATATATATCTGTTTTATTTACTGGTGCCCCCATTTTTATATAAAATGAACTTTTATTTTATGCTAATAAGGCCTCTAGGTGCAAGGGGCGTTACCCCTGCTCCTAGAGGCTCTGTTGATTGACAGGCCCAGGCAGAGAAGAAACACTCCATTCACCATAGCTTGCAAGGACCTTCAATGATGTCATGACCATGTGATCAGTCACATGGTTAGGATCACACAAACAGCCTGTCTCCTCCTAAACCATGCGACTGATCACATGGTCATGACATCATTGAAGGTCCTTAAAAGCTATGGTGAATGGAGTGTTTCTTCTCTGCCTGGGCCTGTCAATCAACAGAGCCTCTAGGAGCAGGGGTAACACCCCTTGCACCTAGAGGCCTTATTAGCATAAAATAAAAGTTCATTTTATATAAAAATGGGGGCACCAGTAAATAAAACCGATATATATTTGGAATCAGGTGACATTAGCACATCTCTAATGTCAGCCTGATTCATACCAAAAAAACTGGTGACAGAAACCCTTTAATCATTTGACTGTCCTCTTACCTATCCACCACATCCTCTTCGGCGCACCTATGCATAAGAGGATGCGACCGTGGATCGGTAAGAAAGCATCCCAACCACGTCTACATAACCAGGGGACAGGCAGCCGGAGGCCGAGGTAGAAGCAGCTCAGGTGAGCTGAAGGTTATATGTCTGACAGCTTGGACTTGCATGACCTTTCAGTCTGCATTATTTAAGTGGCCTTTATGGTTCCCATGGACGCAGCACCCATGATGGTGGGATAGACAAAATGTAAGGGGACAGGCAGCCAGGGACCTTGACAGATGCACGTCACATGAGCTGAAAGGTACATGTCTGATCACTGTGGCACAGCATGGACATACAGAATGTGCCAATTTAGCCTGGAATCTTTTAAAGGGTCAATCCCTTTATGCACTTAGGGGGAAATTTACCAAGACAGGCATTTCACATGCCTGTGTTAATCTCTCCCCTGCATCCTTAAGGTGGACTGCAATTATTAAGAAGGGCATGGGAGCGGATGTAGATTTCCAGTATGTCAGTTTCCGGACATAAATCATAATACATGGACCACCTACTCTGGCCCCCCACCACTTGCCATTTTAAAAATTGGTGATCTGTGACCAAGACTCACAAAAAGTTACAACATTTTTCCCCTTAACAGCGTGCACCACATTTTGTGACTTTTTGGGTGCCACTTTTCTGGTGCAGAGGGGATGTCCCCCTTAGTCTTTCTGCTCTTGGAGAGCTGAGGAAGTAGCTATGCTTAGAGGACCTGTCACCACTCTTTGACATACCTGTTTTTGAAAATAATTGTACTCAACGTGAAACTAGAAACGTATGACTAAATTTAACATGCTGCGGTTTTTGTCCAGCCGCCTCTCGGCATGTTTGCCGTGCTGCGGCCAGCACTCCGGCCCACCCCCATTATAGTGAATGGGGCCAGAGCAGCCTTCTGCCAGCACGGTGGACTTGCGGTAGCACGGCAAACTGTTCCCCTGCTGGAAAAGGCTACCGCAAACTTGAAAGTAGCCTAAAACAGACACATCAGGATTGGTGACTTAAGGATATGTCCACACTGAAGGCATATGCTGCAGAACTGCAGCCATGTAGTAAATCCATAGCGTAGAGTCAATGGTCCTGCGGTGTGGATTCTGAATCTGCAGAATGTTAATTTTTGCTGCAGATATCCACCTAAGGTGAAATCTGCAGCAAATGCGCAGAATTGGAGTGAAAAATTTGCATCATTAGGGTACATGCACACGACCGTATGTGTTTTGTGGTCCGCAAATTGCGGATCCGCCAAAAAAAAAAAACGGATGATGTTCCGTATGGCATCCGTGTTTCCGTTTTTTTGCGCATCCATTGTAACAATGCCTATCCTTGTCCGCAAAACGGACAAGAATAGGACATGTTCTATTTTTTTTGCGGGGCTACGGAACGGACATACGGATGCAGATAGCACACGGTGTGCTGTCCGCATTTTTTTGCGGACCCGATGAAATGAATGGGTCCGCATCCTATCCGCAAAAAAAAAAAAAAAAAAAACGGACACAGAAACAAAATACGTTCGTGTGCATGAGGCCTAAAGCGGACATTTTTATTCCGTCAAACACACAGTATTATCATAAAGAGTACATTCTCTCTCCTTTACCCAGCCATCTTCCATTGTAAAACCTAGCAGTAGCCATGCCAATCAACAGAACCTGATCCTTAGCTCCAGGACTAGCCTCCTACTTTTATAGAAGTCACTTGAAATACACTTAAAAACAACAAATCATCCACACAACATGAGCGCATCAGTGTGAGGAGTTCTTTATAGCATGTACTCTGTGCTCTTACACAACCCAAAGAAACACGTATGAAATAAGAGACATCTTACTTTAAGCATTTGGGGCACTGGTTCATGTTCTCCAAGGAGCCAGGCTGATTACACTGAACACAGGGCTCTGCCATGCATCGCTGCTCTTGGCATTTCTTGCACACAGAGAAATCTTCATACCATGGACTCCCAGGCTCCAACTGTGCTGTGTGAGAGCCACAGATTCGACAGACACGGCAATGCTGCGTAGAAACATTGTACAACAATTATCTATCAGGAATAAAGTCTAAAGGGGTACTAAAGAGGTCGGCGGACCCTGCCATCCATATCTGATCGGCAGGGTCTGCCAACCAGCAGTAGCTCCAGAACTACACAGCTCTGTCCATTGTATAATGCAGGGATCAGCAACCTCCGGCACTCCAGATGTTCTATAACCTACAACTCTCAGGATGCTCCATTAAAGAAGAACTCCCGCAAAAAAATGTTTATTCTCTGACCTGTTAGAAAGGTGCATGATGTAATCTGTAGTGAATGTCATTTTCTTATCAGTGACTGTTTCTGTGACTAAAAACCTCTCTTCTTATTGTAGCTGGGTCATGTGACCAACTCCCTGACCTCCAACTGACCCAGGACAGGAAGCCAGTCACTGCTCTATTCATTCCTATGGGAGCCTCACTTTCAGTCTCATAGGAATACATAGAGAATTAGACTTCCTGTCCACACATAAGTCTATGTGTGAGTTGGTGGGTCTAATTGCTGGTCACATGACACAGATAAGAAACTTCAGGATGATATCAGTCAAAAATTCAGACACTGGTAAGAAAATGACATTCACTACAGATTATATCATGTACATTTCTAGCAGGACATGGAATAAACTTTTTGTCGGGAGTTCTTCTTTAACTTTCATGGGAGTTGTGAGAACAGCAGAGTATGTTTGCATGCTGGGAGTTGTAGTTTCACAGCAACTAGAGTGACGAAAGTTACTGATCCCTGGTATAGTGTATGGTGCTCGCTACTGCAGCACTTAAATTAAAGGGGTGAGACAACCCCTTTAAAGGGAACCTGTCATCACCTTTATGCTACCTGTACTAACGGCAGAATAAAGTAGAGACAGGTGAGTTGATTTCAGCGGTATGTCATTTATAAGTTAAAAGTAAGTGGTTGCCGAGAACCAACATCACAAACATTGCAGACTGGGCCTGGAAAAGAGTCAAGTCTTCATGAGAAGAGTCCTGGTTCTTCATGAATTCCTGCTCTCCCTGCCCACCTGCTGATGATTGACAGTCTTCTACCTAGTTTTCTCTCTTTTTCTCTAGGAGAGAACTGCCAATCGTCAGCAGATGGGCAGGAGTGCAGGAGATTAGGAATAACCATGACTCTTCTCCGGTAGATTTGACTCTTTTAAAGGCCTGAGCTGCAATGATTATGATGCTGGTTCTCGGCAACCATTTACTTTTAGCTCATGAGTGACACACCGCTGGCATCAGCATCTCTGTCCCTACTTTATTCTGCCCTCAGTGAGGGCAGCATAAAGTTGGTGACAGGTTCCCTTTAATTCGGCAGAGACATGAAAGCAAAAGGTTTGGATATCTGTAAAGCTCAATTTGCCATAAGTACAGTTGGGGGAGTCATGGCTGCAAGTAGTAGACAAGTTTTCAAAAGAATTGAGAAAGGACAGAGAAGAATTTTTAACAACCTAAATAAAGGGACAGATCCCCAATAGAGAGCAAATGAGGTAACAATCGAAATACCTTGCATTTCCATGAGCCTGCAGGCAGATCCTCAGTGGCAGGTTTCAGACAGACAGTGTGATATCCTTTGTTACAAGCATCACACACAATCATCGAATCCTTGCCAGGTTTTCTGTTTAGGGTAAGGTACAAATTAATAAAGGAGGAACATGGCATAAAGTATCCAGCAAGTCAACCCTAATCCTGTATCACAAGCGTTAGGCCTCTTTCACATGAGCGTTACGGATTCTCTCAGGATCTGTTCAGATAAAAACTGATGGTTTTGCACGCAAATGCAGTCAGTTTTGTCTGCGACTGTGTACAGTGTTTCAGTTTCTTCCGTGTGGGTGCAATCAGTTTTTGATTGACTGAAAGGGTTTGTGCATCAGAATTTAGCCTCCAAAACAGCAGTGTCATTTGCAAATCGAAATGAAACCCTGATAGACAGAAAGCCTTCTTTTATAGAAAACTTGTATGGTAGTTGTTTGTAAATAGCGTTTTCTATAATTATCCAATTAGGCCCCCTAGAAGTGCAGTAGGCTGTGAAACCCTGCACCTAGGAGCGGCCCGTAATAACGCGCCCTTACCCTTCCTCCCTTGCGTGATTGAAGCCGGGACCCGGGCGGCCGCCGGCTCTCAACGCTCGTGCGCAGATTGCTTATCGCAATGCCGGCGCGGGATTTCGCGATCGTACAGGGCGGGAGACGAAAGAGATGGCTGCCCGGCCCTGTCAATCAACGCAAGGGAGGAGGGGTAAGGGGCGTTATTACGGCCGCTCCTAGGTGCAGGGTTCACTCCTACTGCACCTAGGGGGCCTAATTAGCATATTATAAAAACGCTATTTTAACAAAAACTACCGTACAGTTTTTTATAAAAAAAGGCTGTCATCAGGTGTCATTTGCGATTTGCAAATGACACTCGGTTTTGTAGGCTAAATTCTGATGACAGAAACCCTTTATATAAAAAAAAAAAAAAAAAAAAAAAAAAAAACCACACACACACACACAACATGTACATCTAAAATGCGTGCATCCTCTACCCATACCCAAATACAGCAATTCTGGCTTTGTGGGGGTTTTTTATTACTGATTTTTAATGTTTTTATTAGTCCCCTCAGAGAATTTGAACATGTGATCATTTGATTGTATGTGCTATTCACAATCCTACTTCTGTATTGCTATTTTACCGGCATCCTATGTGCTGAATGGCGGCAGGTCGAGGGACCTTTAGAAGACCCTGGGCTGCCACAGCCCTACTTGACAAATATCCTATTGTTTTCACATCCTTTCTTGGTGCATGAGCGGCAGTACGACCTCCCATTGAAAAACAATCTGAGGTGGTCTCTCCATGTCCGCCTGGCACTTTTTAGTAGGGAATCCACAGCAAATTTAGCCAAACTCAACATGAACAGCCCCTTTATGTGTTCCACAACTTTAAAACATTTGAACAATAAAACATGAAATATTAAAATATGAATGAAGGGTGGCAGTAAAGTGACAAGTGCACATGGCTGGAACGGGACAAGCATACTAGGCTTTATTCACAGCCATATATTTGTGCTAAATCTGGAATGGATCAGCCATAGCCTTTGCTTGGAGTGGACCCAGTCACAAATTATATGCCTGTCATATGGACTTTGCAGTTTTGAATTTGAAAACTTTGTCCATTTCAACATTTTCTGGTCTAAATAATAAAAGCATTTAAATGCAAAGTATAAAATGAGTCTAAGGTTGTTAAAGGGGTTCTGCAGCCCCTGGATAGATCATCAGCATCTGATCGGCTGCGGTCCGACACCCGGGACCCCAGCTGATCAGCTGTTTGAGAAGGCAGCGGTGACTAGTTTCACTGGGTGGGGCTAAGCTCTGTTCACTTGAATGGAGCTCAGCCCCGGCCAGGCCAGTGAAACTAGTCATGACGTCACTGGGCCTGCGGTAAACACAGAGAAGGTTGCGGAGCTCCTGCAGCCCCGCTGCCTTCTCAAACAGCTGATCGATGGGGGTCCCGGGTGTCGGACCGCATCCGATCAGATGCTGATGATCTATCCAGGAAATAGATCATCAGTTTTACAGAACCCCTTTAAGTTTTACCAAACGTCTATAGTGAAATGGAAAAGTAGTTACACATGTAATAAGTCGGAGAGCACATAGGAGCATTTCACTCTTCTGCTTCCCCTTGATCACCACTACATAACACACTGTTCGGAAATGGTAGGCTACTTCAGGTAACTTTTTTTCAAAGCACAATAATATCATGTTTTTTATTTCCTACCTGCAACTTTGGCACACTTTACACTCAGGACACTGCCAGCCAGAGCGCTTCAATGGGGTTACGGTAATCTCCAGACAGGAGCCATGATAGTGCAGTCCACAACTGGTGCAGTACAGGAGGTCTGTGAGATCACCGGGCTTGTTACACAGCATGCAACACGAGTCATCTAGAGAAATGGTGAAAACAAAAAGAGGCATAAGACAGTGGACTATTATTTTCTTAGAAATGTAAAAATAAATAAATAAAAGACACGGAGTGGCTCTCCAAAAATCATAAATAATTTATGAGACTTTGGGAAAACATCATCCACTTTATAGAGTAAATATGATCCTAATGACCTTCAAGCAACACAATATATTCATGTGGACTATGATTGTTGAATTAGCCCTTATTCAGAAATCTGTGTCTGTCATGACATGTGGGGAGAGACTGTCAGCTTTTCAACTCTGTGTGTCACCCGTTTTCCAGGTGCACTGACAGGCTGATAAGAAAATTTCTAGGGTACCTCCTCCTACCAACAGTCGAAAAAAAAAAAAACACACACACTGGCAGCAAACGATGATGTACTGTCAGTGGTTTCATCAGTAGCAATATCACCCGCTCCCATCTCCAGTAAGGATGTCACCGCCTCCTTTCTCCAATACAGCAACCCCCAAGTTATCAGAGGGCAGCTGCGCATGTATGGCCATCATCCATTTATTTCTACAGGAGTTCTGATACTAGCCAAATCCAGGCTTGGCAATTTACGGCAGTCACACACAGGTGACTGGAGCGGCGGCTGCTCTTGCGTGGTGCGCTCTCCATTCGCTCGGCTATTTTCAGAACGCCCATAGAAATAAATTGAGAGGACGCTGCATATGCATGGTGCGCTCTCATTCACTTTCGGGTGGACCTGCACCTATCCGACATTGGAAGCATATCCTAGCTATAGGTTGGAGAGGAAGAAATCCCTTTAAACGAGCGTGTCTGCTCAGCAAAATTGACCAAAGCCATGCATTTGTTATGGAAAAATAAGGATGTGTGAATAAAGACATTAAAATCAATGCATATGTGTGTTGTCCGTGACCCACTGACGTGTAACAATAACGTATGTAAGTAGCACCAGCCTTAAAATTAAAATGGAAAACTACATGAGGGCAAGTAAATGAACAAACAGGCTGAACTTACCCATTGCAGGCGCTTCTGCCACATGCTCTGTGCACAACAATTTTAAGGTCTTCATTGACTGGAAGGATCCACTCGCAGCAGCGCATGGAAAATGATATCGGCGCAGACACCCTTTCGAGTGGCACTGAATGGTAGCACCCATCCGTTTACAGTATTCACATTTCTAGAAGAGACAAACAGGTTGACATCTCCCTGCTAAAGACAATCCTAGGAGGGCTGTAGAAGACCACCCTTTACAAACCTGTGATATCCCTGAGAATACAGCTACGTCCACATTAGTCAGTCCAGTTCCTTCCACATTCTGGACTCCATGTGACCAAGACGCACACCAGTAGTGAACCCAGCAGTGACCTGTGCAAGGAAGGAACGTAAGCTTTAATAAGACATAGAAGTAATCATCAGATCATCGGTATTATCCTGGAGATTTAATAAAATCCTAACACTTTACACTGGCGCTCCAAATACAACCACAAATAAAGTGGAGAACAAATATGGATGTATGATGATATCTCCTTATAGGTGTAACAGATTCTCATTCTTCCCCCTAAACGAAAACCCAGCCAAGACATAAGAATAAGGCAACATTCACACAACAGTGGGGAAAACAAAACAAAACAAAAAAAGACAAAAAACAGTTAAAAACAGTTAAACTGTCAAGTTTTTCACAGATGCCTTTCTGAAAAAAACAGCCTTTAAAACCAGTCAGCTCCACGGTCAGTTAAAGTGATTATCCGAGACTATAAAAAGCTCCCCCATATGCCGGGCCCTTCACAATGAATATACTAACCTGGCTCCCCGCTCCATGCCTGGTCCCCGCACCGCAGCTTCTCCCCGTGCGCAGATGAAAACATCCAGTGTCGGGGGGATCAGCCAATGGCAGACGGTGACAAGCCTCCTTAGCGTCACCCGCAATACTAGGGAGGCTTGTCCCTGTCCCTGCCTGCCATCGGCTGCTCCTCCTCAACACCGGATCTTTTCATCCGCGCACAGGGAGCAGCAGCGGAGGTGCAGGGACCAGGAGCAGCGCAGGGAGCCAGGTAAGTATATTCAGTGTGAGGGGCCAGGGCATATGGGGGAGCTTTTTATAGTCTTGGATAACCCCTTTCTAAAAATGCTAACGACAGCAATTAAAAAAAATAATTTTCATTGTTGTCTGAACAAAGCCTAAGAGTAGCTTTTTGGCTAAACGTTGTTGACCTAAATATTCGCCATTTAGTATCATAGAAGAACAAAAAGCCAGTCACCAGTTCATTTCAAATCTCACCTGAAGGTTCAAAGAGCTCCTCTGGTAACACGGACTCGGCAAACCCAATGATAGAAGGATCCAAGTACTCTGTGCCGATCTCTTGTACCCGACACAGAGCAGGATCCAGCTGTGGGCGGCATGGAGAAGGATCAAACCGCAGGAGTTCCCGCTGTCCCTGTGGACTCCATTCTCCACAGTTGCAGAGAGCACAGCGCCTACAGAGAAAGCAAAGAGATACCAAAACTATAACTAAAAGCAAGAACTCCACCTACCATTACGGGAGGTGAGCAGAAGGAGGACTGTGGTAAAAGATACAACTACATATATTTTCTCAGAGCATAAACATACCTGCTACATGGTGTGCCCACGACAGTGCCATCGCCTACAACACATGCAGTTGGCGATGGATTGCTGGGCTCATCTGCTTCCGCTCCACAGGCCACATCAGAGGCATTTTCATCAGCTAGGGAGAATAAATGAAACCATTTACATGAACTCACACAATATTGTACATTAAATGATAAGGAAAAGCGAAAATCATTCCAACAAGGAGCACCTGCCAGAGACAGGACTGTGTGGTCAGGTAGGAACTGAGTGGACAGAGCCTGATGAACCATTCCCAAAGACTTCAGCCACTGTGACATACCTCTACATCATAGTGGCTGAGGGCTTGTATGGAGTGGGCTACTGCTCTAAGCCCGCTCCATACGCAGCAGGTGCAGCTGTATAATACAGCAGTCACGTGGCCTCAATGACGCCACGACTGCAGCATCTGTGGGGTGAGGCGCCCTCTGCTTTCCGATCTGAGCCCCTGCAGTGAAACTCTGATCGGCTAGCATGACAGCCTGGGGCTGCACAGCTCAGCAGGTAGAGCAGCAGAATCCCTAGTTCTCTATTATGGTGAATGAGACAAGGGGTCAAAAGATCCCAGGTACTAGCCCCCTAAGGGGGCTACAAGTTATAATTTAAAAAGTAGAAAAAAAAGTTGGAAAAAACCCCCCGAAAATATTTAAAGTTCAAATACCCTCCACTTTCCCAATGTTACGCTACTGTCACATTAGTGTTAGCAGGGTCCAGCAGGCTGTTCTGGCAGGGGAACAGCCTGTCGGATCTGTACTAACACTAGCCTATGTGCGCAGCCGGACGTCATCGGCGCAGGCGCAGTGAGGTAGCCGGGAGCCCAGCGGCCAGTGCCGCTCACTGCGCCTGCGCCGATTTTATTCCACACAGCGCAGGCGCGGGATTTGAATCGCGCACAGGGCCGGCAGAGGATCGAACAAGCTGCCTGGCCCTGTCAATCAAGACAAGGAAGGCGTGACAGCAGGTGGGCAAACGGAGCTTACTAGGTGCAGGGTAACCGCCCCTTGCACCTAGTAAGCCTAATTAGCATAAAATAAAACATCATTTTTATCAAAAACGGGGGCACCAATAAAAAAATTAATACCAGATTGGGCATCAGGTGACATTTGCACATTGCAAATGTCATCCTGTTTAATATGCCCAGATCTGGTGACAGAAACCCTTTAAAAACAGTAAAATAAATTAAAAAAAAAATAAAAAAATTTGGTATCGCCATAATCGTATTGAGCCGTAGAACACCAGGACGTGAAGAATGGATAATTAAAAAAAGTCATGAATATTGAAATGTGGACAGGAAAAAATGAAAAATCAAAAAACTAAAATGGGGGGTTAAGAGGGTTAAATGACATTAGATAGCACAAAGTGATAAAAGGTGGATATAGACGGGCCAATGAGAAGCAGATTGTTGGGTAGGAAATGCTCCTTCCCGACAGTCGGCTGCTCGTTCAGTGGAGGAGAAGTGCTGTATTTTTATGCAGTGATCTCCTCCACAGTATAGGAACTAACGGTCGCTATTGAGATCGCTCGTCCTCAATACAGCCGCACTGTTTCTGGGCAGATCACTGTTTGGACCACACGATCTGCTGCCCAGAAACGATGATTTAGGTGCCTGCACGAACGACAGAATGACTTGATAAACGAGCGTTTCACTTGTTCATTGGGTGACATGTAGCACCTTTAGACAGATTATTGGGAACCAGGTACATCCCCTTGGCCGTCTAAATCTACCTTAAAGGGGTTGTCCGGGTTCAGAGAAGAACCCGGACATACCTGCAATTTCACCCAGGCAGCCTGCCTGAAGGGGACATCGGAGCATCTCATGCTCCGATGCCCCCCCCTTGCCCTGCGCTAGATCGCGCAGGGCAAGGTCTCTTGTTTTGAAAATACTCGCTGCCGGGCGGGTACTTCCGCCCGGCAGTGAGTTCGGTGACGTCACCGGCCTTAATGGGCCGGCTTTAGCGCTGCCCTAGCCGTTTTACTGGCTAGGGCAGCGCTGAAGCCTGTCCATCAGCGCCGATGACGTCACCGACTCACTGCCGGGCGGAAGCCTCTGCCCGGCAGGGACCGGTACGTCACCGGAACCCGGCGAAATTCCTTTGCCCTGCGCTAATTAGCGCAGGGCAAAGGAGGGCATCGGAGCATAGGATGCTCCGATGCCCTCTTCAGGCGGGCTGCCTGGGTGAAATTGCAGGTATGTCCGGGTTCTTCTCTGAACCCGGACAACCCCTTTAAGACTGGTGCATGGTACCTCCTAATAAATGCCATGTACTGATCTGGTGAAGGGCGAGGGTATCACTAAACAGCCTGTCTGCAGCTTATGCTCTACATCATTTCAACAAGTAACCACTGCAAAACTGAAGTGAAATTACCTGATGCTTCAGATTCTTTGTCCTCGCTGGATGGTTTCTGATCATCCATCCCTGGCCAAAAACTCTGACTATCCCTTTTAGGGCGACCTACAGGAGGATAAGAGATTGCGGTTATAGGAATATTCCCATTTCTAACATACCAAGTAAAAACAAACATTATACCAATTAAAAATGAGCACTAACATTCCTAATTATTAAAATGTGTGAAGCAGCCTGAAGGCGAGTAATTGTCTAGCGTGGTCTCAACACCATATTTTCTGAAATGTGAAACATTTAAAGCAGAGATTTTTTTTCTATCCCCACAGATGGGGCTCATTCAGTCGAACGTAAGGACGCTACGCAAGGTTGCGGTCCGCAATACACAGGCACTGGCTGAGCGAACTTCGTGCTGCGGTGCGGACCCAATGGCTTGAATGGGTCGGCGATCTGCAAGATACGGTGAAAGTCCGTGCAGAGGCCTGAAAGACCAAGGAGGGGCGTCTAATCGGTGCCCGTGCTCTGCAAGAGATAGGACATATTTTGCCACATCTCACGAATCGCAGAACCATTCAAGTCACGGACTCACCACATCACTCAGTTCACACAGCCAATTCCCATGTATTGCCAACACGGGCACCTGTGAAACTGCCCTTTTATTCTGCTCCCATCCTCCAAAAATAAAGTGGTTGGTCCAATATCTTAGGCCCCTTTCACATGAGCGTGTCGGATTGACTCCGGATGCATTCAGGGAAACTCGCACCATTTTGCAAGCAAGTTCAGTCAGTTTTGACTGCGATTGCATTCAGTTTTTTCCGCGCGGGTGAAACGCGTTTTGATGCGTTTTTTTACACGCGTGATAAAAAAAAACTGAAGGTTTACAAACAACATCTTTTAGCAACAATCAGTAAAAAATGCATTGCATCCGGACTTGCTTCAGGACGCAATGCGTTTTCACTGAAGCCTCATTCACTTCTATGGGGCCAGGGCTGCATGAAAAACGCACAATATAGAACATGCTGCGATTTTCACCCAACGAAGAACTGATGTGTGAAAAAAAAAAACGCTCATGTGCACAGACCCACTGAAATGAATGGGTCAGGATTCAGTGCGGGTGCTATGCGTTCACGTCACCCATTGCTCCCACGCGGTAAACTCGCTCGTGTGAAAGGGGCCTTACTATTAGGGATGAGCGAATTTCAGATTTTGAAGTTAGTTTTCGGTTTGGGTTGTGGAATAAGCTGAATTGCGTTCTGAATTCCGCTACCACGGACCATAATGCAATTCCATGACGCAATTCCGTTATTCATTCCGTCATAATAGAAGTCTATGGCCTGTATAACGGATCTGTTACGTTTCCGTTTTGCAGGCGAGGACTCCAACGCAAGCGTGAGAGTAGCCCAAGTTATTACAGGATAAATCTATGTGTTAGGATAATCTTCCACCGCGACACTGTACTGTACTTCAGAGATTTACGTAACCTTCCAGGATTATAGGAAGATAGCTATATCACACAATGAACGTCTTAGACTGTATCGCCAGATTTCCAGGTGTAGTATTTATCTCTATGCGTCACAAAAACCAAAATGCCTTTAACGTGAAGTGTGTCAGGCAAAGTAGAAGAAAGCTTCTTTCCCAATCTGTGCTGCTCCTGGAGCCACATGGCCAAAGAACACAAAGGCTTCAGAGCAGCGCTTCCTGTTTTCTCCATCTCCTGAGATGAAGTGAAACTGAAGACTTTGCTCTCAGGACCCGGCAGTAATTACAGAGGTGCAGGCCTGGTCTACAGACTCCTCAGTATGAAGAAACGCAAGTAAAACTAAGGCCCATTTCACACTTGTGTAGTTTTTTTTTTTTACACGGTATTCAGATACAGCAGATAATCTCAATACAGGGGGGGAAAAAAACGTTTCCATTTAGTCCTCATTCATTCTGAATGGAAATTCGTTCTGGATCAGGATGTCTTCCACTCTGAAAGCATTCCAGGTCAAAAAAGCAGATCTGTCACTAAAACCAATATAAGTCAATGATGACGGATTTGTGTTTTGTTTTTTATTTGAGATCTGTCACCCTTTGACTTTGAATGCATTTAAGATCCGTTTTTTCCTTTTTGATTTCACAAAACCGCATCCTAATGGAACAGATGCATCCTGATGTGCAGAATCAAAACAGATCCGTTTAATTCCGGTATCGAGATCCTCTGTCGGATCTCAACACCAGACTTAATGAAGAACTCCCGACAAAAAATTTATTCCATATCCTGCTAGAAATGTACATGATATAATCCGTAGTGAATGTCATTTTCTTACCAGTGTCTGAATTTTTGACTTCTATCATCCTGAAGTTTCTTATCTGTGTCATGTGACTAGGAATTAGACCCACCAACTCACACATAGACTTATGTGTGGACAGGAAGTCTAATTCTCTATGTATTCCTATGAGACTGAAAGTGAGGCTCCCATAGGAATGAATAGAGCAGTTACTGGCTTCCTGTCCTGGGTCAGTTGGAGGTCAGGGAGTTGGTCACATGACCCAGCTACAATAAGAAGAGAGGTTTTTACTCACAGAAACAGTCACTGATAAGAAAATGACTATCACTACAGATTATATCGTGCACCTTTCTAACAGGTCAGAGAATAAACATTTTTGCGGGAGTTCTTCTTTAACAACGCAAGTGTGAAACAGGCCTAATAAAACTTAGATTTGTATCCACACACATTATAAACATGCCTAAGTATATAAATCATAATGTAAAGATACAGTAGGCAAAATGTCAAATTGGAAACAAAAAAATAAATAAAAATAATAATTGACAGACAACTACCAGTTTTCATGCAGATTAACCTCTCTGTGTGAACATACCCTGAGAATTACAATGCAGTATATTGAGGAGAGTCTGACATATGTCTATGCATGACAAAGATTGTCAAATAAAAGGGACACCAACACACAGAAAAGCCTGCAGATTACAGCTGATCACTGTGGGTCCCAGCGGTGTAATACCCTATGATCAGCTTACTGCTGGGGAACCCTTTACCAAAACAGGACTCTACAAGGCAGACAGTACTTAGGCGGTTTTGTCATGGGGAAAAAAAAAAAAAAAAAAAAAGTGCCACAAAGGAAATAAAGCCACACTCGCCTGACGCAGACGTTCTGAGGCTGGTACAGCGGGCACTGATCTTCACTTTGTGCTCCGGGCTCCACCCAACAGAAATGCAACATCAGCCAATCACTGGCTATAGTGCTGATCCGCCTCAGTCAGTGATTGGCTGTGCCGGCCCTTCTGGCATGTCAAGCTAGGACCAGGAAGTGAAGAGCAGCTCAGACTGGACCAGAGTGTGAACATTAGCGATGGGTTTGTATCGGTAAGGGGGAGTATGTTGGGTTTTTTTTGTTTTTTGTTTTTACCTTACGTGGTCCATTTTATTTTATCCTAGAAAACACCTTTTAGGCTTCATTCACACGACCGTATGTATTTTGCGGTCCGCAAACTGCGGATCCGCAAAAAAAACGAATGACGTTCCGTATGGCATCCGTGTTTCCGTTTTTTTTTTTGCGGATCCATTGTAACAATGCCTATCCTTGTCAGCAAAACGGACAAGAATAGGACATGTTCTATCTTTTTTGCGGAACGGAAATACGGACATACGGAAACGGAATGCACACGGAGTACCTTCCGTTTTTTTTGCAGACCCATTGAAATGAATGGTTCCGCATATGGTCCGCAAAAAAAAAAAACGGAACGGACACGGAAACAAAATACGGTCGTGTGAATGAAGCCTTAAAGCAAGAAAAAAATTTAAGAAAGTACGTGACATTTATAGTGTGCCTTAACTTTTTATAAATTTAGCACCAACAATGACAGACAAAACTGCAATATTCTGAGACCGAGTCAAAGCAAGAACACTGATAAATTTATAAATGTTCCCCACATCATCACCTTAGTAAAAAAAAAATAAATAAATAATAGTGACGCCAACATAGGTCATGATACTGCACAGCCGTCCATTCAACCTCTTAGGGAAGGGGGGTGTGAAGAGAGCCCCCCGCCCTCCAGCTACTAAAAGAGCACATGGACAATCCCTTTAAAGTGACCTACATATGGCGATAAAAGAAATCTGAACCATACATCATACACATTCCAAACTTTCATCATCACATGACTGGTTCATTATAACAACTACATGTACACCATATGTTTGCTTAAAGGGGCTTTTCACTTTTTAGATACTGATTATCCATCCTCCGTGTAGGTCATCAATATCAGACATGTTAAGGTTCAACGGGCGCAGGAAGGAGGATCCTGGATCGGACACATGCGTCAGAGTGAGAGCTCATGTACACAAACGTACTTAGTCAGTGCCCATCTTGCGGGCCGTAAATGGTACGCGATATACGGGCACTGGCTTTGTGCACTCTGTGGTGCGGATGTGGTCCCACTGACATGAATGGGTCCTCAATCCACAACATTTTGCGGAGCAGAGGCGCGGATCAGAAGCTTACGGAAGCACTACGACGAGGTTCTGTGGGCTTTCGGGTCCGTGCCTACACACTGCAAAAAACAGAACATGTTCTATCTTTGGCCACATGTTGCAGAACGTGGACCTATTCAAGTTAATGGGTCCACATCCGCATGCACCCTGATACTGAAATTTAGAGTTTCTTCTCCAGCACTCCAAAAAAAAATATAACCTGTATTGAAAGCACATGAAAAACATCTTGCAAAAAACACTAACAAAACAGCCCACACATTTCGGACTCAGTGTGACTTCGTCACGGCATTTTAACGTGTTTTCAATAAAGGATATTTTTATGGGGTGCTGGAGAAGAAACTCTTCATTGCAATTGTGAATAAAATACTGCAGAGTTTAGGGACCACTCGCACTATTATAGGGGTCAATGTAAAGTCCAAGTGACAAGACACAATCAAGTGTAACATAACTTGTCACCGACGATGAGGATCACACCACTGTGCTACCAAGTATTACCAAAGTGCCCAAGCCTGTGATGTGTCGCCCTCTTCTGTGATATAAAACAGTTGAAAACTTCCCACGCGTTTCGGACAGAGTGACTTGTCCTTAGTCATGGCATTGTAACGTCTTTTCAATAAAGGACATTTTTATTGGGTGCTGGAGAAGAAACTCTTCATTGCAAATCTGAATAAAATACTCACTTGCACTTTACATTAACCCCTTTAAAGTGCAAGTGACAAACATATGACTTATGTATTACGTACCATATGCCATTTAACATGACTGTTGTCACGGAGGATCACACCACTGCGCTAACAAGTCCATAAACATATTACCAAAATGCCCAAGTTCAAAGCCCCAAGCCTGTGATGTGGAGGCCTCTTTCGCGATATAAAAGGTTGTTCTAGTACGGGCTTTGACGGGGGAGAGACATGTTCTATTGACCTAAGTGTTACCTCATTTCCACAAGGAGAGACTGGTGCCAATTGTAACACAATCTGATGAGGACTATGTAGATGATAAAGGGCACAGAGGACCAGGAATGCAAAGACCAGAATCGGCAATTCGTCGTATTACTGCACACCATTCACAGCACTTCTAATTGGGTACTCTGAGAGGTGGTACAGCCATGGATGGCAGAAGAGCCTGGGAACGGGATGATCTGCAGCGGAGAAGATTAAAAGAAGGGCTCCGGGTTACTGTTCTGTTTGTTTCAGAGTTGAGGTTTGGATGGGCACATGTGCTATGCAGCTAGTAACAGGTGTTCTTAAACCAATGGTGCCAATGTCCAATAAATTAGCTTTACTTGCAGGTCTGCTAACCTACTTCCCAGCACCGCACTCCCAAAATGACCATAGGCAGCTTCCATTCCCTTACATTGGGGATAGACTTCGCATATTATGGTGCACCCCATATTTGCTACATAATTTGCAACTGTTTGAGTAGCGAGAAAAGGGGTAGGGCTTAGCGGGAGAGGGCAGAGCCTCCGCCACCCACCAGATTTACTGACCTAAGTTATAGCTCACGTCATAGAATTGAGTTTGTGGCACATGGAGGGGATCTTATAGGGAAAGGGCATGGCTTTGTGTGAAAGTGGCTTGGCTTAATATGCGACATTCAGCACCAAAACTGTGCCTGTTATAAATGTGCTGCAGGTCGAGAAAGGCTGAGTTTACGCCACCTACAGGCTTAGTAAATGACCCCCATTTAATGTAATCACATTTTATATATCACCACATAATGCTATGAAAAATGTGGTTTTTTTTTTTTTTTTACAAAACCATTGTGCTTGAAACCAGTCAAAAAGCTTCAGCTGCATTCAAGTTGAAAAACAGATCTGAATGTGGATACAATTTCAGCCGGTCACATCAGCAACGTGTGAACCCAGCCTCATGCACCATTTGCATATATTAAAACATCGTTTTTCTCAGCAACGCGGACACATATGAACATGGGACCAACACAGACGTCTTCAGCTGCCAAATGCACATGTAACAGGTCAGCCAGTGTCATAGGTACAAATCTGATAATAAAATGTCCTTTAAGGCCCCATTCACATGACCGTATAAATGGATCCGCATCCGTTCCGCATTTTTGCGGACCCATTCATTTCATTTCGTTGTTCCGTTCCGCGGCAAAAATATAGAGCATGTCCTATTCTTGTCCGCAAGCACGGACAAGAATAGGCATTCTCTATATAGCGCTAGTCAATGTGCGGTCCGCAAATTGCGGAACGCACATGGCCGGTATCCATGTTTTGCGGATCCGCAATTTGCAGACCGCAAAACACTTACGGTCGTGTGAATGGGGCCTTAAGTCGCACAACTTTTTTTTTTTTTTTTTTTAAGGGGGTTGTCTTACCTCGCAAGTTTATTGTATAGGTTAATGAATATTCACATTGCTGAGTTTCTAAAACCAAACTGGAATGTAAGGCTACTTGCATATGATGCGTTTTTTTCTGCATGGATTTTCAAGCAGAAATCCGCAGCATAATACAGCAAAGTGATTAAGACTTGCTAAATGTCATGTACACATTACATAATTTGTATGTGCGAAAACTGACCCGACGTGCGGCTTTTAAAATCCCATTAAACTATTGTTTGAGGGGATCCACACCTTAGGTAGAGTGGTCCCCCCCCCCCCCCCCCCCCCCACTGACTTCAATGGGGCTGTTAAAATACACAGAAAATCTGTGCCAAAAATTACAATAAATAGTACAAATTTATGAGTGCTTGCTTAAAGGGGTATTCGGAGACATTTATACAGATGATCTTCCTCTGGTAGGGGTCCGACACCCAGGACCCCGCCAGTCATCAGTTTAAAAAAAAAAAAAGTTCGAAAACCCCTGTAAATAACATTTCAGATTCTACATTTTCAGTTTCACACTCACCAAGCACAGCTTCAATGGGGCTGAGTCTACGCTATGTGACCAATGGACGCCACATCACTAGCCTAGAGGACTAGAGAAGGCCGTGGCACTACTGCGAGTGCTTCTCAAACAGCTGATCAGCAGGGGGTCCTGGGTGACTGATGACTTTCTTCCCGAAGCCATAATGTTTTTATTTTTCCATTTGCATTTGAGGCCTTGTTTTTTACAAGGCAATTTGTACTTTCTAATGGCACCATTCATTATTACATAAAATGTAGTGGGAAGCTGGATATATTAAACTAAAAAAAAAAATAAATAAAAATTCCAAATGAGGTATAATAGAAAAAAAAAAAAAAAACATAATTCTGACCCAGTTTTTAATTCTCAGAAAAGCCATTTAACGTTCAGAAGACCCAAGGCTGCCACAGCTTAATCTCGGCACGGAGGAGCCATTCAGGCCCTGGGAGAGCAGTAATCTGTGGGAAAGGCCAGTCAGATGATATAGGTTAACGGTCCGGCGTTATTGCATGTACAATGGAGATCATGAAAGGGTTAAGGTCTTCCCGATAACTGCCTGATCATCCACATGCACCAATCACCTCTGCTGTATGGGGACAAATGATTGCTTGATCCCATCAAAAATCACTGATTCTGGGCAACAGATTCCGGTTCAGGCTACTTTCACACTTGCGTTTGCAGGATCCTGAACTGATCAGTTTTGCCCTAATTCATTCTGAATGGAAAAGGATCCGTTCAGAAGGCATCAGTTTTGCTTCAGTTCAGTCTCCATTCCGCTTTGAAGGCCGACACTAAAACGCTGCTTGCTCCGTTTTGGTGTCCGCATGAAGAAACTGATCCAAACGGCTCCGTCATGACTAACAATGTAAGTCAATGGGGATGGATCCGTTTTCTCAGACACAATAGAAAACGGATCCCTCCCCCATTGACTTTCAATGGAGTTCATGACGGATCCGTCTTGGCCATTTAAAAGATAATACAATCGGATCCGTTCAGAACGGATGCAGACGGTTGTATTATCATGACGGAAGCGTTTTTTGCCGATTCATGACGGATCCTGCAAAAACGCTGGTGTGATAGTAGCCTCACACAGGCCAATCTGCTGCACAGAAACGATGAGGCCAATTATCAGGAACAAATATTTTTACAAACGCTCATCCCTGATAATTGGATTGATTATCGGCGCTTGTAAAAGAACAATTAGGGCACAACATGGAAAAAAGTAGGACACAATATGCAATGCTAACTTCCTGGCCACTGTATGTACAATGGAGGAAGGAGAGCGATTTGTCTGGTCGCACGCTCCTCCATCTGCATCCATATTATGCACAAGAGAGGTGTGTGGCTGGAAGATACGACCGTTATAACGTGGCGGCCGGGCGTCTCAACCAATGTAAATGGCGGAGAACTAATGATGTAGACATATTACTGTATTTATTAAAATCATTTTTACAGTGGATTCACATTTCAGACGGTCACCCCCTTTAAAGAGGCTCTGTCACCAGGTTTTAACCTATGTATTTTAATACATAGGTTAAAAACCCCTTAAATTGCACTTTTTTAACATACCTGTATTGCAGAGTATAGCGGAGCGGTTGTGCTGAAAAAAGAACTTTAAACATTATGCTAATGAGCCTTGGGAGCACCGGGGGGGGGGGGGGGGGTGTCTTTCCTCCTGAGCACCGCTTCTTCACGCCCCCCCCCCCCCCCCCCCGAGCCCGAGGCTCTCCTCCTTGTCTTTGGTAACGCCCCTTCTACAACAAGATTGACAGCGCTAGACCGTTTGGCCTAGCACTGAAATCCCGCGCATGCGCAGTGCGATCACAATAGTGCTTGCAGTGCCGAACAGGCCAAGCGGTCTAGCGCTGTCAATCTTGTTGTAGAAGGGGCGTTACCAAGACAAGGAGGAGAGCCTCGGGCCCGGGGGGGCGGTGAAGAAGCGGTGCTCAGGAGGAAAGAGCCCGCCCCCCCGGTGCTCCCAAGGCTCATTAGCATAATGTTTAAAGTTCTTTTTTCAGCACAACCGCTCCGCTATACTCTGCAATACAGGTATGTTAAAAAAGTGCAATTTAAGGGGTTTTAAGCTATGTATTAAAATACATAGGTTAAAACCTGGTGACAGAGCCTCTTTAAGACCCCATGCACACGATCATATCCGTTTTGCAGTCCACAAATTGCAGATTTGCAAAACACAGATGCGGTCTGTGTGCCGCCCCCTTATTTTTCTTTTTTGCGGACCAGTTGACTTCTATAGGTCAGTGGTCCACATTTTGAGGACATACAGTATTCTTTTGCGGAACGGACACACGGATTGCGAAAATGCAAAAGGCACATGGATGATCTGCAGAAAGATTGTACACAAAATGGTCAATGGGTGTGCAAAAAACTAAAAAAAAAAAAAAAAAAAAAAGTGCAGACAGCACATAGGCCGCAAACATATTTTGCAGATCCACAAAAAAAAATACGATGGTGGGCATGGGGCCTAAAAGCATAGAAAGTTTATAGAAAAAGTTGGGTATCCCATTCAGTTTCTACCTATGGTTAATCATTTTATCAGGAATTTGGTCCAGATATTCCATTTTGTTTTTAGTATTTGTCATAGTTCCCTGGTCCAACACATCTTTTGCTATTTATTCATTATACAAACATCGTAGAACCATTAATTTCTCCCTCCAGTACCTGGGGGATCAATAACTTTGCAGCGTTGATGAGACGAGGAGTAATTGGATGCTTAAAGGTGTTTTCCGGGAGTTTTATGCCCCTTTCACACGAGCGGGAGACTCGCATGTCTCCCGCAACGCATCTACAGGGCTGGACTCTGCACAGGCAGGGATCGCAGAGCATTATATGGGATCCCTGTCAGTGCCGAGTCCAGCCCTGTAGATGCGTTGCGGGAGACATGCGAGTCTCCCGCTCGTGTGAAAGGGGCATTATACTGATAGGTCATCAGTATCTGATCACTGGGGGTCCGACACCCAGAACCCCGCTGAACAGCTGCTTGAGAAGGCAGCAGAGCCCCTGTGAGCATCCGGCCTTCTCTCAGCTTTTCCTAGGCCAGCGACGACACGTTCATCGGTCACGTAGTCACTGCTTAGACCCATAGAAGTGTGATAAGCACAGCCGCTATACAATGTACGGCGCTGTGCTTGGTGAGGCCGGACCTTCCCAAACAGCTGATCGTCAGGTTTCCCAGGTGTCGGACCCCCACGATCAGATACTGATGACCTATTCAGAGGAGCACCGTTCTCTGCGCTGCTGGTGAAATAAAAGGGTACAGGTGGGTTTGTTTTTTTAATAGAAGGGCAGTGCCGCATCCCCCTTCACTATCTATTTGTTGCTGAAGAAAGCACAGCTCCAGCCCTTTAGTAGCGGTTGTACCCGGTAGTGTAGCTCAGTCTAATTCACTTGACTCCAGTGAACTGTACTGTGAGGTACAGCCAATACTAAAAATCTGACGCTCTCCTGATCAGAATGGGTAACAAAGGGGATGTGGTGCTTCCCATCAAACAGCCATCAATTTAAAAGGGTTAGGATAAACCCTTTAGGGCATGTCCACAGCTGTGCCAAAATCTGCACGTGGGTTTGGTGGAGGATCTCATCCAATACGAATCACTGCAGAAATGCACAGCGCAAGTTCACAAACTGCAGATTTAAAAAGCAGTATGTAAATAAGGTTTCCTTAAATCTCACCCACTTTGCTGATATCGTAAAGCCACCCAAAATTCTTCAGCAGAAAATGCATAGCACTGACGCCCTGTGTGGATGTACCCTTAAAGGGGTTGCCCGATTTCAGTAGGAAACCAGACAACCCTTGGGATCTGCCTGCAACTAAGAAGTGTTAAGTAATTACCTGACAGATCTCACACTGGGCCAAAGAAGCAAGGGACTGACTACAGGAGTCACGTGTTGTTGGCATGCCCTCACCACTGCAGCCAGAAAAATAGGGCCAGATCGGTCAAGTAAGAAACCGGATAGCCCCTTTAAGAAAATTATGCTTTTGCCTCCATTGATTGCATTAGTCATAACTTTTTTTTAGTTTTTTTTTTTGTTTTTTTGTTTTTTTTTTTTTTTAACAGTGACTGAACTGTGCAAGGCCATTTTTTTTAAAATGGATAAGGGCTCATGCCCATGACCATATGTTAGGTGCAGATGAGATACCGGACCCACTCATTTCAGTCGGGCCGCAAAAGATGTGGACAGCGCAATGTATGTCCGTTCCTCGGCCCTGACAAAAAGAACACGTCCTATTCTTGTCCATTTTTTGGACAAGGACATTTCTAGAGAAGTTTATAAAAAAATAAATAAACAAATGGTGGCGTACATACAGCCAGTTTCCATGGTTTGCGGATCCACAATCTGCAGACCGCAAAACAGGTACAGTCGTGTGCATGAGCCCTAAATAATCGATTTTTTTTAAAAGACACCATTTTGGGTACATAATACAGTTTGATTTACAATAATTTTATTTATAGTGGAACGTGTTCTTTTTATGAACTTCACCAACGTAATACATATTTTTAGCCTAGTTTGTTTTATTTGATTTTATTTGTACCTTTAGGGTACATTAGCACTGCCATACGTCTACATGCTAGCACATAAGGAATAGTAAAAAGATTGAGTAAAACTGTCAATGAAAGAGACTTAAAGGGGTATTCCCATCTCACAAATGTAGTTTGTATAGTTAGATATAGCCATACCAATATTATTACTAATAGGATGTATTTATATAAAATGTACCGTTTAGAAGATTTTCCTATTTGTATATCCATTGTCCCACACACATCAGTCAGGCCGTTGCCCCTAGTTACGACCACCGCGGCCATTGTTCAAACCCGCTCTGAGGTAACTGCTGTATTGTGAATGCACATTACATCAGCATGCGGAGACACATCTTAGGGTACTTTCACATCTGTGTTTTGGACGCTACCAGTCCAAAACACAATGGTCAGGATCCGTCCAAAACGCAGACTTAGGCCCCATTCACACGACCGTATGTATTCCGTGTCCGTATAAAAACGGAAGACATACGGAAAGTCTTCCGTAGTGTTCCGTCATTTTGCAGACCCATTGACTTTAATGGGGCTACGGACGTGTTTTGCGGCCAAGTATAGGACATGTTTCCTTTTTTTTTTTGTGGGAGAACTTCCGTAATATACGGATGCAGAATGCACACGGTGTGCATTCCGCATTTTTTTTCTCCTATGGAAAAATGAATGGGTCCGTTTGGTTCCGCATCTTAGCCGCAAAAAAATGCGGATAAGATACGGAAATGAACATACGGTCGTGTGAATGGGGCCTAATAAACGGATCCTGCTCCATAGAGATGAAATGATCTTGGAACAGGATCCGTTTCTCTGCGTTTTGGAAATGCAGACAAAAATGCTACAACCCTAAGATGTGTCTCCGCATGCTCATGTAATGTGCGCTCACAATACAGCAGTTACCTCAGAGCGGGTTTGAACAAGAGCAAGCCGGCCACCACTACTACATGGCCGCGGGGGTCGTAACCAGGGGCAACGGCCTGACTGATGTGTGTGGGACAATGGAAATACAAATAGGAAAATCTTCTAAACGGTACATTTTATATAGATACATTCTATTAGTAATAATATTGGTATGGCTATATCTAACTATACAAACTACATTTGTGAGATGGGAATACCCCTTTAAGGATACTGGGGGGCAGCAAACTTTACTAACCAGTGCCAGATAGCTGCTGCCAAGGCAAATAAAACCATGAGATGCATGACTGTGTACATTCTGGGCACCTGTGTAGAAGGCGGCTATAAGGAGGACCAAGGTAATTAGGGGAAAAGGTGGATTTCATGACCAACACAGGTTATTCAGTTTGGAATAACAGTGGTTTTGCAGTGATCTATTTCCTATGTGCAGATATCTGAATTGACAGATTTGTATCTAATGATCATTTTTAAACCTGGGCCTGTAACCCTGACGAGGGGACATCCTCTACACCTAAAGGAAAGATGGTTTTTTCCATCATCACAGACAGGGAATCTTTACTGGAAGGAGAACACGCCTTTCCATACACTCTATAAGGACACATATAGATCAAAAATGCAACAAAAACAACCATTTTCATATCTACGCTGCAGAGTTTACCTGTCTATTTCAGTAGGCAAAGCATAAAAATCAGATGTTGGGCGAGTTCGGGCATCATGGACAGCTTTTTGGAAAATATTCTGCACAAAAGAGCCACAATAGTACAATATATACAGATGGGGTATTCAGAACCCCGTGTATGTACAGAATTCAGAGAATGGTCCGGAATTTCAAATACGCAGCATGGTCGCCTTCTTGCCGGTGCCTCAGATTTCACCCTTTCCAAAGCATTAGGTGACATCCTTAGGTATCACGTGGATTATGCCACAATCCGTGGCAGAAAATTTAAGCCAAACCTGGCCTTATCATGAGCTTACAGAAAAAAAAAATATGAATGGTGCAGATTAAAACCCAAATTGTCAGACCCATCTCTCACAACAATGGCGGGGGCCAAATCAGACAAGCACCATTAACAGGAGGACAGAATCCGCTAAAAGAAATATAAGAAAATCTGCATTAAAGGGGTTTTCAGACATTTTAATTTTTATTCTCCGTTAGGTTATCACTAACTGATCAGTGGTGTCCGACATCCGGGACTCCCACCAATCAGCTGTTTAAAAAGCACTGGCGCTCAGAGTAGCACCGCGTCCTTCTCTCAGCTTTTCCTAGGCCAGTGATGACATGTTCATCAGTCACGTGACCTAGACACAGCTCAGGCCCATTGAAGTGAAAGGATATGAACAGTGGTACCCAGCACAGCGCTGTGCTTTGTAATACTAAGCACGGAGAAAACCGTAGTGCTCACAGGAGAGCTGATGCCTTCTCAAACAACTGATTGGCAGGAGTACCAGGTGTCTGACTCCCACTGATCAGGTACTGATGACCTATCCAGCAGTATAAAAATCTCAGAAAACCCTTCAGTAAGTGGCATGTATCATGTAGAGAAAGTTAATACAAGCCACTTACTAATGTATTGTGATTGTCCATATTGCTTCCTTTGCCGGCTGGATTCATTTTTCCACCACATTAGACACTGTGCGTTTCCATGGTTACAACCAACCTGCAAACCATCAACGGTGGTCGTGCTTGCACACTATACAAAAAAAAAAGTTTTTTTTCCCTATAGTGTGCAGACACGGCCAACGCTGCTGGATTGCAGGGCGGTCGTAACCATGGAAACAAGCAGTGTATAATGTGATCAAAAAAATGAACCAAGCCAGCAAAGGAGGCAATATGGACAATCACAATACATTAGTAAGTGGCTTGTATCAAAAGGGTTATCCAATGTCTACAACATGGCCCCTTATATAGATTATACATACCCAATCCCCCAGTACCTGAATCGATCCTGATCCCTGCTGCATCTCCCCCATCGCATGGACCAAAACATCTGGCAACTAGGGGAGCGGCCAATAGCAGGCCACAACAGGGACGAGCCTCCCTAACATCACCCGCCATCCTAGGGAGGCTTGTCTCTGTCGCAGCCTGCTATTGGCTGCTCTCCTAGTCGCCAGATGTTTGGATCCGCACGATGGGGAGATGCAGCGGCACCCGTGCAAGGAGTAGGAGAGACGTCGGTGCTGGGGACTGGGTAAGTATAATTTATATAAGGGGCCCAGGCATTGGGGGGGAAAATGTGTTAGACTTTAGATAACCCCTTTAACTTTCTCTACATGATAAATGCCACTTGCTGAAGTGAGACATCCCCTTTAACTATACTGCATGTACACTGCGTATAGGCCAACTTTAATAATGCTGTCCAAGGCCTCATGCACCGTATTCTCAGGATGCGTCCAATACGCATTTTTTGAGGATCTATTCATCTCCAAGGGGTGGCAAAAAATGCGAACAGCACGTGCACTGTCCAAAGATTACAGAGCATGTCCTAATCTTATCTGAATAGGCAATTCTATTGGGAAAATGCGGCATGCACACGGCCGCTATCCGTATTTTGCAGATCTCAGCTTTGCCGACCACAAAATACACATGGCCATGTGCATGTAACCTAATAGTATAATCTGAGGCAGTCACAAATTTATCATGGCACACTGTGTGAAAGCTTTAGTGCATCATGTATGAAGTTAGTCACTTTCATTATTTTACGCCAACTGTCTTATCTTAGTCATTTCACAATTCAACAAAACCACGCCCACTTTGTACAAATGTCGAACAGGGCGCAAACAATCTGCTTTTTTTGGGGCAAATTGATTTGCGCCAAAAAAAAAAAAAAAGAGGGGGTCAACTTAGGGCAGAATTCTTAGGTAATGTGGGGCCGATATATCTTAGTGCTCATGCACACGACCGTATGTATTTTGCGGTCTGCAAAAAAAAAAAAAAAAAAAACGGATATGCAAAAAATATGGATGACGACCATGTGCATTCAGTATTTTGCGGAATACAACAGCTGGCCCCCAATAGAACAGTCCTATCCTTGTCTTAATGCAGACAATAATAGGACATGTTCTATATTTTTGGGTAACGGAAATACGTTGATCCAGGGAGTAATTCTGATTGGGGAAAATTGGCTTCTACCTCACAGGGGTTTTTTGCTTTCCTCTGGATCAACTTGTAGGATAACAGGCCGAACTAGAGGGAAAGATGTCTTTTTTCGGCCTTATAAACTATGTTACGGAAATACAGAAATGGAATGCACGCGGAGTACCTTCAGTATTTTTTTGCAGACCCCTTGAAATGAATGGTTCCGCATACAGTCCCCAAAAAAAAAAAAAAAAAAAAAAAAACAGACGGACATGGAAAGAAAATATGTTTGTGTGCATGAGCCCTTCCCTTATTCTGGAAGGCTTCATGTGAGCAAGTGCACAATATACCCCCCCAAAACTTTCACAATAGCGGTATTATGTGCAAAGAGACGCTACCAAACATTTCTCTAGGATCCATTTTTATGCAATGTGCACCATACTTATCAAGGTGCTGATGAAGGGTGAATACAGCGCACCTATGAGGGGAGGCGTGTTTCCCTGTCACCGGTCACTCACTTCCCCAGTCAGAAAGGTGACAGTACTCACACAGCGTATAACTAAAGCAATGTCAGAAGTTCTAAAAGTGCAAGTAAAGAAAGGGTCCATGGCATAGTAAATTGATAAATACATTTCACGCATCACAAGTGATCAGCCGACTGCATCTAAATTTATAGCAGTCCTATACAAACCATAAACACCACCCCAAAAAAAAAAAAAATTAAAAAAAAAAAAAAACTGACTCGTCCTCTAGGTTACAGTCAGGATTTCTGTTCCATGCTTATAGAGGCTCTCTCGCAACCTACACCTTGGACGAATGTGTTCATGTTATGGGGATGAACACCCTGGTCCAGATTTACTAATGTGTCAGCACCAAAAATCAATTAAAAAAAAAAAAAAGGTGGTGCGATCTGGCACATCTAGGGTTTCTACACTTTTTTCCGACATGCAAGGACTAAATGCGCTATTTGCACCAAAAATGTGCCACAATTTCAACAGAAAATTCTGTCTCAATGTAAACCGACCAATAGTTGGCACAGATTTATCATCCAGCCTTAGCCCCTGTGATAAATCTGCAGGTCCAGACGGCCGGTCTAAGCTCATGCCATCTACAGGGTTAGTAAATCTGGGCCAGTGTGGCCTAGAAGATCACACCTTGCTATTGTAGATGATATCTGCCATTCCTCACATGCATACGTGTAGACTAGGGGCCCAGACTGCTAGAAATACATACATCACACGTATTTATATATTTATCTCACCCTAAGGGCTCATGCACATGAGCATATCCACAATATACGGGCATCGGCCATGTGAACTCCATATTAACTGGAATGGGTCCACAACCCTCAAGATGCAGAGTGGTGGCACGGATCAGAAGCCCACAGATGCACTATGGAGCATTTCCGTGGGATTTTGGTCCGCGACTCCACACTGCAAAAAATAAAAAAAATAAAAAATAGAACATGTTCCATTTTTTTGATGTGCGGAACTTAGATTGGAGACTGCTGGCCCATTCAAGTCAATGGGTCCACATCCGCAAACAACGTGCACTCAGCCGGAACCCATGCATTGCAGACCACCATTTGCAGTCCGCAGCATTGGCACACATAGGCCTCATGCACATGACCGGATGTATTTTGCGATCAGCAAACCGTGGACCCGCAAGATACGGAAAACGGCAGTGTGCGTGCCGCAATTTTCTATTAGAATTGCCTATTCGTGTCTGCAAAACGGACAACAGGACATTTTCTATAATATGCAAACAGAAGTGGACAGCGCACGGACTGATTCATAGAAATGAATGGGTCCGTGTGCGATCCGCAAAAAAAAAATAATAATAATAATAATATATGGACGTGGACGCAAACACCGGCCGTGTGCGTGAGGCCTAAGGCTGAAAACACACATGGATATTTTGTGGTGTTCTTCTACTTATGCGTTCTTGGCAATAAAAACAACAGCTCCAGATATTAGCTGCAAGTCTATGGGAAATCTGAAATGCAGGGCAGCCGCGTCTTTTCTTTTTTTCTACTTTCTCTACAGCGGAAAAACACCCTGAACAAAAACCACCACTAAAAAAAAAATCCTAAAAAAAACAACACACGAGATGTGGGAACAAAATAAAAATCTATGGAGTTATTTTAGGGGGGGTGCGCCAAAGCTAAGTCACGTGTGTAAGGGTACTACCAAGTGTAACACCTACCTGCGTGCCCCTAATGCCCACTAGAGAGCAGGGTGAAGGGCCTATTAGATGGAGCGGTTATCGTGTGAAATTTCATAAAATTGTTTGAAAATATTCGTTTTCTTTGGACTGGACAAATCTGCCCGATTGTCGGTAGCTGTCGCGACTTCCCCTCAGAAATCTGACAGTCGCCAGCTCCAGGGATGAAGGAGCAACAATCGCCATAATGAGGTGACAATAAGAAATCTTTCATGATTGTATAACTAGACACAGAAGTCTTAGTAAATCATCGCCATCTGCCCGTCTAAGGCGACCTGCACAGGGAGCGGATTTTGCGCAGGTAATACGGAAGCAGCAAAGTGTACGAGATCAGCCTAATCCCACGTACGCTTTGCGAGTTTGTCCCGTGAAGAAACTGACCTGGCATCAGGATTTGGAAATCCGCAGCATGTCCATTCTCTGTGCAGAGTCTACGCTTTTCGCATCAAATCCCCACCAAAAACCGCAAGTAACGCATATACGGTTTTCGGCGAGGAAAATCTGAGAAACCTGCGGGGAATTTCTGCAGGTCTTTCCGCTTCCTTCCACCGCGGAGAGGTTTTCCTCAGAAGAGTGAGTGTAAAGAAGAAAGTTACACTGGAAACTAAATATTTTCTCATCACAAAAGACGTGACAATGTATACACAACAAATGTATAGGGGAAGCCACCAGCACATGGCACCTCCACAGCACAAAGCCTGGCACATCCATCACCACCCATGTGCCCAGAGGTGACTGCCAGGTGGCATTACCCACTTCTGACCAGTATGTGCCCTGATCACCAGGTGGAACAGTTTCCATGCCCCTACTGAGAACTTATAAGGAGGCCAAAGGCAGTGCCAGGGTGGTGTGTAAAATGGGCAGACATGGCAGCTTATGTGGTGGCACTCTCATGTCTGCCAGCCTGAACAGCAGGGTCCATTGTCACACAGCACACCCCACACTGCTGCCAGGACCAGGCCCCTCTGCCCCCCGGGCCGCGGCGGCTCCAGGCCGAGGAGGGGGCGCACAAAGAGGCGCAGCACCGGCCGGTCAGCCCCAGCATATCCCCGGCCCTCCCCGCCTCTCACCTCTACAGTGGCCGGGGCAGCATCTCACCCCTCACCCGATACTACGCCCGGGAGTTTGGGGGCAGTGGGGAAGCAAGGCGCCCCAGTCTGCGGCTACGGCCTCCCCGGCCTTCTCTACTCCATGCCCCGGCTCTGCCGTCCCGCTGCCTCCCGATCTTCTCTCTTCCTCGTCGCTCGCTTCCTGCCGTTATCCACCTCCCAATTCGCAGTCGCCGAGCTCAAAATCCAGTCGCCATTTTCCTTGCCCGGAGATAAAATAGTCCAGTCGAGCCGGGATGTCCCCCGATCGTAGCGCTCAGGCCGCAGGCCGCCCCCTCCCGGCTCACACAGGGGAAACAGTCCGGAAGCAGGGGGAAGGCGGCAGCGAGGGCGGAGCCAATGTCTTTGTCGGTGTATCCGGTTGCCGGATTTCGTTGCTCTTTTCCAGCACCGGGTCTTTATTAGAGCTGCGGCAGCGGAGGAGGGATACGTGCGACCGCTCGGGATGTGACTGTGCGGTGACGCGGCTCCGCACAGGATGCTTCCGCCGCGGGCTTAACCGCTTCACTGCCGGGCTCTAGTGGGAGAAAGCACGTGGGGGAACGGAAGGGGGGGCTGCCGGGTGTACGTCTGAAAATGGTGGGCGGGAGGGGGCGACGACGACGACAACAACAACAACAATAATAACACCGAGCGGGGCAGGAGGACAGTAAACATGTACAGGCTAGGGAGCTATGGGCGGTATGTACCTGGGCTACAGGTACGGCAGCCTATTGTCACAAAGACAACATGTTCTCTCCACAGAGAGTACAGAGACCGCTTATACTAGTCCTTCAGTCGCCCTCGGACAAGTTCTAGTCGGCCATGTTTATTATGTGGCGGGACAGCTGGGTGACTCCGTACATCAGCCTTCCCGCTCCCCCTGTCACCCAGAGGTCCCTCTTCTATGGCGCCAGAGCTGCACTTCCTGGAGCTGACTGACCAGTCCACTGGGAGTTGTAGTAGTAACCGTGTAAATCAATACCATATAGCTAACTGCTTGAGGGCCCTGATTTACAGTAACCTAGGGTAGGTGTGGGCCAACACAGGACTACCCTCCACCACAGACCCCCTCAAATAACACACAAAAACCATGGGGAGACCAGCTGGACAGTGAGGTGCCCACTGCAGGAAGGGAGCAAATACACACTGGGATAGATTTATCAAAACTGGTGTAAAGTAGAACTGGCTTAGTTGCCCATAGCAACCTTTTATTTTTTCTGAGCTCTTCTGGAAAATGAAAGGTGGAATCTGGTTGCTATGGGCAACTAAGCCAGTTCTACTTTACACCTCTATGCAGGCTAGCCCCATCTTGCCTCAGGTTGTTATCCTGCATTTTCAGACTTCTGACTCGGTTGCGAATAGTGGGTTAGCCGTGATAACCAAGTAAACTTTTCAAAATGCCACTAATTTGCCCCAATTTCACCAAAACTCAGTGCAATATTTGCATGAATCAATGCAAAAAAGGAGGTTTCACAGCATTCTGCAACTGTACCCTAAGGCTAGACTTACACCACATGGAATTCTGTCTTTAGAAAATGCTTCTGACGTCTAATGTGGCCATAGGGTCTATTGACAAGACTGATTTTGATCTACGTTTAGCTAATACACTGCTCAAAAAAATAAAGGGAGTACTTAAAGAGGCTCTGTCACTAGTTTTCAGCATATAGCATTGGATATATAGGCACATAGGGCTCATCCCCCTTTCACCACACATACCTTTATTTCCCAGAAGGTATCGGCCATTATGCAGGAAAATCCACTTTTAAAAATATGTTAATGAGGCATCGGAGCACCGGGAGGTATGTTCTGCTCTTCTGAGCACCGCATCTGTGGCGCCCTTCTTGCTGCTAATGCCGCCCTACATGTTCAAAAAACGCCCCCCTGATGGACAGTATTACACTCTCTGGTCTAGTGCTGAAATCCCGTGCCTGCGCATTCACTCGTTGGCCAGCGCGTGCAGCGCCGAACTCTGCAAGCCCTTTCTATGTAGTGCACGCGTGCCAGCCAACGAGTGAGTGCGCAGGTGAGGAGCAGTGCCAGAGCCTTGCAAAACGACCTCCAGCAGGCTACTAATATAAATGTGTCTGCTCAAACTGTCAGAATCAGACTCCTTGAAGGCCCGACGACCACAAGTTGGCATTGTGCTTACAGCCCAACACCATGCAGGGCGATGATTGGCATTTGCCAGAGAACACGAAGATTGGCAGATTCGACATTGGATGAGGATAGGTTCGCACTAAGCACATGTGACAGAGTCTGGAGATGCCGTGGAGAACATTCTGCTGCCTGCAACATGACCAATTTGGCAGTGGGTCAGTAATGGTGTGGGGAGGCATTTCTTTGGATGGCCACACATCCTTCTCTGTGCTAGCCAGAGGTATCCTGACTGCTATTAGATACCATGATGAGATCCTCAGACCCATTGTGAGACCATATGCAGGTGCAGTGGGCCCTGGGTTCCTTCTGATGCATGACAATGCTAGGCCCCATGTGGCTGAAGTGTCTCAGTAGTTCCTGCATGATGAACGCATTGTTGGCCTGCCTGTTCCCCAGACCTGGGACATCATGCCTCGTTCCTTCTACCAACGCCATGTTGCACCACAGACTGTCCATAAATTGACTGATGCTTTAATCCAGGTCTAGGAGGAGATCCCTCAGGAGAACATCCGCCACCTCATCAGGAGCATTCCCAGGCGTTGTATGGATGTCATACAGGCATGGAGGCCACAGACATTACTAAGGCCCCTTTCACGACTCCGGCAGGGTGTTCCAGGGGGTGAACAGCCCGCCGGATCCATGCTGCCGTAGGTGGACATGTGGGGCCGGCACTACGCTCCGGCCCCATTCACTGTAATAGGGGCGGGCCGCGGATCCGGCCACAGCATGGCAACCCCTGCCGAGAGGCGGCCAGAACAAAAGTACATGTACTAAGCCTCATTTCCTTGTCTTGAGGCATTTCCACTGAAGTTGGATCAGCCTGAAATTTGATTTTCCACTTTGATTTTGAGCATCATTCCAAATCCAGACATCCATGGGATATTAATTTTGATATACATTGATCATTTTATGTTTTATTGTTCTTAACACATTCCACTATGTAATGAATAAAGATTTGTAACTGGAATATTTAATTCATTGAGAACTAGGATGTAGTATTTTAGTGTTCCCTTTATTTTTTTTGAGCAGTGTATATACTCTAGTAGGTCAGTATACCTTTTGTCAGCTGTAGGGCCCATAGTTGCATATGTGGCAGGGGTCTGGAAGAATAATAGAAGTGTTCATGCCAAATGTCCATATATAATTTCTGCAGAAGAGTCGTTGATCCGAGGAGTTATTTTGATTGCCAGATTAGGATTATTTCCCCTAAAATTAGATATAGGTCATTAATGTCACATCAATAGGGATCTGACTCCCAGCACTCCCACCAATTAGTTGACTGAAAGCAGCAGTGGCACTCCGGCAGGCATTGCTTCCCCTTCATTGTCTACCAGGCAGCACCATACATATGGTTGTGGCAGTAACTGGTATTGCAGCTCGGTCCCATTCTCTTGAATAGGATTGAGCAAAAGTACCAGCCACAGTTACTACAAAATGTGTGTCACTTTGCCTGATAAACAGTAAAGGGGTTGCAATGCTAGACGGAGTGCAAAGGCCTTTTCAGTCAACTGCTCTGCAAGGGAATTAGAAGTCGGACCCTCACGGACGTGATGTAGATGCGCAATCAATATCAGCATGTAGGAAACCTCCTTTAAACCAGTGTTTGCTAAGAATTCAATTTATAATGCTTCCTGGTGCCCTGTGGCTAAACCAGTGCACTTCTTCCCCACCTCAATTACTGTAACTCATTACTAATGCTCTCCACCTCTTTACGTTTTTCCCTCTCCAATCTTTCCTTAATGCAGCAGCCAGGCTCATCTATCTGTGTAGCTGCTACTCTGACGCCTCTGCCCTGTGCCAGTCATTGAACTGGTTGCCCATACAATATAGGATTCAATTTAAGCTGCTCATTCTCACTCAAAAAGCTCTCCACAGTGCTGCACCCCCTTCATCTCTTCCCTCATTTCTGTCTACCACCCTAATCGTGCTTTCTGTTCAGCCAATGACTGAACCTCTCACTCCCGGCTCCAAGACTTCTCCCGAGCTGCACCAGTTCTCTGGAATTCCCTACCCCAAGCATTTAGGTTAATTCACAACATTCACAGTTATATGTGCTCCCTTAACTCATCTTTTTAGAGTGGCCTATTCTAACTCCTCTCCATTAACCCCCCTTACCCAACACCATTCTTTTAAACTTGACCCATCATCAAACACTCTCCACTGCACCCCATGCTCTCAGAAGCACTGCAACTATTGTACAAAACAAGCACTTTTTACCTTCTGTGTCACCCCTATCTCCTCATAGATTGTAAGCCCTCATTCCTCTTGTTCTAATTGTTGACTTGTTTGTTGCTGTGTAATGTATGATCTTGTTTGTGCATGAACCCTCTGTTTGTAAAGCACCATAGAATATGTTGGGGCTACATAAATAAAGATGATGATTATTGTTATACAAATCCAACAAAATATTTTTAGGACTGAATTTTAAAGTTATAACTAGAAATAAACTGGTGAAGCAGATCAGTCATTGAAATAAGCCAGAAAAAAAGTGATCCAAAAAATAAAATAATAATATGCTCATTGTGACATGATTTGTCGACCGCACCGTTAGTGTGCACTCTGCATTGTAGGGATGTTTTTCTTCCCTTCAATAGTATACAGCAGTATTATTTTTAATACATTTCTGATTTTGTATGAATAAAATTATGTGATATTTGTATTTTTTGGCTCGCTCTTTTTTGTGGCTCATGATATTTTTCAGAACAAAGGGTCTTTATCATATTAGTGTGGCCATATGTAGGTATTAACGATCACTGAAGGTATTAACGATCACTGGATCACTAGTTCAGCACAGGTCTGAGAAATTATGCCAAATTATACAAAACTGTTATTTCCTTGGCATCATATTTTATTAGAAAGAATATTTTACTTGAACATTCAAACCCAAATACTACCATACAATGCTGAATAATACTTCCAGCTTGTGCTAATATAACACTACCATATAGTGCCAACATTACACTGCCATACATGTCCCGCATAAAACCTCCATTCAGTGTCTAAATTAATACCAGCATACAGGATTAATGGTAAAATCCCTGGTGGTCAAGGAAAGTGAATGTTTTATGCTCTACTCTCAGGTTTGTACTGGAAGATGAGCCCTTGGAAATTGGTTTTCCTCTATAACTTTCCATGGCCTGCTATTGCTTGGCTGAGTTGCAGCAGTTCCTAAACACTTCCATTTTGCAATAATGCCACTCACAGTTCATCATGGAATATCTAAGAGGGAAAGAATGTAATGAACGGACTTGTTGCAATGGTGACATCCTATTTACAATACCATGCTGGAATTCAGTGAGATCTTTAGAATCACCCATTCTTTTACAAATGTTTGCAAATGCAGAGGTGCTGGATTTTATACACCTGTGGCTATGGGACTGAATGAAACACCTGAATTAAATGATTAAGAGCTGTGCACCAATACAGTTGTCCATATAGTGCAAGTTGAAGATGAAATTATCTCCAAAAGCCATACAGTTAAAGATGAAACATACTTTTCAATATTTTAAGCAATATCAGTGTATTATTTTGGTTTTGTGCAATTTTAGAATGAAAAAAAGAATTGAGTACCTTGCAAAAGTATGGGAACCAAAGTGCTGAGATAACTTTGACAAGGTCTCAGACCTTAAATAGCCTGTTAGGGTTAAGGCTTGTTCACAATCATCATTAGGAAAGGCCAGGTCATGCAAATTTCAAAGCTTTATAAATAACCACACTCATCTAACCTCGTCCCAAAAGACAACATCCATGGGTTCTTCTAAGCAGCTGCCTATCACTCTGAAAATGGCTGAAGCCCACAAAGCAGGAGAAGGCTGTAAGAAGATAGCAAAGCATTTTCAGGTTGCCATTTCCTCAGTTTTAAATATAATTAAGAAATGGCAATGAACAGGAACAGTAGAGGTCAAGATAAGGTCTGTAAGATTGTGAGGTCTGTAATCAGTGTCGGACTGGGGTACCTAGGGCCCACCAGTAAAAATTATTTTGGGGGCCCACTGTACAGATACATTCAAATATAATAAAAAATCTAACACGTTTTTTATATGAACATAGGCTGGTTGAGGTGCTGTACATTGAATATAAGTATGTAGTACAGTAAGTCTACTGTGTTATGTGCCACTTGTGCAAGGGGTGGGAGACTAGGGGCCCACCTTGTTCAGGGGCCCACCGGGGGATTCACCTGTACACCTGTGGGCCAGTCCGAGCCTGTCTGTAATGCTTGTAGGATTGTTAGAAAGGCAAATCTGAACACCCGCTTAACTGCAAAAAATCTTCAGGAAGATTTAGCAGACTCTGGAGTTGTGGGTCTTCTGCATCCTCACCACAAAATTCAGTGTGGTGGCTCAATCATGCTTTGGGGTTGTGTTGCAGCCAATGGCAAACATTTCACGGTTAGGAGGAAGAATTCATTCAATTAAATTCCAGCAAATTCTGGAAGCAAACATAGAACCAACTGTAAAAAAGCTGAAGTTGAAAATAAGATGGCTTCTACAATTGGATAATGATCCTAAACACACCTCAAAATTGACAATAGACTACCTCAAAAGGCACAAGCTGAAAGTTCTACCATGGCCCTCACAGTCCCTTGATCTGAATATCATTAAAAATCAGTGGATAGACCTCAAAAGAACAGTGCATGTAAGACAGCCAGGAATCTCACAGAACTGGAAGACTTTCCCAAGGAAGAATGGATGAAAATACCTCAAACACGAATTGGAAGACTCTTGGCTGGCTACAAATAGAATTTACAAGCAGTGATACTTGACAAAGGGGGTACAACTAGGTACCAACCGTGTAGCGTTCCCAAAGTTTTACTTCAGGCCCTTTTCTCCCCTTTTTTATTATTTTGAAAATGTAAAAGATCAAAATAAAAACTAGTTGGGGGGCGTGGCCAACTGCCGACATGACCAGACGCGTCTGAGCACAGCTCCGGCTCCCAGATTGTATCCTTCAGCATCCTGGCACTCATTTTAACTTCAACATAGCGTGGTCAGTGCAAAAGAGAAGGAGGAAGCCCAGGAGTCAAACCATGAGCCCTAACAAGGCCCAGGCTGCGGCGGAGAGACTAAAAGAATACGCCAGGCAGGAGAACCATCATGGCACAGGCGCAGCTGCTACACCACGAGCTTCCAACACACGTGGGCAGCATCAAGCAGCACGACCAGAGGAAGATGAACCAGAAGAACCTGAATTTACTTTAAAAACTGCCTATGACCAGCTATTAGTTGCCATTACATCCTGCCAAACCTCACTTACTGGCAAGATAGAAGAAGTGAGGGTGGACTTGGGCCTACTACGCCATGACGTGCAGCAGCTAAGAGATAGAGTTTGCCACACGGAAGATCGCATATCCGCCTTGGAAGACCTGACTCATCCTATGTCTGATGGATTCCAAACTATGGAGAGAGCTGTGGAATTATGGAAGCAGAAGTGTGATGATTTAGAAAACCGGGCCCACAGAAACAATGTCAGAATACTGGGCATGCCTGAGAGAGCGCAGGGACAGGATCCGGCTATTTTCCTGGAAAATTGGTTTAAGACCATATTCCCTGGGGCTCAATTCTCAACAGCTTATGCAGTGGAACGCACCCATAGGGTTCCAGCCAGACCCCCACCTCCGGGAATACTTCCAAGACCACTTCTGGCACGTCTCCTCAGTTGGAAAGACCGAGACCTTATCCTAAGTATGGCACGAAATACACCTACCATTCAGTTCGAGAACCTGACTGTTTCACTTTTTCCTGACTTTTCTGTGGATCTACAGAAAAAAGAGCCACCTTTGTGTCCGTTAAGAGGCGACTGCGAGATCTTAGTCTACCATATTCGATGGCGTATCCGGCGCGCCTACGCATAGTGGATGGCGGGAAAACAATCTTTTTCACCGAACCAAGAGAAGCGGAGGAATGGGTATCCAGACGTCCAAGACACCGTCCACCACCCTGAATAATGTAGCGGCACCGTGAGTTCTATCAGCCCTCACAGGGTTACTCCTTATGGACTCCCCTACTGTTACTGAGGGCTTACTTGTTTGTTGGACTGCCTAATTATTTTGATAGAGCGTAGATAGTTAAATTTCAGACATTATGTAATATTTATGGCCCGTCCAGCAGGAGACGATTCCTATAGACCACCTTATTAATCCGGGCATGTTGCTCTATGCTCCTACGCTGGGAGCTGGTCCGTTACCTGCATAGTTTTACCATCTTATTACACTATGTCCCCGACCTATTAGCCACTAGAAAAGTTCAAGTATATATACCAAGTTTAGTACAGTTTTGGTTTACTGTATGTTTACTTTATTCATGTTTATAGGTATGGCATGGTTATTTGTGGTATGTCGCATGTTTAAATAGTGGGCATAGACTGCAAGATTTTTTGTCACTTTCCTTTTTGCTCAGAGAATGTATAGAACCTAAATGTATTAACCGGCCTTCTTTATGGCTACTCTAAATGTCATGTCTTGGAATGTGAGAGGAATGGGAAGAAATAGGAAACGGATAGAAATCTTCGCCCATATCCGTAAATTTCACCCCCATATCTTAGGGTTACAAGAAACGCATCTTGTGGCAGAGACTGGTGGGAGACTTAAAAAACCATGGGTGCAATGGTCTGCTCACGCTTATGGGACTTCGTACTCTCGAGGGGTGTCCCTCCTGATACACCGTGCTATAAGATGGGAAATGAAACAGGTAGTGATAGATCCTGAAGGGAAATATATATTTGCATACGCATATCTAAACTGTGTCCCATATGTTGTGATAAATGTATATATTCCACCTCCCGCTAATCTGTCGACCCTGCAGGCAGCACTAGGATTTGCAATGCAACACCCTGAGGCAAAATTAATATTCATGGGGGACTTTAATTTGGTATTTGATAGTGGGTTGGACAGGTTTCAGACTGGGGTGGAGCAGGAGAGAATGACCTACGCTTCTAGTGCGCTATCTAGAATGGCTGTTGAGATGGGATGGATAGATTTGTGGAGAGAACATAACCCTACTCAGAGAACGTACTCCTGCTTCACACCATCACGTGGGGCATTGGTCAGAATTGATTATATACTGGGCTCTGCTTCTATATACCTTGATTTGGAGGACATACAATATGAACCGCAGAATGTATTGGACCATGCACCGGTGGTGATGAGGTTGAAAATGTCAGTTGGCGCAGGGTCTGCAATTAAATTACGCATACATCCTTTTTGGTTATCCTTAATGTCACCCAATGATCGCATTCCAGACCAACTCACTGTTTTTCTAGATGCACATAGCGACGATATAGATGAGTTGGTAAGATGGGAAACACTGAAAGCTTATATGCGCGACTGCTTTAAATCATCTATATCATTCATTAAGAGGGACACACGCCGTAGGGAGGAGGAACTGCACCATCAATGCAAAGCGGCAGAGGATAGATACACTTCAGATCCTTCGGATAGCAATAGACGAGTGGATGCAAATAGGTAGGCAATACTTACTTTACCTTAAAGAGAAGAGTGATCGTAAGCAGCAGTCCTTTGAATCTGGCAGTCAATCAGGTACAATGCTGCCACATGTAGTGCAAAATAACACGGCGGCCCCACCAGTGCTACGTATAAACAATGCAAATGGTACAATCGTGGAGGGAGCAGAGGAAATATTGCATAGATTTAAGGAGTTTTACCAGGATCTATATAACTCTGTGGTGCAATACACGCAGACTGACCTGTCTGACTATCTCCAGAAGATAAGATACCCTAAATTGCAAGCCCAAGACAGAGATTTTTTGCAGAAATAACCTTGGAGGAGGTAGAAATTGCTATTAAAGGGTTAGCCAATGGCAAGTCTCCTGGCCCTGATGGCATCCCGTTCGAGGTTTATTCTAAATATATCGATATACTTAGCCCTCAGTTACACAGGATGTATTCGGCGGTACAGCGGAGGGGACATCTTCCTCATTATATGATGCATCAATAGTAATCTTGTTGAAACCTGATAAAAACACACTGGAATGTGGATCTTATAGACCCATTTCATTGCTAAATATAGATTATAAAATACTCACCAAGATATTGGCCAATAGATTGAATAAAGTCATCACTACCATTGTACATGAAGATCAGTCGGGCTTCATTCCAGGTCGTTCAACTTCCAGCAACATTAGACGGGCTCAGGTTATTACACAAGTAGGAGTGGGAAGAGGGTCACACTGGGCCCTGGCTTCTTTAGACACGGCCAAGGCATTTGACTCAGTTGAATGGCCATACCTGCTCGAGGTTTTATCGCGCTTTGCGTTTGGTCCCATCTTCATTGCATGGATTTCTATACTTTATAAAAGCCCCAGAGCACAACTATTAGTCAATGGGTCACTCTCATCACAATTCACCCTTCATAGAGGCACTAGGCAGGGATGTCCTTTGACCCCTCTGCTGTTCGTGGTAGCCATTGAGCCTCTTGCACTCAAGGTACGTCAGGACACCTTGTTTAAAGGAATCTCTTTGGGAGATAGGGAGGATAGTCTTGGTCTATATGCAGACGATTTAATTATTTTTATGGACGAACTGGAAACTACCCTACCAAGGGCAATAGAATTAATTGATAGCTTTGGTTATTTTTCTGGTTCACGCATAAACTGGTCTAAATCGGCCCTCATGCCACTCGTGGTACATTCGTGGTCTACAGTGTTATATAACCTGCCAGTAGTGGAATCTTTCAAATACTTAGGTATCCATATTACCAAAGATCCACAACAGTCCTTTGCTAAAAATATCTCACCCATTGAAACATACTTTGTAGACAAATTTAGACCTTGGAAAACCCTCCCTCTATCAATAATGGGTAGACTTAATCTAATAAAAATTATATTACTTCCTAAAGGTCTCTATCTATTAGAACACGCCTGTACCCCAGTACCGCGTAACTTCTTTGATAGACTACATTAATTGGTGGCTGGTTTCATATGGGGATCGGCTAGACGCAAACTGTCCATACATACCTTACAAAGATCTAATCAACAAGGGGGAGCAGCCTTACCTAACTTTTTCCTTTACTATTTAGCTGGCCAACTACGATTCCTTGCTGCTTGGGTAACCAATTCCACTTTGCCAACTTCAGAATATTATCTATGTCAATATCTTCAATTAACTACATTATGGCCAGTGCTGGAAGGTATTCATATGTTTGCCGGTAGGGTCCTTCCTTTGCATAGATTAGCACATCAAGTTTGGTCAGCAGCAAAGCTTCGTCAATACACAGACTGGGCAGATACTATACCATTATGGAATATCCCATTGTTCACACATTTGCAAGGTTATGAGGGGGCGGCAGTATGGAAAGGTTTCAATGTACTCACATTGCAGGATTTGTACGATAATGGTACCTTATTGTCCTTTGAGCAGATTCAAAGGACAATTGAGATTCCACGGTTATTGTTCTATAGATATCTGCAGGTGTGCCACGCTCTTCACGCTCAATTCAGAGACCATGGGCGAGCTATCTCCAAATACCCGCTAATAGGCATCCTTGCAACACAGGGACCAAAAGGCATTATATCCACTCTGTATACTTACCTTCTGAGCAATCATATGGCCTTTACTCAAATGCAGATTGAAGCTAAGTGGCGAGGGAGTATTAGCTCTCTGACCGAGGAGGAATGGGAGGAGGCATTGGAATCTCCTTTGTATGTATCCCCATCTATTAATAACCGCTTAATACAGCTATTCATCTTACATAGATGCTATCTAACTCCCACAAGATTGTACAAGATGGGTAGAATATTGCATACTAGATGCCATAGGTGTACTCAATTAAACGCTGATTTTTGGCACATGATGAGGGACTGCTCCTATATCAGGGCCTTCTGGTCTGACGTCACCAACTTCTTATCTACCATACTTTCTAGACCAATTCGTCTGGAACCTAAAACATACTTACTGGGAATCTTAGAGGAGGATGCCTGGACTCATCACACTAGCATTTTTTTGCGTGAGACCCTGTTTTTAGCGAGGAAAGCTATTGCTATTAGATGGATGGCTGATCGCCTACCAACTATTTCTCAATGGAAATCATTAGTAAACCAAATTGTCCCTTATGAGAATATTGTTTTCAAGAATAGAAAATGCCCGCAGAAGTTCTGGAAGGTGTGGGGAGCGTGGTGCGCATCATCATTGACTGTTTCGAATTGTAGACAAATGCAATCAATGTTGTTAAATATTACATGATGACCTAATGTAACTGTGTATTTTTGTGATTTCATGCCTTATACTCTCAATTGATATGCTGCTAACTGTATTCTTGTAACAGTGTTTCATGCGACAGTGTCATACCTTACTTGTTTATTTTTCAATAAAACAAGTTTAAAAAAAAAAAAAAAAAAACTAGTTTTTGCTTAAAATATAAAGGGAATGTGTCATCTTTAACTTTGTGTTTTTGGAGATCATTTCATCTTCAACGTGCTTAACTGTTCACAGTAACAGTAATTTTGACCAGGAGTGACCAAACTTTTGCATGCCACTGTAGGCAACGCCAAGCACTCCAGTAACTGCAATAGTAGGACTCACGCTCCAGTGGAAGTGACTGGAAGATCTGAGGGCTCTGGCAGTCCCGAAATAAGGGGTTCTGGAGTGGCTGGAACTCCTAGTCTGAGGAGAGTCCACCACAGGCCATAGGGTTCTGTGGGACTAATCTGGTTTTTCAGCCACACTTCCACAAGCCTGGCAGGGTGAGTGGCTTTGGGAGATGAGTCACCCCTGCTGCAAAGTGGCCCCAAGGGCCTATCATAGGTGTATACTCTACCTGTCCCTCTCACAGTTTGGCTCTTCACGGTAGCGGCTTCTAGCGACAGGCTATGGATCCCTGTCCCAGGAAGGAGCCTCATAAATAGCTGAATATTCTTTGCTGTATATAGTCTATGACTGAAGGTCCTGTACAGCTTTGAAGGGAAGAGTGCAGAGACAGGCGTTTTCATCCTTGCTGGCAGGGGCGGATTGGCTATAGACCCCACAGGGAAATTTCCCGGAGGGCTGATGCCCCAGGGGACCACCCAAGTCCTCCTCTCTGCCTCTGACCGGGTACATAATGAGCTCTCAACAGTAATTAATGCTGTGAGAATCAGGTACTCATGTACCCGGCCAGCGACCACAGATGCCCTCCTGAATTCAACTGCTGTGGCCCACATCTCCTAAGCCCCCTGCTCCGTAGACAACTGGAGGAGGAGGACATAAGATGGTAGCTAGTGATGATCAGCTTTTGGGGCAGCATATTGTGCTACACTGTGTTATTTAGTTCTGATGGATTGGTATTTTGCACTGTGGTATTGTTGACCCGCCTACTTGTGTTGCCCCACCTTCTGTTAATTTGGACCTGCCTACAAAATGGGGCCACTTTTATTTATTTTTTTCCAGGGCCACTTTAAGTTCCATGTCCACCCCAGCTTGTTGGGTTGTAATTTCCTTTGGGTAGGCGGATCTTCTAGCGACAGGCCAATTGTACCCCTCCTAGGCAAAACTTCTTTCTTATTTTGAAGCTTTTGTTTGGAAAGTGGGGTCCAGTTAGAGGTACCATAAGGAGTGGAGCACGCAGGAGACACGTCCACTCTCTCATGTTTCTCACCCTTGCTATGCCATTATAAAAATGATTTTTAGGGCATTTGGGACATTTAAAAAAAATGTTAAACAAAACTTTAGTTACTGTTTAAGCCAGTGGTTCCCCAATATACTTCTATTTCCAGCAGGCACAATTGGGGTAATAAAGGATAGCAGCTGTTGAATATCAAGTTATCTGTGGCTGTTTTCCTGGAGAGAGAGAAGAGTAATTGACATTATGTAATGACAACCATCATAACATTTCCTCTGTTTTCTGAATTAAAAAAAAAAAAATATATATATATATATATATATATATATATATATATATATAAGGACCAAATAAGGGCTGCATATTTTTTCAGACTCATATGACTATATTGATCCTATACGCAAAATAACTAATCAAGGCAGCAAAACGGGCTATTTTTATAATCTGAGGTGCCCCCACACCCTCCTCAGGATGAGCCACAGCAACAAGTGTATGCAGGGGCGGACACAGCAGAGGGCCCCTGTGCAAAGATTGTGCCTGGGCCCCCACCCCCATGCCAAATTCTCAACTTAACCTATTCCCTGCTAACATTACATACAGCAATACAAAACATAGGGTAAGGCTACTTTCACACCTGAAGCACTACAATCCGTCTGGACACAAACCACAGTCTGCAGCAGTTTATGTCCCACTGATTCTCAGCATTTTTGCCTGAATGTGGCCGGATCTCTGCCGGACCCCATTATAGTTAATGGGACCAGCAGGCATTCTGCATCCAGCAGTGCCGGAGCCGGTGAATTCCGGCAGGTTGTTCTCTGCTAGAACAGCCTGCCAGAATCACTAATGCAGTTGTGAAGGTAGCTTAATACAGGTCCACATACCTCCTACATCCAGTGACGTCTCCTTAGATGTAGACGTTCTCTTTCTTCATCTTCTCCTTTCAGACCGACCGCCATGATGATTTCTTTCAGCCATCCCTTCTTTCTGCGGAGTATCACATACAGACATCTTAGTTTCCTACTTTTCCATCATCCTCTCACCTTCTGAACACCCCATCCTGCCACCTCTAATACTAAGACGCTGTGCTCCCCAAAACTATACTGCAGAAACAGTCCCCCTGAAAATACTAGTACCACATAGATAGTGCCCCCTTCAATAATTATTGGCACAGAGTGCCCTAAAAAATAACTGCACCCAGGAATCTGTGTCCCCGACACTAATAGTGTAAACATAAAGTCCCCCAAAAATAATGATACAACAAATGCCCTGTTGTGTGGCAGTAAAAAATACCTTCTCTTAGTGCCCCCAGTGGAGCCAATGTCCCTATAGTGCCCTCATAATGTGTGCCAATGCCCTTATTGTGTGCCCAAAAAAGGTTAAGGTCCCCATAGTGCCCCATAATTTGCACCAGTAAAGAATACTCCTATAAAGTGCCCCCAGTAGATGCCCCCCATAGTGCTCCTCCCCGTCCCATGGTGCCTGACATAATGTGCCAGTATGAAATGCCTCTATAGAGTGCACCAAGTAGATGCCCCGATAATGTTCCTCCCCCCTTCCCCATTGTGCCCCCATAATGTGTGCAAGTATAAAATGCCCCTATAGTACTCATCACCACCCCCACATTGCACATATAGTTTGTGCCAGTATAAAATGCCCCTATATAATGCCCTCCAGTAGATGCCCTCATAGTGCTCCTCTCCCTCCATGTGTGCCAGTATATAATGCCCCCTAGTAGATGCCCCCATAGTGCTCCCCCATCTGTGCCAGTATATACTGCCCCCTTGTAGATGCCCCCATAGTGCCAGTATATAATGCCCCCTTTCTAGATGCCCCCATAGTGCCAGTATATAATGCCCCCTTGTAGATGCCCCCATAGTGCTCCCTCCATCTGTGCCAGTATATAATGTGCCCTGAGTGTATGACAATTGGCTTGGAAACTTTGAAGCACATCATTGTCAGCAAGGTATTGCTATTTAGATATGTTATGATGGTATTATTTGTGCATTTTATGATGTTATTATTAAAGCACCACATTGATGTTGTGTCATTTTGTATATTGTACAGTTGTATTATTTGGACATGGCATGGTACAGTTTGTGTGCACTTTATAGTAGTTTTTGAAAAAAAGTAGTATTGTAATTGTGCTATTCTTTGTAATGTTTTAGTATAATTTAGCTCTATAATTTTCACCTTAATGCTTTAGTATACTTTAGCTGTATAATTTTCACCTTAATACTTTAGTATGATGTAGCTGTATAATTTTTGTTTTTTAAGTCTTTTTTATTTTTCTGAACTAGCCTACCTTCCCTTTCCTCTCCAAAAAAGGGAAGGGTTCCAGGTTTTGCCCAGGAGCTTCCATAGTACTTGATTCAGCCTTGTCAATATAATGTAATGCAGTGGGTGTGGATCCTCTGTGCCAGTGAACAGATTTGGCTTGGGGGCCACTCCTGAGGACATTGTCTAAGTGGCCCCTTGTATTCATCCTTTTATCCTCATACAGGGATCTGGACTTCAACACAGGGAGCCAACAGACAGCTACCTCTAGACGTAGGCTGCATCCAGTGACTGCTTCTCCAGGTGGGTCAATAGACACCGGTGCATGGCACCAAGGGGTCAGGCACAGACATGGCAAGATGGCACACCGAGATCAGTGCAAGCAGAGTCTGTGCGGTATAGTAAAACAGGCAATAGGTCAGGAAAAGCAGCACAAGATCTCTATGGTTAACAGGCAGAGGTCAGGACACGTGAAGTCAGAATGCACACTAATTAAATGCCCTCACAGGAACTAGGCAAGCTAGGAACCATATTGCTCAGACATCCATCATCCCATAAAGGAAGGTGCCATGCACACCTAGGAGAACTCTGTCATGTGGTGAGAACAGATTAATCCCATGGTAGCACTACAAGAAACAGCAGGTGGAAAAAGGTTGGGGTGGCTGTGAGGGGCATAGGCAGCGACCCCTCGGGTAGAGGAGAGGAACGGTAGTGGCCCTCATGAAGTGTTGTGTCATGGTGTAGTCCATCAGGCTGTTGCTCCCTGGGGAACGATGCAGTGGAAATACAGTACTAAAGCCGCCAAAATTTAATATGCTATCTCAAGGCTTTACTTAAGGACAATTGAAGTCGTTCTCTCTGGAGATTTGGTCAACAAGACAGTTGCAGGTTACTTCCTCTTCTCTCTGAGTCCACAAAGGAACTCCCGCTCTTGACAGAGATCAGGACCAGCCCACTCCTACCAAAAAGGAAGGAACAGGGTGGTTAACCTTGTTCCTACAAACCCTTGCCATCAATGCCTTGCTGGAAACTATGGCCAGAAGCAAAGAGTAAAATGCATGATACATAACAATATACAATTTGTAGTACCCCCAGGTCTGCCTTTCACTGTTCAGAGCTCCTTTAAAAAATGAAATGTAGAATCTGATTGGTTGTTATAGGCAACTAAGACAGTTTTACTTTCCACCAGTTTTGATAAATCTCCCCCAATGAGTCCGTGAAAAAACTGGGCAGCATATCAACACCATCCATGTGTGATCTCTTTTTCACAGATGGTTTCTAGAAAATGCTCTGCGGACATACTTTCTTTTTTTTTTAATTTTTTTGATGGACATGAAAAATGGATGGCATACTGCTGCCATATGAAAGGGAAAAATGGAACGCAACACAGTCAGAGACAAAACTGATTCAGCATGGAAGTAAAGTTATCACTTTCTAGCAGAAAGAACATGGTTGAGCTGTTTTACATCACAGAACTGAATGAGCCCCAACAGTGACCACGGACAGAACCGGAAAGAAGATCCTCTGACCGAGGACGTTCATGGTACAGAACCCCCAGTGGTAGAACATATGTATTTATTTGCTGGACCAACCAACCTATCTTAGGCTACTTCCACACTAGCGTTAGTACGGATCCGGCGGGTCCCTTCACCCGCCGGATCCGTACTGAGTAATACAACCTTGTGGATCCGTAATTCCGGATCCGGTTGTATTAGCGTTTAAACGGATCCGGAATAACCTCTATTGAAAGTCAATGGAGGACGGATCCGTTTACAAGTGTGTCCACACCAAACGGATCCGTCCCCATTGACTTGCATTGGGGGTCATTCCGGATCCGTTTAAACGCTAATACAACCGGATCCGGAATTACGGATCCACAAGGTTGTATTACGGTTTGTTCTCCGGTCTGAAGACTGAACGGAATGCTTTCAGGAGCATTCCGTTGTCTTCAGTTCAGTTTTGTCCCCATTGACAATGAATGGGGACAAAACGGAAGCGTTTTATTCCGGTATTGAGCCCCTATGACGGATCTCAATACCGGAATTCCATAACGCTAATGTGAAAGTAGCCTTATTCATTTCTCTCTATTATTTAGCAAGTGAATGCTTTGTAACTAAAGTCTAATAAACATACAAACAAAAAAATACAGTATTATTCACACAGAATAATGTGTAATTATGATGCTTCTATAAAAGGGGTTATATCTTGAAACATATTCTACATTTTTTCAAACCAGCACCTGGATCTGAGTACTCTTGTAATTACATGTAATTAAAAATTTAGTGTATTTGTAATGTATTTGTATAGCGCCACCTGCTGTTTGTTCTTTACCTTAATTTTTGTCTGTCTCACTGAGCTGGTCGCACACGCTCAGTTTAAATCTTCAACTGCCACCAGCCATGTGTTCTGTTAGAAGCTGTTACATTTAGAGATCTGCAGTAGAAAGGACACACCCCCTGAGCTGTCAGGCTGAAGAAAATCTAGCAGAACAATTGGAAAAGTGAATATGGAGATCTCTGAATCCATGTGAAGTACAGGGCTGGTTCTTTTGTGTTAGAAAGGTATTGTCATGTACTATATGATGTCTGATTTTCAATTTTTACATCAATCATCTCATAACCCCTTTAAGGGACATTTATAGTGTGGTATTCCTGAAGTGGTACATTATGGGTGTAGTTGAAACTGAAAAAAAAACAATGCAAAGAATGAAAGCTAATGCAAGAAAAGGAGGGTTGTGAATGGAAGCCAGTCAGGGTTATATACACAAGGATGAATTTGGTCATGCTCCATGTGATGTTGTATGCAGTGTCCATGCTGTTCTTTGCCAGGACAAACATAATGTTAACTTAGGAAATCACTAGCCAAGAAAAGAAAAACTAGTTTTATCTGCAGACAGACTACCAGCACCACCTGCATGCCAATCTTTCAGGGGTCCCAATGTCTTCTATTAGATGGATCAGTCGGTCCAGTTCATGCAGTTAAGCTAGTGCTCAAAGCTTTTTCCATATTGTCCCACTTACTGTGCTGTTACTTTCATAGAAAAATACTCCCTCTGCAGGCACCGTAGAGTATTTTCTTATAAACTGAAGGCCAAGACCAATGCCTTAAATGTAGGAAGAATGGGTCCCCACACTGCAGAAATATCCTGGGTTCTCCCTTTATGCAGTTTTTAAAGCATGAGGAACAGGGGAGGACTAGTCATAGACCCGACAGGGATATTTCCTAATGGGCCGATGCCCAGGAGGCTGTCCGAGTTCTTCTCACTGCCGCTGGCCAGTTACATAATGATCTGATACTCTCAGTGATATTTAAAGGGGTTGTCTCACTTCAGCAAATAGTATTTATCATGTAAAGAAAGTTAATACAAGGCACTTACTAACGTATTGAGATTGTCCATATTGCCTCCTTTGCTGCCTGGATTCATTTTTCCATCATATTATACACTGCTCTCTACTTGAAAATGCCACTTGTTGAAGTGAGACAGCCCCTTTAACGCAGGGAACATCAGGTACTTATGCACCTTACCAGCAGCCGCAGATGTGTACCGTTCTCAGGGCAGTCAATTGTATGAGTGTCCTGAGAACCATGATACGGTTGAATACTGCGGTAGGGCAGGCTCCATGCCCTGCTGTTCATCCTCTTAGGCCACAGGACACTAAAGGCCTGTTACTGCACCAGAGATGGAGGCTTGGAACGGGGCTCAGGTATTTTCTTTCTTTATTCCTTGGCCACTTGGGGAGCATACTTCTGGGGCACTATAGGGCGCATTAGTAAGGAAAGTCCAGGAAGCATTCTGAAGGTGGAGCAGCCTGCATCTCACCTCCTAAAGGGCCCTTTACACGGGCCAAGAATCCACCAGATAATCGCTAAAGAGCGCTTATAGAAACGCTCATTAGCCATTATCTGGCGGTGTAACGGTACCACCGATTACCTGATGAACGAGCAAAATGCTTGTTCGTTAGGTAGTTGAATCATTTGTGTAGGCACCTAAATCATTGTTTGCCGGCAGCAGATCATGCTGGGTAAATAACCTCTGCTGCCGGCAAACAACAAGTCTGTATGGGGACAAGCGATGGCATTCATCATCGCTCCTCCCCATACTGTGGAGGAGATCAATGCATGTAAATACTGTGGTCTTCTTCACTGACAAGCAGGTGATTGTCGGGAAGGAGTGCTTCCTTCCCGAAAATCGCCTGCAACTTGGCAGAAGGACAGAACGTGGCATCTACTGATGTCCACCACAGAGGGACAGCTTCTGGGGCAGTTTATTGTGCTGCACTGTGATATTTGGTTCTGCTAGGATGGTATTTTGTGCTGCACTATGGTACTGCTAAAGACCCAACTTGTGTTACCCCGCCTTCTGTCAATCTGGACCCGCCTACAACATGAGGCTGCTTTTTGTTTTGTTTTTTCCAGTCTGCCCCTGAATGGAAACCTCATAGCATCTATTCAGACGTGTTATATATACATATTCCTTGGTGGCTCAGGACAAAAAACTAAGCTAGAGGGTGTGAGATATATAGAGAAGGAGAGCACTACTGTATGTAAGTAGTGCTAAACTTTACTTACACATGTTTCACAAAGCAAACACTTTTGGTTGCCATTGTTCCTGACATCATCAACCTCGTTGTAACAGCGGCTGCTGTGCGGCGCTGTACCCCTGCTTACCGCTGCCGTTGGGTGTCGTGTCCAGCGGTGAGCTGCTGCTTGTGGTTTCCATTCACCGCTGCAGTCCTGAGCACTGGCTGTGTAGTGCTGTTGCACCATGATCCGCTCCAGAGTTTCCATCCAGCCCTGAATTACTTCACTCCCTCTGGAGCTGTTTGATCATGTGCTTTGATCATGTACCATGCTAGGTCATGTGGGTTGGTCACGTGTCCTCATTGACCAACCCTGGACCTATTTAAGTTGTTCAGCCCTCTCCTAAGATGCCTCAGTGTCAAGGTCCTTATCTTGCCTTAGGTTGTGTTGTTCCAGTTTATACTCCTGTGCTCTGACTCCCGCTTGTGTACCAGACTCCGCTAACCGCCTGATTCTTGCCTGCCTGCATTGACCTTCCCGTTGCTGACCCGGATTGCCTGACTCGTTCCTGTGCCGCCTGCCCGGACCCATTGCCCGTCTGACTCCGCCTCTGCCTCATCCTTTGGTCCTGTATTGCCTCTCCTGGATTCGACCCGGCTTGGTGACCACCGCTGTACCACTGGTACCTTCGCAGGTATCTCCTTTGTGAAGATCGAGGGGTTTCACTTAGACAACGCCCTTAGAGGAGGTAGGGCACAAGGCACAGTGGGTCCACACCTGCTGGTTCGTGACACTCGTTCAGTCCATTTTATTGTTTTGAAAAGAGACAGAATGGGTTAAAAACATAAAAGAAGCATTACTCATTTCCCTGATCCCCGTCCAGTCTCGACACACAGGAAATTGCAAAAAAATGTCAAAGTGACTGGCTGACCCCCATCGCCTGGACCAGGAAGCACAGCCCAGCTGGGACCCAGTAAGGATGGTTGCAATTAGTAATGGTCCTATTATTTTTATTTTTTTTGCCCATTCTGCCCTTTTCCTAGAAAGTACGATTCCACTAGACAACCCTTTTAATGGGATAGGTCATCAGTATCTGTTCGGTGGGGGTGCGACACCCAGGACCCCTGATGATCAGCTGTTTGAGAAGCCGGCGGCGCTCACAGTAGCTTTTCCTAGGCCAGTGGTGACACGTTCATTGATCACGTGGCCTAGGCACAGCTTAGCCCCATAGAGGTGAATGGGGCTAAGCTCGATACCAAGTACAGCCACTATACAATCCACAGCGCTGTGCCTGGCAAGCTGCAAGAAGGCCGCAGAGCTCACAGATGCTCTGGTGCCTTCTCAAACACCTGATCAGTGGAGGTCCCGGGTGTCGGACCCCACCCATCAGATACTGATTACCTATCCTGAGAATTGAGAATAAGTCATGACTATTAAAGTCTTCGAAAAACCTTTTAAGTTATTATTAGAGATGAGCGAGTAGTGTTCGATCGAGCCGGTATTCGATCGAATACTACGCTATTCGGCATACTCGATTTCAATCGAGTATATCGGCGATGGCGCACTTAGAATTCGTTTCCCCTCCCACCTTCCCTGGCGCTCTTTTTCCACCAATCACCATGCAGGGGGGGTATGACAGGCCCGCGGAGCACGCTGGCAGCGCGAAAACGGCGTCTACATGGATTGGCTGGAAAAACCATGTGACCTCGAATATTAAAAACTCAGCTCTTCCTGCTCGTTCGCATATGCTGCGTGAACTTAGTCAGGGACAGAGGCTGGAGAAGGGAGAGATAGGTTTTAGCTGTTGGACAGGCAGGAGCGTGATTAAAAGCCCTTATCAGGGCTACTATAGTGCAGTACAGTGATAGCTTTACTACCATATACACTCTGCAGAGAACGGCTGCTGTATTCAGGGATAGCTGCTGGAGTAGGGACAGAGAGAGGCATTAGTGGTGTATTAGGTGCTCTGCTACATACCAAACTATATTTGGCACTACTGTTCTGCGTTCTTTTTGGCCGCAAAACCCTGTTATATACCTAGTGTGTATATGCACCATCTGATCTTCTGGCAGTATACGGCTGTGTATTTTTATTTTTTTTTTTAATACAGTTTATTTGGCTCTAGTGTTCTGGGTTCTGTGTGCCTGCAATACCCTTTTTGTATACCAGGTGTAAATACCCACCGTCTGACCTGTTAGTACACGGCTGTGTACCTAGAAATAAAAAAAAAAAGGCCTTTTCTTTGTCAACTGTACAGAGCGTTCTGCTTGCTTGCAAAATTATTTAATATACGTGGTGTTAATACACACCGTCTGACCTGTTAGTACACGGCTGTGTACCAAGAAATATAAAAAAACTAGGCCTTTTCTGTGGCACCTGTACTGTGCGTTCTGCGTGCTTGGAAAATTATTTTATATATGTGGTGTTAATACACACCGTCTGACCTGTTAGTACACGGCTGTGTACCAAGAAATATAAAAAAACTAGGCCTTTTCTTTGGCACCTGTACAGAGCGTTCTGCTTGCTTGCAAAATTATTTAATATACGTGGTGTTAATACACACCGTCTGACCTGTTAGTACACGGCTGTGTACCAAGAAATATAAAAAAACTAGGCCTTTTCTGTGGCACCTGTACTGCGTGCTTGGAAAATTATTTTATATATGTGGTGTTAATACACACCGTCTGACCTGTTAGTACACGGCTGTGTACCAAGAAATATAAAAAAACTAGGCCTTTTCTTTGGCACCTGTACAGAGCGTTCTGCTTGCTTGCAAAATTATTTAATATACGTGGTGTTAATACACACCGTCTGACCTGTTAGTACACGGCTGTGTACCAAGAAATATAAAAAAACTAGGCCTTTTCTGTGGCACCTGTACTGTGCGTTCTGCGTGCTTGGAAAATTATTTTATATATGTGGTGTTAATACACACCGTCTGACCTGTTAGTACACGGCTGTGTACCAAGAAATATAAAAAAACTAGGCCTTTTCTTTGTCAACTGTACAGAGCGTTCTGCTTGCTTGCAAAATTATTTAATACACGTGGTGTTAATACACACCGTCTGACCTGTTAGTACACGGCTGTGTACCAAGAAATATAAAAAAACTAGGCCTTTTCTGTGGCACCTGTACTGTGCGTTCTGCGTGCTTGGAAAATTATTTTATATATGTGGTGTTAATACACACCGTCTGACCTGTTAGTACACGGCTGTGTACCAAGAAATATAAAAAAACTAGGCCTTTTCTTTGGCACCTGTACTGTGCGTTCTGCGTGCTTGGAAAATTATTTTATATACGTGGTGTTAATACACACCGTCTGACCTGTTAGTACACGGCTGTGTACCTAGAAATATAAAAAAAAAAAGGCCTTTTCTTTGTCTACTGTACTGTGCGTTCTGCGTGCTTGGAAAATTATTTTATATACGTGGTGTTAATACACACCGTCTGACCTGTTAGTACAAGGCTGTGTACCTAGAAATATTTTTAAAAAAAGGCCTTTTCTTTGTCTACTGTACTGTGCGTTCTGCGTGCTTGGAAAATTATTTTATATACGTGGTGTTAATACACACCGTCTGACCTGTTAGTACACGGCTGTGTACCAAGAAATATAAAAAAAACTAGGCCTTTTCTGTGGCACCTGTACTGTGCGTTCTGCGTGCTTGGAAAATTATTTTATATACGTGGTGTTAATACACACCGTCTGACCTGTTAGTACACGGCTGTGTACCTAGAAATATAAAAAAAAAAGGCCTTTTCTTTGTCTACTGTACTGAGCGTTCTGCGTGCTTGCAAAATTATTTAATATACGTGGTGTTAATACACACCGTCTGACCTGTTAGTACACGGCTGTGTACCAAGAAATATAAAAAAAACTAGGCCTTTTCTGTGGCACCTGTACTGTGCGTTCTGCGTGCTTGGAAAATTATTTTATATATGTGGTGTTAATACACACCGTCTGACCTGTTAGTACACGGCTGTGTACCAAGAAATATAAAAAAACTAGGCCTTTTCTTTGGCACCTGTACTGTGCGTTCTGCGTGCTTGGAAAATTATTTTATATACGTGGTGTTAATACACACCGTCTGACCTGTTAGTACACGGCTGTGTACCTAGAAATATTTAAAAAAAAAGGCCTTTTCTTTGTCTACTGTACTGTGCGTTCTGCGTGCGTGGAAAATTATTTTATATACGTGGTGTTAATACACACTGTCTGACCTGTTAGTACAAGGCTGTGTACCTAGAAATATTTTAAAAAAAGGCCTTTTCTTTGTCTACTGTACTGTGCGTTCTGCGTGCTTGGAAAATTATTTTATATACGTGGTGTTAATACACACCGTCTGACCTGTTAGTACACGGCTGTGTACCAAGAAATATAAAAAAAACTAGGCCTTTTCTGTGGCACCTGTACTGTGCGTTCTGCGTGCTTGGAAAATTATTTTATATACGTGGTGTTAATACACACCGTCTGACCTGTTAGTACACGGCTGTGTACCAAGAAATATAAAAAAACTAGGCCTTTTCTGTGGCACCTGTACTGTGCGTTCTGCGTGCTTGGAAAATTATTTTATATATGTGGTGTTAATACACACCGTCTGACCTGTTAGTACACGGCTGTGTTCCAAGAAATATAAAAAAACTAGGCCTTTTCTGTGGCACCTGTACTGTGCGTTCTGCGTGCTTGGAAAATTATTTTATATACGTGGTGTTAATACACACCGTCTGACCTGTTAGTACACGGCTGTGTACCTAGAAATATAAAAAAAAGGCCTTTTCTTTGTCTACTGTACTGAGCGTTCTGCGTGCTTGCAAAATTATTTAATATACGTGGTGTTAATACACACCGTCTGACCTGTTAGTACACGGCTGTGTACCAAGAAATATAAAAAAAATAGGCCTTTTCTGTGGCACCTGTACTGTGCGTTCTGCGTGCTTGGAAAATTATTTTATATACATGGTGTTAATACACACCGTCTGACCTGTTAGTACACGGCTGTGTACCAAGAAATATAAAAAAACTAGGCCTTTTCTGTGGCACCTGTACTGTGCGTTCTGCGTGCTTGCAAAATTATTTTATATATGTGGTGTTAATACACACCGTCTGACCTGTTAGTACATGGCTGTGTACCTAGAAATATAAAAAAAAAGGCCTTTTCTTTGTCTACTGTACTGTGCGTTCTGCATGCTTGGAAAATTATTTTATATACGTGGTGTTAATACACACCGTCTGACCTGTTAGTACACGGCTGTGTACCAAGAAATATAAAAAAACTAGGCCTTTTCTGTGGCACCTGTACTGTGCGTTCTGCGTGCTTGGAAAATTATTTTATATACGTGGTGTTAATACACACCGTCTGACCTGGTAGTATACGGCTGTGAAGGCAAAATATTGTAACCAAAAAAAAAAAATGCGTAGGGCTAGCGGAATCGGACGTGGACGAGGACGGGGGCGCGGAAATGCTGTTGGGGGCCTTGTTGAAGCCAGTGGGGATACAATGCGTGCTGGTGAGGGTCAGCCAGGATCCCACTCATCCAGAATCCCTGCCTTTATGGGACAGTTAAGCAGGGGGCGGGTTACACCGCTGTTGAGGCCTGAGCAGGTTGAACAGGTGGTGCAATGGATAGCCGATAGCGCTTCCACACAGTTGTCCACCAGCCAGTCATCCACACAGTCTCACTCTGACCCTCCTTCCTCCACACCTGGCCAACAGAGTCATCCCACCATTGACCCCTCCCAGGAGCTCTTTTCGGGTTCTTTTTCAGATGTGCCGGAAGAATCCCAGGAGCTAGCAGAGGAATTTGTTTGTAGTGATGCCCAAACACTTGAGTATTCGCCATCTCCTGCTGATGTGGACCCTGAACCAGCATCTGTTATCATGAGCGATGATGATGATGAGACGCAGTTGCCATCAAGGGAGGCTGTTGGAATGTCCAGTGGGCAGGAGGAGGAGCAGAGTGAGGAAGTGGAAGAGGAGGTGGTGGATGACGAAATGTCCGACCCCACTTGGCCAGGGGTGATGTCCAGCGGGGAAAGCAGTGGAGAGGTGGTGGTCTGCGCAGCACCAAAAAAGGCAGCAAGAGGCAGAGGGATGTCCAGAGGCAGAGGGATGTCCAGAGGCAGAGGGATGTCCACAGGCAGAGGACAGTCCAGACAGAGAAGTGAGGCCACAGCCAGCAGGGCCGAAGCTGTTCCCGGCAGCAGGCAGTCGCGCGAAGCTCCCCCATCGAGGCCTCGTACTTCTGTGGTGTGGAGATTTTTTAATGTTTGTGCGGATGACAAACTGAGCGCGGTTTGCACACTCTGCCACTCTAAACTGAGTAGGGGCTCTGAGAAGAGCAATATGACCACCTCAGGCATGCGGCGTCACTTGGAAGTCAAGCACTGGGCTGAGTGGGAAAGAGCAAACGCAATACAACCTGCGCAAGGTCTTCCTGCCACTGCCTCTTCCCCTTTGTTATGTGTTGCCACTGCGGTCCAGACCTCCAGCCAGGACACCTCCACATCTGCCTCTGCCTCGGCTACTTTGGGGCCTTCTCCTTCAGCCTACCCTTCCCCCGCATCTTCGCCTGCACCTTCACACTCCTCGTACCATCAACTGTCCATCTCGCAGGCGTTCGACCGCAGGCGGAAGTACGCCTCGAGTCACCCCCAAGCCCAAGCCTTAAACTGCCACATCTCCAAACTGCTGGCCCTGGAGATGTTGCCGTTTAGGCTTGTGGAGACGCAGGCCTTCCGCGACCTGATGGCGGCTGCCGCACCTCGCTATTCCGTCCCCAGCCGCCACTACTTTTCCCGGAGTGCCGTCCCCGCCCTGCACCAGCACGTGTTGCGTAACATCAGGCGGGCCCTGAGGTACGCAGTCAGCGCAAAGGTCCACTTGACCACCGACTCGTGGACAAGCGCTTGCGGCCAGGGACGATACATCTCTTTGACGGCACACTGGGTGAATGTTGTGGAAGCGGGGACGGGGTCGCAAACAGAGACGGCCTACCTACCACCCCCGCCCAAGATTGCCAGCACGGGTTCTGATAAACCCCCCTCCTCTTCCTCCTCCTCCTCCTCCTCTGCCTTAACATCGCCCTCAGCCGCTAGCTGGAAGCGTTGCAGCACTGGCGCGGGGAGACGTCAGCAGGCGGTGCTTAAGCTCATCAGCTTGGGCGACAGGAAGCACAGCGCCCCAGAGGTGAGGGACGTCATATTGCAGCAGACGGAGATGTGGCTGTCGCCGCTGCAGCTAGGGCCAGGCATTATCGTGTGCGATAACGGCCGTAACCTGGTGGCGGCTCTGGAGCTTGCCGAACTCAATCACGTACCATGCCTGGCCCACGTTTTTAATCTGGTAGTCCAAAAATTTCTAAAGACTTACCCCAACCTGGCAGAGCTACTGGTGAAAGTGCGGCGCTTGTGCGCTCACTTTCGGAAGTCAACTGTAGCTGCTGCTAGCTTAAAAAAACTCCAGCAACGCCTCCATTTGCCTCAACATCGGCTGTTGTGCGACCTGCCAACTCGCTGGAATTCCACCTATTCCATGTTGGCCAGGGTGTGTGAGCAGCAGAGAGCATTGATGGAGTACCAGATTATGAATCCACGCGTGCCTCCAACTCAGCTCCCTCAGTTTGCCAACCACGAGTGGCCATGGATGGCAGACATATGCGATGTACTGCGTATCTTTGAGGAGTCCACCAAGAAGGTCAGCAGCGAGGACGCTATAGTGAGCGTAACCATCCCGCTCCTATGCGTCCTTAAAGAATCGCTCATCGCAATAAGGGAGAACGCATTGCACGCAGAGGAGACGGGGGTAGGAGGAGACGCAACGGAGCTACACAGTCAGACCACACTTTTGTCTGCTTCTCGGTGGCAGTTGCAGGAGGAGGAGGAGGATGAGGAGGAGGAGGACGACGTGGAGGTGGCTGTGGAAGAGGAGGCGGATGCTGGCGGCGAGGGTAGCAGTCAGGCTGTGTGCGTCCCATTGGTTCAGCGCGGATGGGGCGGAGAGGAGGCGGAAGAGGAAGAGGAGGAAATGGCAAGTGATCCTTCTGGTGGGGGAAGTGACGTCATGCCTATTCAGAGTCTGGCACACATGGCTGACTTCATGCTGGGCTGCTTTTCCCGGGACACACGTGTTGTCCGGATAGTGGAGAACAAACTGTACTGGGTCTTCGCACTCCTGGACCCCCGGTATAAAGATAACGTCTCCTCTTTTATTCCGGTAGAGGAGAGGACGAATCGATTGCTGGAATACCAGAGGGAACTCGTGCAGAACATGATGGAGATTTTCCCACCCACCATCACTGGCGGCAGAGAGGAGAGGGTCTCCCAGAGTCCCACAACATCGATCAGGCCCACAGTCACCAGGGGAACACTCTCCAAGGTGTGGGACACGTTCATGGCACCCCCTCGTGCAACTTCCATCACTGCGGGGCCCGCTATCAGCAGGAGGGACAAGTATCGGCGGATGTTGCGGGAGTACCTGGCAGACCGTACCCCTGTCCCCCCCGATCCCTCGGCGTCCTACACTTACTGGGTCTCCAAGTTGGACACGTGGCTGGAACTGTCCCTGTACGCCTTGGAGGTGCTTGCCTGCCCTGCCGCCAGCGTGCTATCAGAAAGGGTGTTCAGCGCAGCCGGGGGCATTATAACCGATAAGCGCAGCCGCCTGTCAACCGACAGTGCCGACAGGCTGACGCTAATCAAAATGAACAGCAAGTGGATTGACCCGGACTTTGCTTCTCCAACAGTGGAAAGCAGCCAAAAGTGAAGTGCCATCTGTATGAAGTGCCATTTCCTCCTCCACCTCCTCCTCCTCCTCCTTAACCGCCGTAGAATTGCTCCGTAAAAAAAAAAAAAAAATATTTATGGCTTACCTCTTGGGCCTACAAACAATTTTTAAGAGGTCTCACCTCTTGGGCCTACAAACAATTTTTAAGAGGTCTCACCTCTTTAGCCTCCACATAATTTTTAAGAGGTCTCACCTCTTGGGCCTACAAACAATTTTTAAGAGGTCTCACCTCTTTAGCCTCCACATAATTTTTAAGAGGTCTCACCTCTTGGGCCTACAAACAATTTTTCTCATGGCTCACCTCTTGGGCCTACAAACAATTTTTAAGAGGTCTCACCTCTTGGGCCTACAAACAATTTTTCTCATGGCTCACCTCTTGGGCCTACAAACAATTTTTAAGAGGTCTCACCTCTTTGGCCTCCACATAATTTTTAAGAGGTCTCACCTCTTGGGCCTACAAACAATTTTTCTCATGCCTCACCTCTTGGGCCTACAAACAATTTTTAAGAGGTCTCACCTCTTGGGCCTACAAACAATTTTTATTATGGCTCACCGCTTGGGCCTTAATACAATTGTTAAGAGGTCTCACCTCTAGGGCCTACAAACAATTTTTATTATGGCTCACCTCTTGGCCTTAATACAATTGTTAAGAGGTCTCACCTCTTGGGCCTACAAACAATTTTTAAGAGGTCTCACCTCTTTGGCCTCCACATAATTTTTAAGAGGTCTCACCTCTTGGGCCTACAAACAATTTTTATTATGGCTCACCGCTTGGGCCTTAATACAATTGTTAAGAGGTCTCACCTCTTGGGCCTACAAACAATTTTTATTATGGCTCACCTCTTGGGCCTTAATACAATTGTTAAGAGGTCTCACCTCTTGGGCCTACAAACAATTTTTAAGAGGTCTCACCTCTTTGGCCTCCACATAATTTTTAAGAGGTCTCACCTCTTGGGCCTACAAACAATTTTTCTCATGCCTCACCTCTTGGGCCTACAAACAATTTTTAAGAGGTCTCACCTCTTGGGCCTACAAGCAATTTTTATCATCGCTCACCTCTTGGGCCTACAAACAATTTTTAAGAGGTCTCACCTCTTGGGCCTACAAACAATTTTTATTATGGCTCACCTCTTGGGCCTTAATACAATTGTTAAGAGGTCTCACCTCTTGGGCCTACAAACAATTTTTATCATGGCTCACCTCTTGGGCCTTAATACAATTGTTAAGAGGTCTCACCTCTTGGGCCTACAAACAATTTTTATCATGGCTCACCTCTTGGGCCTTAATACAATTTTTAAGAGGTCTCACCTCTTGGGCCTACAAACAATTTTTATTATGGCTCACCTCTTGGGCCTTAATACAATTTTTAAGAGGTCTCACCTCTTTGGCCTCCACTTAATTTTTTCGAGGGCTCACCTCTTGGGCCTCCATATAATTTTTTCGAGGGCTCACCTCAAGCTAACTTTGCGCACTCCTTAAAATATTTTCACAACAGGGACCTAAGAGCCCTCGATGGGAGAGCTTTGTGTGGGGGCCTGTTATAGGGAAGAGATGCGGCCCTGCGGGCTCTAGCCTGCCTTCTCCATGAGCCTCTGGCCAGCCCACGGCCTCTTCCTGCCTTTTGCGGTCCTACGCATCCCTCAACATCCCCACTGCTTTACCTGCTAGACATGACACTGGGCCAGGTCGGGTCACTGACTTCGTCATACTCAACCACCTCCTCTTACACTGCCTCACTTTGCTCCAACAGCCTCCCTTGCTGGCAACTGTGTCTCATCATCGTCCCTAATCATTTTACACTTTAGTGCCCGTTCCACACCACCATCAGCTAGAGATGGAGCTTGCTCCAGTGTTTGGGCATCAGAACAAACAAAATCCTCAGATAGCTCCTGCGATTCTTGCATGGATGGGAACACTGGGTTGATAACATTGGGCAGGGTGGGAGGAAGGAGGGTCAGAGTGAGGTCCCTGCAGTTTCTGCAGGCTATCGACGAGACTGGACTTTGTGGACTTGACTGGGTGGTGGACAGATTTAACAAATCTAGAAGGAGATGGAGGGGTTTGCCGAGCTGTCTGTAAGGGTTGCGGAAATCCAGACAGAACCAAGGCCCAAAACTTGGGTGGGGGTAGCAGGTTTGCCCGTCCCCACCTCCACAACATTCACCCAGTGTGCTGTCAGGGAGATGTAGCATCCCCGACCTCAAATCAAAGTTTTGGTGGTCAAATGGCCTTTTGCAGTAACCGTGTTATTCGGGCGTGGATGATGTTTTGGGACATGTGCCTGGGCAAGGCAGGGATGGCACAGAGGGAAAAATAGTGATGGCTTGATTGCTTTCCCCCTTGCCTATGCCATCTGTGGTTGTCATAGGCAACGTGATTTTAAGGGGTTCAGAATTTTATCTTCTTTTTTGTCTAGTTTGGCTTGGGGTCCATGGCAATGTAGAGGAAAGAAGGTTTCCTTGTATGGTCTCACTTTACAGAGAGGTTATATTGTCTTTGGAGTGTATTGTTGAGAGGCTGTGATAGTAGCGTGATAGTGCGACTTGGGCGCGTTATATGCACCCAGACATGCTTCCCCTGCTGTCCCAGTTGCATTCCAGCAGTGTTGGCATCCTTTTCTGAGGTTTCAGGGTGGACTTGGTGACCTCCAAGTGGTCGAATTAAGATTTCCAAGTGGCGAGCATTTTTTTCCCATAGACTTTAATGGGATTCGATATTCGGTCGAATAGTCGAATCTCGCGGTCTATTCGAATCGAATTTCGAACTTTCGAATATTTCACTACTCGCTCATCTCTAGTTATTATGTGTTTTTATTTCACTGTTTCGCTCGTGAACACTAAAATACCGCACAGCACCACTGTATGTACTGGTATACAATACATAGAGGACAATGATTAATTGGTACCTACTCTAAGATTTTAACACCGAACTGTATAATTTAGACTGGATTTTATGGGTCTCAATATTTTTTATAATTACTTGTCATTTTACTTGTCCCTTACTTCCAATTTTAAAGTTCTGTGAAAAATTATTGTTAGCATTATAGCTTAGCCTATGTCATCTAAGGTGGTTTTTGAGACATTTTATATCCATGTATATCCCTGGTTGAACTTGATGGACTTATGTCTTTTTTCAACTGTTTTAACTATGTAACTATGTCCTCTATGAAATATAGGAAGTTTACCACAGGAGTTATTCCATGTCACTAGCATTATCCTATTATACGGTATAATAATTCAGATTACCTTCTAGCTACATAAATGACGTGTTTGACCACTGAGTGTGGAATTCTTTTGTGACATTGTGTTTATAAGTTATAAAATTCTTCATATCTGAACACCAGGATTTATTTGACGGTTCATGAGGTTCAAAGTCTTTAAAGTCTGTCACACATCATACTGAGTAAAATCTATAATCCTCAGTTATGTGTATAAGATACAGTATAGCAGTATTATTACCGGGGCTTGCATACCTGACTTGGTCTACTTATACCAGCTTGAAAATCTGCAACAAAATCTGCAGCAAGATCTGCCCGTATAACATGCGGATTTAGCTATTTGCGGTTTCCCTTTTGCCACACCCTTGTTACAAATCCATATATGTTAATGTTATCTTTAAATCACCCCTCCACATCAGTGTGCATAGTTATTTAATAGGCCTTATGTAAAAATGTGTTATAGATTTGAAGCTTTAGTATAATTTCTCAGAAATATACTGTATGCACCAGAATTACCAAATGGCTAAGTAATATATATACAAAATAATATACGGTCGTGTGCATGAGCCCTTAGCTGTAGCCTAAGGGTGCATTCACTTGACCGTATGTACTTTGCGCATGACGTCCATGTGACATCCGTTTTTTTTTCAGGGCTACAGAACAGACATACAGATGTGGGCAGCACAATGAATGAATGGGTCCGCACCCTATCTGCAAAAAATGCGGATCGGATGTGGACCAAAACTACGATTGTGTGAATGCACCCTAAAGCTGGCATACACTTTAGATAACTGTCATTGGACATCTCTCTCTTCTGACTGACCCCATAGGCATACATGCACAGATCCCCAGTGAATGGGGATGAGCTGCAATACCAAGCACAGAAACTATACAATGTATGGACCTGTGCTTGGTGAGCTGCAAGAAGGCAGGGATGCTCACCTACTCAAAACAGCTGATGGGCAGTGGTCCTGTGTATAAGACGCACCGGACCATAAGACGCACCTAGGTTTTAGAGGAGGACAATAAGAAAAAAAACATTTTTCATTAAACCTCAGGTCAAATCACCAGTCAGACCCTCAATTTTAATCAGACCTCAGCTGACAGCCCCAATCAGACTCCCAATGTTAATAAGACCCCAACAAGACCTCAGATCAGACCCCAATGTGAATGATCCCCAATCAGACCTGAGATGAGAGCCCCATGCCTCTCATCAGTCCCCATTGCCTCATATCAGCCCCATTGTCTATTTGCCCCTATTGCCTCTCATATTAGCCCCCAGCAGCCCCCATTGCCTCATATAAGCACCCAGCAGCCCCCATTGCCTCATATCAGACCCCATATGCCCTCATTGCCTCATTTCAACCCCCAGTAGCACCTATTTCCTCTCATATTAGCCTTCAGCATCCCTTTTGTCTCTGGTCAGCCCCAGCACCTCAGATCAGCCCCCCAACAGTCCCTTTGCCTCAGTTCAGCTCCCCTTTCTTCAGGTCAGCCCCCATTGCCTCATATTTATTAAAATAAAATAGCCACTTACCTTTCCTGCTCCTGGACGCCGCTCTTGTCCTCCAGCGTGATCCTCTTCTTCCCACTGTCGGCTGAGCTGTGACCCGATGCATACGAATCTATTCGGGCAAAGCTGCGTACAAATAATTTGTTATTCTGGAATTGTTCTGCGTATATTCGCGGACTAATAATGAACATTGCGTTGTTAAAGGTACACTACTGAATATGTACGCATTAGCATACAAAGTGCTTACAAATCCTCAGCGTACTATTGTCTAGCGATTGCGTAATACTCAGGCACGCACGACGTTAGGCTGCGGCGTGCACTCCTCAGAGGCAGAGCGAAGTTTGGAAAATAGTATCCAGGCGATCTTCAGTATGTAGCTCTGGAGAGCTTAAATACATGATGCGGCTGATGGACCGGCAGGATTACGATGGCACACACCGACACCTGAACCAGCAGAAGAAGGAGATAGTGCAGCAGGTGATCCGAGGCTTGCGCCATCATTTTGACACAGTGCGGACCCCGAGCCAGATCCAGTGGAAATCGTCCGATTTGACGTTTAACTGCCCAGAGCGGCTTAATGAGATCCGCGCAGAGATACGGCAGGGTGAGTAACAAAATATTTGAAAGTAAAAACCTGTTAAAAAATGAGTGTATTGTATATATACCAGTGAGTGCCGATAATGAAAACCGTATAGAAGGACAACGTGGGCGTGCATAGTGCGCTGCAGTAATTTTCTTCCATGCTAGGCCACGCCTCTAACTCCACCCAAACAAATGAAGGTATTCTTAGATACGTGCCCCTTCCCAGTAATTTGCCTTAGGCTACTTTCACATATGTGGTGGTGATCCGGCAGGCTGTTCTGCAGTATTTGTCCGGCCAATTCTTGCCGGGTGGCGGCCGGATCAGCGCTGTCCCCCATTATTGTTAATGGGGCTGGCCGTTCTCCTGTTTGTGTCAGACAACTGCGCTAGTGTGAAAGAAAGTACCCTGGCTTAGATATATGCCCCTTCATAGTTAGCGCTTCCTCCTCCTACACACAGACTCAAAGACATGCTCATGCTGCAGCTAATGTGAGTGGGCGATATCAAAAATATTCCCACCGTGTTAACGATATTAAGAAATGTATTGCGATAACGATATCTATCGCAATAAATACCCATTTAGAAGAAAAAAATGGATATGGCCCTCCTCAGGCTCTCACTCTTCATAGTAGTATACAGTGTTAGTATTAAAAACAGTCATCATAACAATTGTCTACGGATTTATGTTGCAGAGCAGCGTCATGCCCGGACGGCCACTGCAGTACCTGCAGCTTCTAGTAAGTGTAAACATATGTCATTTATTTTTAATCCAAGCTACGTGGGAGTGCAGCTGCAGTGATACAGTAGAGCACTAGTGGTTAGGAATGGGATCATCCAGCCCGAAACTATTCCCATGTATGAACATCAGAGGTTACAACTGTTCATTAGAGTTGAATGTAATGCCATTATTTAATGATTTTTGACAGCTGCTGCACCACAGAGGAGCCCCTCTCACCCTCCTCCACCCCAGCGAGAGAGGACCCCACCTGCCCCTCCAACACCACCAGCCCAACTTGCAGAGGTAGAAGGTTGGTAAAATAAAAAGTGTAATGAGTGGACCTTCTGTCTTCAAAATATAAGCTAAATTTATGTTTTATCTTTTGTAGCTCCAACCGGCAGGGAGGAGTTTTCCCCAGGACCATGGGTGTCCACTAACTGACTGACCATGTGTGGCCTTCTCAGTGAGCAGTTCAAAGAAAAAAAAATGGCTCAATACAGATACATGTCACAGAATAACTCGTTCCAGTACCAATATACCAAATTTATAATGGCATGCAGTTGCTAAAGTATTCTGATCCAGGTGCTGGTTTGAAAGTTTAGAATTATTTTCGTGGGATAACCCCTTTAACTGGATCATACTAATTATATTACTGTTTCCACCCCTACAGATATCCCCACTGACTTTGAGGTGGAGGCAGCCTTATGCCGCTTTGACACCAGGCTCCATGTAAAATTGTTCTTCTAAAAACTGTGTTTTAATAGTTTTCTTAAACCTTTAACACCTTCCTGACATAGTGTGAAGAAGACAGGGGTGTCTGTTTAGGCTGGAGCCTCCAAAAATTATGCATAGGCCAGAGCCCGCATTAGTGTGAAGGGATGTCTGTTTAGGCCGGATCCTCCAAAAATTGTGCATAGGCCAGAGCCTGCAATACTGTGAAGAAGACAAGGTTGTCTGTTTAGGCCAGAGCCTCCAAAAATTGTGCATAGGCCAGAGCCTGCAATACTGTGAAGAAGACAAGGTTGTCTGTTTAGGCCAGAGCCCCCAAAAATTGTGCATAGGCCGGAGCCCGCATTAGTGTGAAGAAGACAGGGTTGTCTGTTTAGGCCTGAGCCTCCAAAAATTGTCCAAAGGCCATTTTCTGTATAAATGAACACAGGGTGTCTTCAGGACAAAGCATTAATAAATTACGCACACTACGGTTCTTGGGTTACAGTAAGAGAAAAAGGCTTGTTTGGACAACAAGCCTATAAACATTCTACCTTGTAAAGATAGGCAGTGAAAATTATATATGGGTTCCATGGCCGGTAGTAGTAGGGGACGGGGTAAATCAGCAGAGAGCGAATAGTAAATACAACAAACTGCGGTGGAGGATAATAATCTCCGCTAATGTAACTTGTAACGGGAGGCGGAGGTAGACAACAGTGTAACAATTTTATTTTTTAATACCATTTTTACTTTTCTTTATTTTATATTTTTTGAGGAAAAGCTCCAAAACATATTTACAAATACTAAATAGAACTAAGAGCGGTGTATAACAATAGCTGCTCGCTTGCTAAGTGCTAATGTTGAAAACGGAGGCGGAGGTAGACAACAGTTTTTGGATTTTAATAAAATTTAGGGGTTTTGGTTTGGGGAGTTCGGGTTCGCACAGACCATGACACAAGACGTTTAGCATGCAACTTTATCGGCCGGCTAACAGCAACAGTGGGAAGACACTCAGACTATTTCGGCCTACAAGGCCTGATCTAATCATCTGCCTCAGCAAGGAGTATGAAAAGCGGAGGTAATCCATCCTTTATTCATTTTTATAAAGGTGTTTTTTTGGACACCGCCAGGTGGCAGTTTGGTCCGTTTGGGTGTCACCATTCCCCCAGTGGCGCTAAAAACCCTCTGTGAAATGACACCTGAGGCTGGAAAGGAAAGAAGCCCTAGTGCATAGTGGGAAAGTTCCGGCCACTGTTGTATTCTGGCTGCCCAGAAGTCCAGGAGGTCTGAGAAGAGGCTTTGCGAGCCAGACTGCAGGTAAGCCTGAACCTGTTCGTTGAGTTGGGTGGCCTGGGCCTGCTCAGTTGGCTGCGGCTGTTGGGAGGCTGAAAAAAATTGTTGCATCATACTCATAAGGCTTAACTGGCTGTTGCTGGTTGTGGCAGGAGGTGGATTACTCTGCCGGACCTCCTTTTCAGAGACGCTGGGAGCAGGCTGGGGCTGGCTGAAAGAGCAGGTTACTACATAGCTTCTCCTGGTATGATGCTAATTTCTCCTCCCTTTCCTGGGGAGGAAAACAATCCCCCACATTGGATTGATACCGCGGGTCCAGAAGCATCGCCAGCCAGTATTCGTCAGTCTGCCTTATTTTTAGGATACGCCTGTCACTCCGTAATCATGTGAGCATACAGCTCGCCATCCTGGCCAGTGTGCTCGAGGTGCCAGTTCTTTCCATCTCAGCCTCTCTCTGAGACACTTCAGTGTCCCTGAAAGTGTCATCGTCATCCTCCAGCTGTGTCTCCTCCTCCCCCTCCTCTACCTGAAGCTCCTCATCCTACTCCTGCACCTCCACGGAACTTTGTCGTTGGGGCTCCCCTACAGTGACAGCATGGTGTGCGGAGAGATGTCCAGGATTTCCTTCCCCCATTGCCCCGTGCTGCATGTGCGTCAGTGTCTTTTCAAGGACAGATATTAGTGAAACAATGTCGTTCACACTGCAGCTGTCCCGGCTGACCAATTTAGTGGCTTCTTCAAAGGGTGTTAGAACAGTGCAGGCATTTCAGACCAGCCTCCACTGATGGAAATCTAAGCCACACCTGCTCCCTATGGTCGAAGATTCTGGCTGCTGCTGGACAAAGTCATCCACTGCGCTACGCTGCCCAAGGAGCCACAACATATGAAGCGTGGAATTCCACCGAGTTGGGACGTCACCTATCAACCGGTGTGGCAGAAGACTGTTTTGCCGCTGCAAGTCCAGCAGAGCTTTGCGGGACACATAAGAGAGACTCAAATGAGTGCAAAGCTTCCGTGACTTTGCCAGCACTGTGCGCAAGCCAGTGAATGTTTTGAGAAATCTCTGCACCACTAGATTTAGGACACATGCCATACAGGGAGCATGCGTGAGTTGACCCAGGTTCAGCGCTGCCACTATATTTTTCCCGTTGTCACTCATGACCTTGCCCACTTCCAGCTGGCGGGGAGACAGCCAGCGTGCTATTTGTTGCTTGATGTAATGCAGCAAGCGCTGGCCTGTGTGGCTGCTGTTGCCAAGACAGATTAAGTCTAAGACAGCGTGGCAGCGTTTTACATGTGATAGGAAGGAGGGGGGTCAACTCTCTGCCCTGATGCTCCAGCAGGCGGACTGCCCGTGGAGGTGGAGGAGGGAGTGGATAAGGCTACTTTCACACTAGCGTTAGCACGGATCCGGCACCTAAAGGGTGCCGACGGATCCGTGCTAACGCTATACATGTGTGGAGCCGGAGCAGCGCTCCGGCCCCACACATGACACACATTAAAACAACACACAGACTACATACAAACATACAGACAAACATACAGACATACATACATACTCCCGGGACGCCGGCAGAACGTCTTCACGCGCCTCCTGCGCGCAGTGATGACGATTCCCCACAGCGCCCTCTGCTGGGCGCAGTGGGGAAACGTCATCGCAGCGTGCAGGAGGCGCGTGAAGACCTGCTGCCGGCGTCCCGGGAGTATGTGAGTATGTATGTATGTCTGTATGTTTGTATGTATGTCTGTATGTTTGTTTGTATGTAGTCTGTGTGTATGTAGCCGGATCCGGAATGACCCCCCATTGGAAATCAATGGAGGACAGATCCGGATTACTGGTGTGTCCACACCAAACGGATCCGTCCCCATTGACTTCCATTGGGGGTCATTCCGGATCCGTCTTGGTGCGGATGCCTGGACCGGAGAGCAAACCGCAGCATGCTGCGGTTTGTTCTCCGGTCTGAAGACGGAACGGAATGCTTTCAGGAGCATTCCGTTGTCTTCAGTTCAGTTTTGTCCCCATTGACAATGAATGGGGACAAAACTGAAGCGTTTTTTTCCGGTATTGAGCCCCTTTGACGGAACTCAATACCGGAATTTAAAAACGCTAGTGTGAAAGTAGCCTAAGTGTTGGGTGGTCTGCAATCCTGTCTGGAAAGTGCATGGAGGTCCCAAAAGCAATTGGCCCTGTTGATGGGGGGTTCCTGCCTCGCTGCCACTAAATACATTCAGCCAGTGGGTTGTAAAGGACATGTATTGCCCTTGGTCGTAAGCACTGCTCCAGGTGTCCACCGTGAAGTGCACAGTGCTGCAGAGAGCGTCCTATATCGTCTGCCACGTGCGAGTAAAGGGCGGGGATAGCTTTGTTTGAAAAGTAATGCCGGCTAGGGATCTGCCAGTGTGGCTGAGCGCAAGCCATCAGCTCCCTAAAAGCTGTGCAGTCAACTAAATTGTACGGCAGAGACTGCACAGCCAGCAACTTGGTCAGGTGACAATTAAGTTTGCGCACTGTTGGATTACTTGTTGCGTAAACTTGCTTCCTGGCCACGGACTCGACGATGGATGGCTGACGTATAAGAGGAGGTGGAGAAACGCACACGGTTGACGACGAGGTGTATGTACTAGTTATGTCCCTGGATGTGGGCTGGGTTACGCCCCTGGATGCGGCCTGCCTGATGCAAGGGACCCCGGGAGAAGTAGCCAGCTCTTCAGTATTAATGCGCTGCTCTAATCCACCTTGGTAAGACAAATTTGCGGCATGGCGCTGCTTCAGATGGTTCCACAGAGCAGTGGTCCCTACATTTCAGGCTTTCCCACGGCTCAATTTCTGTTTACACAAAATACACGTGGCCATACTGCTGTCCCCCGGCAGAGTGGTGAAATACTTCCACACACCCGAAGTGCGCCCTCCAGAGCTGGCCAAGCATGTAACCCTTGCACGCTTAGAACCTGACGCCGGACCCACCATACTTGGGGTTTCACTAGTTCCGAAGGCAGGCCTGGCTCAGGGAGGCTGTCCTCCACATCTGCCGGATTGTGCGATGGGATTCAGTGGCCTTTTATTTGATAAAATGCAGAAGACACACCACTAGGAGGGGGCACTGAAGGCTGAGAGGTGGCAGAAAATGACAGGCTTTGCTGGAGCGAAATGGTGGAGCAGGAGGAACGCTCTGAGTCTGACCCCTGGCTACATGATACTGTATCAGCAGAAGAAAGCACGTCATCTGGCTGCGATTGAGATGAGTGTGCTATCCACTACCTCATCCACTTTCTCCTCCACTACAATTTTGCGCCTTGGTGGGTTAGCCTGGTGGAACAGTGGCCAACTATTACGAATTCTACCAGTAGAAGCTGCGGCTACATGTCCTTTGCCACTGTTGCCCTGTGCCACCTTCTCCTTTTTTTTTGGAGCTCGAGGTCTGGCTGGAACTGGAACCCTTTTGCTTTTCCATGCCAGACATTTTCACTTGACTGTGGCCCTGCAGATCTTTGTCTCTCTCCCTGCCTGATTAATTACTAGCCCTGCACTAGCCCTGATACCTGTATTATGGATGCCCAGAACAATTACACCACAATTTAAAGAAAAAAAGTTCTCTGTCTTTCAGAACTTCACAGACAGTGCTTCTGCTCGTCTCAGCAGTCACAGCATAACTGATGTGTCACAGGCTTACCGAGCCTATGGGCCAATCAGAGCAAGCCTTCCCACTAGGTCAGATGATCGCTTTCTTCCAGGGCTTTTTGCCGCCTATTTCCGAACGAATAACGAACATACAGTAAAAGTTCGCTAATTAACTGAATTCGTACGCATCAGCGTATAAATTAACTGATACGTAGAGTTAGAGTATAATTCATCGGACAAGTACGTAGTATATATGTACAAAGAGTAAAGAAGTAGTGGCTCACCAGTCAGCTATTTGTTGGATTTGATGTGCTTCTAATCACTTGCTATACCCCCTAGCAAAAATAAGTAATAATAAATGAACAAAATTTGTGATGAGCACTTTCTTACATTTGGTCGTATAGAGGAGTATGATAGTTGTTGGTTTTTGTGATCTTAGTTTTCACCTTGTGAATATGGTGTCAGTATTCTGTTTTGCACTGATTGTAATTATTTAAAATTGTGATGGTATTAATGTGGATATAAAATCAAATCACAGTAATTTCACTGAAAGAACGTATTGTAATAATATAAATTACATCAATAATTTTTTAAAAATATTATATTTATTGGTATCAATTATAAATTATATTTAATTATAAATTGTAACCTATAACCTCAGCGCTGAGTAAAGCAGTACAAATAAGATTACCTATTACATTAGATTACAATACCTATTATGTTACAGCGCACCTGAACAGATAAACTGCTTAAAATATAAGCGCTAGTATATTACAACATACCAGTTGGGATAAACTACTTTTATACAAGCGCAATTAGCAGCATATACTGTGTGGATGAAAAACATCTATCAGGTTATTAACTAACATTACAGCCAAACGGATGAACACTAGCACAAGATATATATACTTTGATACGGAGATTAAAAGGGGATTCCACTCTCATCTAGAGAAGAGTGATTATATCGCAAATTTGCACTATATATATCTTCTTTTATATATTTTTTCCATTTTTCCTATTTTTTGTATTTTTATATATATTTTTCATTTTTTATACCTGGACACTTCATCTTATTTGTACTGTTTTACTCAGCGCTGAGGTTATAGGTTACAATTTATAATTAAATATAATTTAGAATTGATACCAATAATTTATAATACCAATAAATATAATTTTTTTAAATTATTGATGTAATTTATATTATTACAATACGTTCTTTCAGTGAAATTACTGTGATTTGATTTTATATCCACATTAATACCATCACAATTTTAAATAATTACAATCAGTGCAAAACAGAATACTGACACCATATTCACAAGGTAAAAACTAAGATCACAAAAACCAACAACTATCATACTCCTCTATATGACCAAATGTAAGAAAGTGCTCATCACAAATTTTGTTCATATGTGTACAAAGGTTTAAGAACATTTAAGGTTTGAACGGAGTGAATCTGAAGAAATCCGGATTCGCTTCGGAGTTGAAAATTGCGTTGATTCGTATCGAATCTACGAAGCAGCGAATAGATTCGCTCATCTCTATGCATCAGCAACCAATGAGAGGAGCACACACACCTATATGTACCATCTTAATCAAGGTCGCCTCTTAGATAGGTGGGGCAAAAGTGCACATGAATGCTACTCCTGGGATAGAAGCGCATTCCCACCTGAAGGTGTTACATATATGTGTGCGTGCTCCTCCTCTCATTGGTTGCTGATGCACACGGAGGTAACTAGGAGCAGCACACTATATGTGCAGAGTCCGCGCTCATAAACATAGATGCACAACCGCATAGGTAGGTTTAGTGTAGGATCTTCCTGAACTGAGACCACCGTGACGCTGGGTAGGTGGGCACAGATGTGTTTTGATCAAAATATATTGGCTGAGAGTCTCAGATTTTAGCATTACAGTTAAGGAGGCTCTTTCTCGTCGCGGCCTGCTCTTGGCTTCACCCCCACCCTGTTGCTGGATATTTTGATCCGTGCGACAGAGATATGCAGCAGTGGCCGTGCAGGCATCAGAAGCGACATGGGGGCTGGGGAGCAGGGTAAGTATAACCAGTATGAGGGGCCAGGACATTTTGGGGGTTGGATAACCCCTTTAACTATCTTGATCTTTTTGACAATATTGATACATAAGCCTTGCCATTGCAAGTATGAGAAACAGTTCTGATCTGGCTTCACATCATTAGAAGATCTTATGTGTTTCTTCAGCGTAATGCTCCCTCTTTTGACAAAGTTCTGGTATTACACACTGGCACAAAAGTTAAAGGGGTTGTCCGGGTTCAGAGAAGAACCCGGACATACCTGCAATTTCACCCAGGCAGCCCGCCTGAAGAGGGCATCGGAGCATCCTATGCTCCGATGCCCTCCTTTGCCCTGCGCTAATTAGCGCAGGGCAAAGGAATTTCGCCGGGTTCCGGTGACGTACCGGTCCCTGCCGGGCAGAGGCTTCCGCCCGGCAGTGAGTCGGTGACGTCATCGGCGCTGATGGACAGGCTTCAGCGCTGCCCTAGCCAGTAAAACGGCTAGGGCAGCGCTAAAGCCGGCCCATTAAGGCCGGTGACGTCACCGAACTCACTGCCGGGCGGAAGTACCCGCCCGGCAGCGAGTATTTACAAAACAAGAGACCTTGCCCTGCGCGATCTAGCGCAGGGCAAGGGGGGGGCATCGGAGCATGAGATGCTCCGATGTCCTCTTCAGGCAGGCTGCCTGGGTGAAATTGCAGGTATGTCCGGGTTCTTCTCTGAACCCGGACAACCCCTTTAAGTGTCAGATTTACTATAATAGCAAACGTGTAGCCATTGACCTGTCATTATGAAGTGCATGAATGTATTCAGTTTATAATCCAGTTCACTTGATCAGATTACCTTTTCATCAGGGAAATGGAATACCCTTGGGGACATTTTACCAACAATATACATACAGTATATATTCAAAGTAAAAAAAAAACTGTATATGGAAGAAGCACAGCATACATGTTATGATCTCTTTCAGAAAACAAAATTATGTCACTTTCACATGGTCAGTATTTGGTCAGTATTATATCAGTCTTCGTAAGCCAAAACCATTAGTGGGCCATAAACACAGAAGAGGGGCAAATCTTTCCATGATTGAAAAGCTTTCCATTTTTCTGATCCTTTAGAAGAACAGAAAAATTATGTTAAAAAACATCAATTTTAACACCATTTGTTTAACCACTTCAGCTCTGGGCCATTTACCCCCTTCCTGACCAGGCATAATTTTGCAAATCTGACATGTGTCATTTCATGTGGTAATAACTTTGGAACGCTTTTACTTATCCAAGCGATTCTGAGATTGTTTTCTCGTGACACATTGTACTTCAAGTTAATGGTAAACTTGAATCGATAAGTTTTAATTTTATTTATAAAAAATCCAAAAGTTACCGAAAATTTGAAAAAATTCACTGTTTTCTAAATTTCAATCTCTCTGCTTTTAAGACAGATAGTGATGCCCCATAAAATACTTTTTAATTTACATTCCCCATATGTCTACTTTATGTTGGCATCATTTTGGTAGTGTCATTTTATTTTTTTAGGACAGTAGAAGGTTTAGAATTTTAGACGCAATTTTTGCAAATTTGCAAACTCAACTTTATTAAGGACCAGTTCAGTTCTGAAGTCAGTTTGTGGGCTTACATAATAAAAACCACCCATAAATGACTCCATTTTAGAAACTACACCCCTCAAACTATTCAAAACTGGTTTTAGAAATGTTGTTAACCCTTTAAGTATTCCACAGGAATTAAAGCAAAATAGATGTGAAATTTCAAAATTTCACTTTTTTTGCAGATTTTCCATTTTAATAAGGGGCATTTTTCTATATTTTTTTTTTACACTGTTCACTTGATGTGATATTTTTGTAGAGCCAGTTGTTACGGACGCAACGATACCAAATATGTCTATTTTTTTATTAATTTTTTTACGTTTTACACAATAAGAGCATTTTTAGAAGAAAAATCATGTTTTTGTGTTGCAATTTTTTAAGAGCCATTTTTTTTTCATTTTTCGGGCTATAATCTTGTGTGGGGGCTCATTTTTTGCGGGATGAGGTGACGTTTTTATTGCTACCATTTTGGGATGCATACGACTTTTTGATTGTTTAATATTATGTTTTGGTAGGTGATGCGACAAAAAAAGCTGTTTTGGCTTAATTTTTATTAGAATCAAATGAATTAATTTAGTGGCTCACCAATACGGAAAAATGAATAGGAGGTGCTTCACACTTGCGATTCAACCCAATAATTGTAGTGTTTAAGTGGTATTATAGTAATATAAGTGGAGCACACTCTATTTGGTATTTATGGAAATAATGCGATAGATAATAATGGTGAAAGGACTAAAATTGTTTATTAATCTAAAATACGTTAGTTAAAAATTAATTAAGATAGAGTAATATTACTCGTATACATATTAATAGCGCAATGTAGATGTCAGATCATAAGAAAAATAAGAAAAACAAAAAATAAAGATAAAAAAATAGAAAAATATATAAAAATAGAAAAAGGAGATATGAAAAATAAATATAATATAAAATCCAAAATGTATGGTGAAAAATCAATAGTGAAAAATGGTTCCATGCAGTGTAGTCCCTTTTCAATAAGTTGGTTTCAAAGATACAGTTCAGATAGGGTTAAATAGAAGACATATTCCAAATAAATCCAGTGATGTTCAATAAATGCACTATATCTGCAGATAGTTCAGTGATATCAACTGGCCACACTATATAATGTTTGGTATCATGCAGTGTAACAATATATACTCCTGTGAATATAGGTCACTGTTGGTGGTGATGCACAGTATCCAACAGTCAGTGAAATATATCAATATCGCTGAGGATACAAGTGCTCAGAGATGGTTTCAGCTATCACTCCTCTATGGGTTTCTGGGCATAGGTACAGTTAGTAATACTTCATGTATAGCAATGAGGTCTGTACATTACCCATCCAGGATTGAGGATCGTTCTTCCGGACCTGCAGGTAAGTCCCAGCTCTGCCCAAGCTCTGCCCCATGGGCAGAGCTGGGACTTACCTGCAGGTCCGGAAGATTTTTCACCATACATTTTGGATTTTATATTATATTTATTTTTCATATCTCCTTTTTCTATTTTTATATATTTTTCTATTTTTTTTATCTTTATTTTTTGTTTTTCTTATTTTTCTTATGATCTGACATCTACATTGCGCTATTAATATGTATACGAGTAATATTACTCTATCTTAATTAATTTTTAACTAACGTATTTTAGATTAATAAACAATTTTAGTCCTTTCACCATTATTATCTATCGCATTATTTCCATAAATACCAAATAGAGTGTGCTCCACTTATATTACTATAATACCACTTAATTTTTATTAGATTTCTTTTTACGCAGTTCACTTGATGGGGTAGATCATGTGATATTTTTATAGAGCCGGTCGTTTTGGACGCGGTGATACCAAATATGTCTATCTTATTTATTTATTTTTATTTGTAACTTTTTTAAATGAAATATTTGGGGGGAAATAAATTTTTTTATATATATGTGATTTTTTTTTTTTTATAATACTCTATTTTTTTTTTATTTTTTTTTTTTACACTTTGTGTCCCTCATAAGGTCATACAAGACCTCAGGGGGACATTTAACTTCACTTATTATTATTATTATTTTTTTTTTTTTTACACTTGATTTCTCCTGTAACTGGGGCTGACATAGTAGCCCCAGTTACAGGGGAAATACATCCCCAGAGAGGCTGTACAGCATAATACTATGCTGTACAGCCTCAGTGCAGGGATGATCGGGTCTATGAGAGACCCGGCAGCTCCTGCACTCTCCCGGCCCCGGCGATCACGTGACCGCCGGGCCGGAACGGATATGTATACAGCAATCTAGAAGGCAGGGACCCCTGGGAACGGCCCCTGCCTTCTCTTTGGGGTACCCTGCTGTCACTGACAGCAGGTACCCCACTGTGCAGCTGCACGATTAGCGTGCAGCTGCTATCTCTGAATGGACGTTTAGAAACAGCCATTCAGAGATAGATAACCACTTCCGGATGTTTATAGTCAACGGGCGGACGGGAAGTGGTTAAAACTGTGCTCAGTTTTCATCCATCGGAAGAACAGAAAAAACAGATCCATTTTAGGGGCCTCTCAGACTGCCATGGTATTGCGGATCCGCAAAAATGCGGCTCCGCAATACCACGGATGCCGACCGACATGTGTTCCGCAATTTGCAGAACACGAGACCGTGCAACCCATTGAAAATGCCTATTCTTGTCCGCTATTGCCAAGATACCGTGCCAGCCATTGAAGTGAACGGGCCTGCACCTATTCCGCAATGTGAACGGGTCCTTATTCAGAGTATCAGTTGTGCTCAATTTGTGTCAATTCCGTGAGGTCTCAGTTATTTTTGACGGGAGAAAATGTACAGCAAGCAGGAGTTTTTTCCTGTCAAAAATAACTGATGTCTGACAGAACGGATACAAACTGTGCACAACTGTTGTAACTGATCAGAACAGAAAACTCAAGGCAGATGTAACAAACCCCTAGGGCTCATGCACATGACCATATGTATTTTGCAGTCCGCAAAACACGGATCTGCACACACCTGATGTCCGTGTACATTCCGTATTTTGCAGCATAGAACAGCTGGCCCCTAAGTCCTTATGCACACGGGTGCCAGATGAGGGCCGCAATGCATGGGCACCGACTATAGAGCCGCCACATGCGGACTCGGACCCATTCACTTGGGGGTTCCGCAATCCGCATCCGACACGCAAAAAAGTAGTGCACCTGCGTTCCACGGGGACCTTCTGGATTGCAGATCCATTCAAGTAAATGGGTCCACATCCGTTATGCGGGGTGCATACGGGTGGTGTCCGTGTATTGCGGACCCGCTGTTCACAGGCTGCAATATGGCCATAGACGGGCAACAGTCGTGTGATTGAGCCCTAATAGAACAGTCCTATCCTTGTCCGTAACGCGGACAATAATAGGACATGTTCTATTTTTTGCAGAACGGACATATGGAAATGGAATGCACACCGAGTAACTTCCGTTTTTTTTGCGGACCAATTAAAATGAATGGTTCTGTATACGGTCTGCAAAAAAAAAAAAAAATGGACACGGAAAGAAAATATATGTTCGTGTGCATGAGGCCTTAGACTTCGTTCACATCTCTGGTCAATGAATCAAGCAGGATGTTCCAGCAGAGAACAGCCTGTTGCAGTTCTCCTCTGCCTTTGCTGGATCCTACCACTCATCGCCAGATCCCCATTGACTATAATGGGATCTGGCAGTTATCTGGCCACTTTCCAGCATAAATGCTGGGTTTTGGCCAGATGAATATCACTGCATGCAGCGGTTTTTGTCTGGCCGACAGCCGGCCTTTATGCCAGGACAGGCTGCCAGAACAGCCAGCCCGATGTCCTCCTGCAACTGTAAACGTAGCTTTAAAGAGGACCAGTCACCACTCCTGACACGCCTGTTTTAATAGCTACATGCATTCCCCATGTAATAACAATTCTGGAGCATCTATTCTTATGGCTCTATGTTGTACCATTCTTTTAGTATTTCAAGTAGAAGTTATGAATGAATTGCTAGCAGTCTGCAGTAAGAGTACAGAGGGGAGGTAACCAGTTGGGGGGGTGTACGTGCACAGACTCACTCTATCCAATCAGTGCTGCCATTTTCAGATTGTGCAGGTACACACCCCCAACTTGTTACCTCCCTTCTGTACCCTTACTGCAGACTGCTAGCAATTCATTCATAACTTTTAGTAGAAATAATGAAGGAATGGCACAACATAGAGACATAAGAATAGATATTTCAGAATTGTTATTACATGGGGAATGCATGAAGCTATTAAATCAGACATGTCAGGAGTGGTGAAAGGTCCTCTTTAATTGTGCAGCTAGCCCAAGTTCTGTTAAAACCAATAGGATCAGCTCTGACATTTGTTATCTACCCAGTTAGGGTACGGCCACACGGTCAGATTTCTGCATACAGTTTTGGAAGCCAAATTCAGGAGTGAATCATAAAAGGAGAGAATGTATAAAGGACAAATACAACCTCCTCTTTTTTAAATTCTCTCCTGGTTTTGGCTTGCAAAACTGCATGCAGAAACCTGACCATGTGATCGTGCCCCCAAAAAAATACATATGGGAGACAGACTGGTGTCACCGTAACCGCAGCAAATCCACCCTTTATGGTAAATCATAATCGCACATTTTTCTTACTCTCATCGCATCTGTAAATGTAATTTGATTTCACATTGCATCATGCACTATATAAATAGCTGTGCTAAATGCTTGAATGCAAGGGTGGCCAGACTTTTTCGGTGTGCAGGAGACTTTATATTGAATCAGATTTGGCCTATAGCTGGATACACGCATCTTGGTTACAGAGCATTTGCTGCATTCCTTTGCCTAATTGAGAACTATTAAGAAAACCTTTACAGTTGTCCTGCTTTTTGAATTCAGTCCTGCTTCTGATTTGGGGATTAAATAATACTCATTTTTAGATTAGACAGTCTAAAATTCCCCAGATCTATCACAGTGGCTATGACAAATATGGCACATAATTTGACTGGTATGGTCTTCAGGTCAGAAGGGCTGTCTTGATACATCTTCAGAAGATATGAGGTCCTTTTTCTTCGACATCAAGGGCTCTCTAACAGCCAGAAAAAGAGTAATGCCACTAGCTTGTAGCTTGGAGGATCAAGGTACTATTAAAAAGTGCTATGAGTCTCTTCAGTCTACTCTTCACGCAAGTGCACACTCTACCTGCTCCTCTGTCATCTCCTGAGCCAAGCCGGGCATATTCCACTGGAACAAATTTACATCGATGCCACATGGTCAACATCTTCACCTTTAATGAAGAACTACAGGATGGTCATTCTTATTTCAAAAGATTCTAATTTTGGCAAAAGAGTGGTTGTAATAGTGTCTTCTGTGCCACCCACTTGAACACTGCTTTCCAAATCCCATTTGTGCTTGTGCTGCCATAGGATGTCCAGGAAAACAAAAATTAATTTACAGAACTTTTCATTTCCTGTAGTCCGTTGGCAGAACAACCTTCCCTCCCTTTAAAGGGAGTCTTTCACCTGTTTTTCACCTATATAACTAAGAGCACTGCCCCACAGAAGATTGCATACACATCCCAGGCCAGGCATACCTGTGTGTAAATGTGTCTGTATTCCATGTCCAGAAAAAGCACTTTTATTCTGCAGGAAAACAGCTCCCAAGTGCCCAGCTCTGCTGCTGCAAGTGCTCAAAGCAAACCAGACTGAAGAGGGGAGGGCTGCTTTAGCTGCTCATATCTTGGGATTGGTAACAGATAGAATGGTTCTGACCTTCTTTGAAAGCTGGCATTCTAAGCTTTCAAATGGTACGAAAATCACAGCATTATATCCAGTATATCAGAAGATATAGCTGTTAGAAATCGAGTCGGGAGAGAAAGCTGTTTTTACTTTCAGCTGTTCACTTGAGAGCTGTTTTCCAGCAGAATAAAAGTGCTTTTCCTGGACATGGAATACAGACACAAAGTGCACACAGGTATGTCTGGGATGTGTTTACAATCTTCTGTGGGGCACTGCTGTTAGTTATATGGGTGAAAAACAGGTGAAAGACTCCCTTTTAATAATTTTATTATTGCTGTATAAAACATACTGGCTCTTTCCTTCTGCTCAGCTTTATAGGGTCCATAGTGACTGATTAATTGATTATTACTGCTTATTAAGGGCTTGTTCACACTTCAGTTATTTGATCAGTTATTTCCATCAGTTATTGTGAGCCAAAACCAGGAGCGGGTCAAGAACACTGAACAGGTGCAGATCTTTTCATTACACCTGATCTCTATGTAGCCTCCACTCCTGGCTCGCAATAACTGATGGAAATAACTGATCAAATAACTGAAGTGTGAACAAGCCCTAACCTGTTTTTGGTTGTACCTAGGATGCTTTAGGCCCCTTTCACACGGACGAGATTTCTGCGCGAGTACAATGCGTGATGTGACTGCATTGCACCCGCACTGAATCCTGACCCATTCATTTCAATGGGGCTTTTCACATGAGCGATGGTTTTCACGCATCAGTTCGCCGTTGCGTGAAAATCGCAGCATGTTCTATATTCTGCGTTTTTCACGCAGCCCTGGCACCATTGAAGTGAATGGGTCTGCGTGAATCACTGATGGTTGCTAAGAGATGTTGTTTGTAAACATTCAGTTTTTTATCACACGCGTGAAAAATGCATCAAAACGCTTCGCATCCGCGCGGAAAAAACTGAACGAACGTACGCAATCGCAGTCAAAACTGACTGCGATTGCGTGCGGATTGGTGCGGATTTTCCGGAACGCACCCTGAACGCATCCGGACTGAATCCATGATGCTCGTGTGAAAGAGGCCTTAACCCAGTGTTCCCCAACTCCAGTCCTCAGGGCCCACCTACCAGTCATGATTTGAGAATATCCCAGAGAATGAATACCTGTGTTAAAGGGTTTCTGTCACCAGTTTTGGGCATATAAAACAGGATGACATTTGCAATGTGCAAATGTCACCTGATGCCCAAACTGGTAATAATTTTTTTACTGGTGCCCCCGTTTTTGTAATAAATGAACTTTTGTAATATGTAAATTAATCTCACTAGGTGCAAGGGGCGGTAACCCTGCACCTAGGAGCGCCGTTTCCCTACCTTTATTCACGCCCCCTTTTCTTGTGATGGACAGGGCCAGGCAGCTCGCTCTATGTGCTCCTGGCCCTGTCCGTGCTGGAAATCCCGCGCCTGCGCCGTGCGGACTTCATTCGGCTTCCTCACTGCGCCTGCGCCGATGACGTCACAGTACACCCGGAAGAGAAGGCGGCGCAGGCGCAGTGAGGAAGCTGGGAGCCCGGCAGCCATCGGCACTCACTGCGCCTGCGCCGAATGAAGTCCGCACGGCGCAGGCGCGGGATTTCCAGCACGGACAGGGCCAGGAGCACATAGAGCGAGCTGCCTGGCCCTGTCCATCACAAGAAAAGGGGGCGTGAATAAAGGTAGGGAAACGGCGCTCCTAGGTGCAGGGTTACCGCCCCTTGCACCTAGTGAGATTAATTTACATATTACAAAAGTTCATTTATTACAAAAACGGGGGCACCAGTAAAAAAATTATTACCAGTTTGGGCATCAGGTGACATTTGCACATTGCAAATGTCATCCTGTTTTATGTGCCCAAAACTGGTGACAGAAACCCTTTAAGTCCTGATGCACTGACACTAATTATATCACCTGCTCAATACTAAGGAGATCCTGAAAACCTGACCAGCTGGAGGGCCCTGAAGACTGGAGTTGAGAAACACTGCTTTAACCCATTTGTGCTTTTGCTGCCTAGGGACTACAGGAAATGAAAATTTCGGTAAGTAGATTTTCCTTATGTTCTGAGTTAAATGATCATCTGGCCCCAGTTATTTTCTCTCCATGGATATACCCATTTGGTTTAGGGCTCATGCATGCAGTCGTTGCAATATGCGGGCTTAGGCCTGTGCACTCCACATCATGGATGTGGACTAGAGTTGAGCGAACGTGCTCGTAACAAGCACTGTACTGCTCGGATCCCCTGCGCTCGCATGGGCACAGGCATCCGGATCCGTCGAGTGAGGAGGACGGATTCGGATGACTGCGCCCATGCGAGCGCAGGGAATCTGAGCAGTACAGTGCTCGTTATGAGCACGTTCGCTCAACTCTAATGTGGACCCGTTCACTTGAATAGGTCTGCAATCTGGAAGGCTGGTGCAGAACAGAGGCACGGAACCCCATGGAAGCACCACGGAGTGCCTCCGTGGTGTTTCTCTCCATGCTTCCGCACTGCAGAAAAATAGAACATGTTTGTTTTATTTTGTTGCACTGCGGATGGATCAAGGACCCCTTCAAGTTGAATGGGTATGGATCTGTCTGCAGAATCCGCACGGATGTTGCCCGTGCATTGGGGACTGCAAATTGCTGATTTTTATAAGACAGGATTCATTTTAATCAGCATGATCAACCCCACCAGGCAGTATGTCTGGTTTAAAGGGAATCTGTCACCTCAAAAATGAATCTTCACCCACCAGCAGTACCTCATAGTAGCCCCCAGTCTGATAATAATCATCTGTTTCATGCTGTAGTCCGATGCTTCATAAGCTAAAAAAAACACAGTTTTATTCTCCATATGTGCTATATTGCCACTCCGCTTAAAGTCAAAGTGACAGCGGCCTCCTTGCTACAAGTCAAGTTAACCACGCCCCCTCTTGCCTGAGAGTGATAGATTGTACTTCGGCTGCGATCGCTAAAGCCTTGCGCGTTCCCATCTCCTGCTGCCGCTATTATCTGGGTTTCAACAGAGGCAGCAGGAGATGGGATCGCGCACGAGTACAGAGCGCACCGCGCATGCGCGAGGCTTTGGCAGTTGTGGCCGAAGTGCAGTCTGTCACTCTCAGGCAAGAGGGGGCGTGATTAACTTGACTTGTAGCAAGGAGGCCTCTGCCCCCTTGACTTCAAGCGGAGTGGCAATATAGCACATATGGAGAATAAAACAGTGTTTTTTTAGCTTAGGAAGCATCGGACTACAGCATGAAACAGATGATTATTATCAGACTGGGGGCTACTATGAAGTACTGCTGGTGGCAGGTTCCCTTTAATAGGTTTGATCCTTCTGACAGGTGCCCTTTCAAGGGGGAGTCCGGGAAGTTAGCTGTCCAATAGATCTTATGTCTATGGCCATATGGTTTGTCTGTGTCACATGCATAATCGTGGCTAATAGTTCGCACAGTATGTTCCCCGAACCCCTGAATCCCAGAGTCTTTAAAATGAAGAAAAATTTCTGTAGCCAAATCTGTGAATTAAAGATTCTAACAAGACAGATGGAGTTTATTTCATTTATAAAACCAAAGAACCCTGCCATCCTCTACAATAAATGCTGCAGCGGATATTCATTTCTCTACAGACATGTGACTGAAACCATTGCTGATTTGCCCAGTGACAGAATCAGTGCTGCCTGCTTTACAAAGTAGAGCTCCGTATACAGTAACCCATCGCTAAAGGATTATGGGAATGCAGAGGATTATTTCTGGACCATCTGTTACACTTGGATTGTTCATGGAGAGGACAACAAAATCAACTTTTATTTTGATTGTGACCTTTTTTTGACAATATTCAAGGTAGCCAGTCACACAAAGAAAGTAAATACCGTATATATACACAGCATAATAGCAGGTTATGAGGTTTTTAAGTACAGTGACATTTGACAGTAGTGGTATGGCAGAGTGTTTTACATGCATTTATAGGAAATTATCCTATGGTCACCTCCACATGACATCACCGGGCTCACTGCTGGGCGGAAGCCTCCACCTGGCAGAGCCAAGTTCGTCACCGGAACTGGGCAAAATGCCTTTGCCCTGCATGGAAAGGAACGCATCGGAGCATCTCATGCTCAGAGTGCCTGGGTGAAATTTAGGGTATGTCTGGGTTCAGCTCTGAACCCGGACAACCCCTTTAATGAGGATATTAATATCTGATCAGTGCGGTGATCCGACCGATATGAAGCTTAAGGGTAAATGCACACATTCAGGATTTACAGTATGTGCAGACAATCCGCGCTGAAATCCGTGCGCTAAATCCGCATCAATTGGTGCGTATTTTACTGTCCCCATTGAAGAGAATAGAAATAATCCAGGCAGGAAATATAAAATAAATTGACATGCTGTGGATTTTAAAATCCCCACCTAAGGTCAAAATCCGCACATAAAAAAATCTGCATCGTGTACATGAGAATTTCTAATTCTCATAGAATACAATATACATTCCGCATGCAATCCTGATCTTGTGCATTTAGCCTAAAGATTACTCTAACTAATGGGCCATGTTACTTGTCCCCTATTGGTTCCAACAGGAGAAGTTCCACAGTATTTTTCTGGTTCCACTACCATTTCATGCTAATAATTGGCGAGTGTCACAGCAGTCAGACCCCCAGACAGTGATGGCATATCATATTTTTTTACGTATTTGTTGCATGTGCAGCTGCCCTCCATTCATTTCTATGGGGCTGCCAAAAATAGCCAAGCACTGGCTCGGCTATTTCTTTCGGCCTCGTAGAAATAAACGGGAGCGGTGGGTGCGCTCCCATTCAGTACTATGGGTTGAGCGCTTGGTGGTGGCTGGACCCGGGGTCCTCTGGCCACTACCTTCCCCGATTCGTTCTCAGCGTATTCTAGTGATATGCCCCCATTGTATCAGATGGGAATACCCCTATAACTATTTATTGGGCCTATTGCAGAAGCAGCCCGATAAGCATTGCTCCTTTTCTGTACACTTTGGGGACATTTATGAGGTCTTGTATGCCAGAAAACTGGTGTCAAATGTACAAATTTTGGAGCACACGCTGCTTGCACAAACATTTGTGACTTATTGTGTGTTCTCACTCCCCACAACACCTTAAAGCAGGCAGAGCAGGGCAGGGAGTATGTGGTACAGGGACAGGCACAGCCATCCCAGCAGATTTATTATAATCTACACTAGGGAACTAGCATGGATTATACGTGAAATCTACATCCAATCACTCGCTGGTTTAGATTTTAGTTCTGTACAGATGTGCCACAAATATTAAAGGGGTTATCTGATTATTATTGACTACCTATCCTCAGGATAGGTCATCAATATCAGATTGGCAGAGGTCAGAAACTTGGCACCCCCGCCAATCAGCTGTTTGAAGAGAAGGCAGCATTCCCATTCCCCAGTATGGCATCCCCATTCACTTCTATGGGACAGCTCCTTCCTATGCACTTGAACAGACAAAGCTGGCCCATAGAAGTGAATGGGGACACCATATATACCACTCACCACTGCAATTTCTGCGGCGAGTAGGTAAACAGAGCAGAGAAAGCAGCTCTGATATGAGCGCTGCTTTCTCTTCAAACAATACAGATAGGTCATCAAATCTCATGAAACCGTATCATCTGTTTTTTGTAAAAGCGCATGTAATTGATAAAGCCAGGTTCTCCAGAAGTAGATTTTCCAGATTAGAAAAGAGACATCTTGAAACAGTGGCATTATTTTATTAAAAGCAGTATATGATCCATAAAAATAAGAGGACCAAAAAAAAAAAAAAAAACCACTAAACCAAAACACAAAAACACCACACTGTAAACTAGAAAGTCAACTAAAGTTAAAGAGAACCAGTCACCTTGATTTTGTTAAGAGTTGAGAGACACTAAGGGGAAAGTCAAAGTAAGGTGCGCCAGATTTATTAAAAAAGTGCAAGCCTTCTAATGAATTTGGTGCACTTTCTGGCAGTCTGTGGGACAGAAAAATCTAATCTATCACACACACCTTTTAAACAGTGGTGAGAAGTGTAAAAAGTTGCAAGTTCCATGTGCAAAATAACTTGCAACTTTAATGCCTGTGAAAAACCTGCCTCTAAGTACAGACTTATGCACACGACCCTGGCCAGTCCGTCGGTTGGTTGCACCTCCCGGGCCAACCTCGGCTTCCCTGACTGGAACGGACTATCAGGAGATGCGGCAGACACACAGACCGGGTTTCCCGGGCCAATCATGGTTGTGTGTATGAGCCCTAAAGTGGCTCCTTCTCTTGCCAGGCCAGTTTCATTTCAACATCGCCATCATGGTGAGATTACTGGAGATGAGACGTTGATCCAGGGAGTTATTCAGATCGACCTCTTTCAGACAAGCGTGTCCAGTACAGAAAACACACTCCGTGTGGGAGCACGATTTCCCATTATGGACTGCTCATTTCACAGGACTATAGGGCATTATGATGATTTTTAATGCTGTGCATCTCTGCCTGAATTTGCATCTAGCAAATTATACTGACAGTGTTATGTCAGTATAATTCTGCAGAGACACACAGCATTAGGCTTCTTTCACAAGAACGTTGTGTTTTGCGGCCAGCAAAAAAAAAAAAAAACAAACACGGATGACGTCTGTATGGCATCCATTTTTTTTTGCGGATCCATTGTAACAATGCCCATCCTTGCCGCAAAACGGACAAGAATAGGACATGATCTATTTTTTTTTTTTGCGGGCTACGGAACAGACATACGGATGCAGACAGCACACAGTGTGCTGTCAGTATTAGAAATAAATGGGTCCGCATTTTTTTGCTGATAAAATGCGGACCCATTTATTTCTAATTGGAGCTCGCAAAAAATACTGTCGTGTGAAAGAGGCCTTATAAAGTATTGTGATGCCCTGCAGTCCTGTGAAACTCCGGTTCCCCACACTGGACAAGCTCATATTAAAGAGGCCATTGCCAGATCTGGAGTCAGAAATGAATGGGCTATACTGGCTTTTTCTGGATCAACAATTGGTTTGCCTTCTTTTGGATCAAGATTACAGCATAAAAAGGCTGAACATGTGTTCTTTCCCATTTAATATTCATCTTCAGCTACTTTTCTTTAAAAAAAAACAAAAAAAAAACATCCAGCAGCATTTTTCAGGCCTATTACATATAATCGCTGCCACCATTTTAACAGGCATTTTTCTACACTAGAGCAATCCCAGACAATACAGACTGGGGGGGGAAAAAAAAAAAAAAAAAAAACACACAACACACACACACACACACACACAAGAAATACAGTCCTTGAGGGCCATTTAAAGGAAGGGGGGGGACTAAAGCTATATTTTAAAGGATGGGGGACTAAAGCCATATTTGTAGACTCTTGTATAAAACCACTCCTCTACACAAAAATACAAAGGCTAATCCTCCATATTGTGTACTACCATGAATCAACTTCTTATGGTGACAGGCCCTCTTCAACTACAACTCAAATCCACAACTGAAGCAGCAATTAAAAGTTGTTGTTTTTTGCAACAAAGAAGAACAAAATTTTATTTTCCAGAGACAGGCACAACTCAAAAAAGAAAAAAACCAAAAACCCGTATATGGCCATGTCTACATTTCTCACAGGAAAGAAATCTATAATCACTTATATGAATTTATACACATTTTACCCTGCTTGGGTTGGTCTCAGAGACCATACAATCACAAAGTCACATTTACAAAAGTAGTCAAGTATTATTCAAGGCTTTTCATTTATACTTTATATAAATGAATGGATTTTCAGCACTTAAGTGATCTGAATAAACCTATAACCCAGTGCTGAAAGTGTAAACAATGTATTTCACCCCCTCCGTCCCTTTTTTTTTATAAAGGGGTCAGAGAAACTGCAGCATCTCCAGGGCTAATACAGCACACAGACATTACGACTATGAGAGGCATAAGGGGACACAAGTGAAAAAAGTACATAAGTCAGTTTTGCCCACCAGATTCCCAAAGTCCTTATAGATAAACATAAATAAATTGACAGATTATATACTATACAAAAGAAAAACAGAAAAAAAAACAAAAACACAGCAACAGCAGTGCTGCAAGTATGTGCAAACTGACTAGCAAGTCCTAATAGACACCATATTAGAAAAAAATAATAATAACAGCCAGAGTTGCCATCTGTGCCCATTTAGGACAGAACCGTTGGTCTGCAGAACAGCACGTGACATGTAAAACATCTTAATCAAGTATATAATAGTTTGGATGGGTGAAAAAAAAAAAAAAAAAAAAAAATCCATATTCTTAAGCAGTCCGCCATCATCTCAAAGGGAACGTAGCAGTCGGATCATGGCTCCTCATATAGCTTGTGACCTCCTCATAAGTAAACTATGAGTACAGCCAACTTCTCATGTCCTGGAGACAGAGGTCGAGAAGTCGGTCAAAGCACCAGTTCACATCACAGAGCATCTCTTCTCCTCACAGAAAGATCTTTCCACACGGTCAATTTCCTCAATGATTTTGGTGAAAATCTCTTTGCTTCTCTGGAATAAACAGAAGACAGTAAATTCAACTGGGCTTTGCGGATAGAAGAAGATCATGCAAGTTATTTCTAGTGAACACTTTTTTTTGAGTCAATAAGTTTTTATTAGGTTTTTCCAATTTTTTTTTTTTTGGCAAAACAAAAGCCAAGAGTAGAATACAAAAGTTAACAAAAGAAGAAAACAGAGTATAAGCCAGGTTACAAAATGGCAAATCATTGTACAGACATAGGAGGTGAATAGAGTGAGCAGGTCTGCTGCACGAAGGAGCAGGTCTCAAACAGTCAGCGCACATTTGGATGATGACCAGGCGTCCCACACCTTTTCAAATTTGAGAACTGAAGAGGATGAGTGTGCAACTGTTCGTTCGTTCATAGATATAGAACCCTTTTTTTTTTTTTTTTTTTTTTTTTTTAAATCATAAGAAAGGTAAAATGAAAGCTGCAGGCTTAAAGGGAACGTGTCAACAGAAAATAAGCTACCTTTCTGAAAACTCTTCTCAACCCCTTACAATCGGGCTCTTGCACTCTACACTGTACAGAAACTGCCCTTACCAAAATGTCTAACGATCTCCTGACAGCGAAAAAGAATGGCAACTACTCTACCGATTCTTCTGGATCCCTCTGGAGCATCTGATGCCATAGACCACAAACTCCCCCTCACTATGCTTTACTCCACAGGCCTTAAGGACACTGCTTTTTTTTTTTTTTATTGTTTTCTTCCCATCCTTCTGGCTGCTCCGCTAGTGTATCATTCACCAGCTCTACTTCTCCTTATCCTCTTGATGTTGGTCCTCTACTCTTTTCTCTCTACACACACAGCCCAGATCGGACAGACTATCAGTAGATTTTGGTTATCTTGAAGAAGACGGCTGGACCTCATAGATCAGGGATCAGCAACCTCCGGGACTCCAGCTGTTCTGAAACTACAACTCCCAGAATCCTTCTTTCACTTCTATGTCTACAAGGCTTAGTTCACATCAGTGTTCAGTCTTTCAGTTTTTCTGCTCCATTATAAGAGGAAAAGGACGGATTCAGCACATAACTGAGCCTAATGGAGCCTACGGACCCCATAGACTATAATGAGGTCCGTTTTTTAAAGCAGAGACAAAAGTCCTGCATGCACAAATTTTGTCTCCGCTCCAAAATCTTCCTCTGAGCGGAAACTTAACGGACCCCATTATAGTCTATGGGGTGCATAGGCTCCATTATGCTCAGTTATGTGCCGAATCTGTCCTTTCCGTTCTCCTGGTCCTATAACAGAGCAGGAGAACGGAAAGGCTGGACGGCAATGTGAACAAAGCATTAAAGAGGTTTTCCTACATAGTAACAGTTTATAAGGCCGAAAAAAACAAAAACAAAAAAAAAACAAAAAAAAAAAAAAAAACATCTGTCTATCCAGATCGGCCTGTTTTCCTACAAATTGATCCAGAGTAAAGCAAAAAAAACCCCTGTGAGGTAGAAGCCAATTTTCCCCCACTTTAGGGGGAAAAAAAAAAAAAAAAAAAAAAAAAAAAAAAATTTCCTTCCCAACTCCAATGAGGCAATCAGAATAACTCCCTGGATCAACAACCCATCTCTAGTAACTATAAATTTTGATCACCTGATAAATATCAGATTTTGGGGGTCCAACTTCATGGTATGCCAAGCACAGCACATGGTATAGTAGCCGTGCTTGGTATGGCAGCCCAGTCCCCTTCACTTGAATAGGAGTGAGCTGTACAAAGGCCATGTGATTGCCGGAAGTGAGGTCACAGGATGAGGAGGAGGCCGCAGCCCTCAGCTGAATGTCATGGCCCATTCAAACTGATGATAATGGCCAGGGGCATAGCTATAGGGGAAGCGGCTGCTTTGGGGCCCAAACTCAGAAGAGACACAGACAGGAGGAGGACTAAAAGATTTTATTGTCAGGGGCCCCTCAACAGTATTATACAATAACATTATATACAGAGACACTGTAGGAAAGCAGCTGTTGGGCCTAGTCTGAGAGAACGATTTTTACTAGCCACAAGAGTGGGGGGGTGTGCGCGTTAAAAAATTTGCTGTGGGGCCCAGTTATTTCTAGATACGCCACTGATCGTGGGGGTCCCGGAAGCCAGAACCTAATCGATCAGATATTGATGAGCTATCTTGTTGATAGATCACCAATAGTTAAGGCCCCAAAAACCTCTCTAACATGTACTTTATAGACAAATTGTTTTCAACCTTGTTTGTCCTCGTGCAACCTATTAGATTTTCCTCTGACCTTGAAATTATGAAGGTATGTGTGGCAACAATATGTACTAGTTTGGGTTAACTATAATGTAAATTCAGAAAATAGATTTTTAGGAATTGAGGTATGTATTATGTGCTTGCATGGTCTCTGTGTGCCTCCATGTACTAAAAATGACTCCACGTACATCTTATTTTTGTGATCAAATGTGGTTTTATCCGTGTGATGACAACCATTGCTCACTATACAATGACACGTCTACCAGATAAAGATTTTATCTTGGGTTACATGAGTATGTCAGGTCTTGTAGTTTAGACCCGCCATTCCTGGGGCTCCTAACCACTAAAAAACAAACAAACAAAAAAAAAAAAAAAAAAAACACTACAGCATGGCAGAAATAACTCCCAGGATATACAGCTGAGCCTAGCTGGGATCCTAATATTTTACGATCAGTAAACTGCATGCTTAGGTCACAAGTCAGACACACAAGCACAGGAGTCATTGTTAATGTCCTGGTAATTAGATTTGAGAACTGTTTACCTCAGGGTCTTTAGCAGAAACCTCCATAAACGCAGCCCCCCAAGAGTCAGCCAGCTTCTTCCCATCTTCTGATTTCACTTCGCGACTACAAAAGATGAAGAGGAAAATTGCAATCCTGTGTCTTATGGCAAAGTGAAGAGTAGCTGAGAGCAAAGTGGGGGGGGAAGGGATTCATACATACCAATGGGATGGTAGATCAGTCTTATTCCCCACTAATACAATTGGCATTCTGAAAGAGATAAAGTGAAAATTAAAATCAATTAAGCTCAACTAGCCACATATGTTCAATAAATGCCAAAGAAGTCAGTCAGCGTTAAATTCACTGATAAACCAAACACAATGGGGGAGATTCATCTACGATGAAGCGCAGGCCTAGTCATCCTCCAGCAGTCGGTGTGCCTGAACAGAAATCTACAGCAGCACTTGTAGGACTAGTAATGTAATGACCTTCACTGATCATTCAGGAGAAAAAGTACTTTTAAAGCTGCATTCACGCGACAGTTGTTTTGGCTCAGATCGGGACCCATTCATGCGGACGGCACACAGTGTTCCAACCCGCGTCCCCGCAAAAAGAATAGAACATGTCCTATTCATGTCCGCAATTGCAGACAAGAATAGGCATTTCTATGATAGCTGCGGCATGTGCAGTCCACAAATTGCGGAACACACATGGGCCGGTATCAGTGCTTTGCGGAGACGCAAAACACAACGGTCGTGTGAATGTAGCCTAATCGACAGGCAAATAAGTAAGTTAATTGCCCAGATCCTTTCTAAACAGCCGATTGCGGGGGTCCAACTCTCGGTGATGTTTATGGATATGCTTAGCAAAGGTCATCAATAAGTTGAACCCAATTTCTGTGACTGCATCACAACTTCAATAAGGTAAAAAAAAACAAAAAACCATGCTTTAATATACCGTACTTGCCATGCAAATTTATTCCCCCCCCCCCCCCCGGCCAAGATCATTTCTGAAAGTTACTTCTCACACATTTTCCACAGGATCCCAGGCGGTTTTTATGTTCTGTCCCTTCACACTACACATATTTTATTATAGTTTTACACTAAAACTAAGGATACATGGTAAAACAAATGCTAAGAGTGAATGTGAACTTACAGGCATTTCCCCCTTTTGTCCACAAGTATTCTGTGCAATCCACTGGCAATTTGGAAGCTGCAAAAAAATAAAAAAAAATTGCAGGATAAATAAAAGAAAAAAAAACCCACACACAACACCTAATTTAGGCAAAAACTAACCAAGTAGGAATGGCCAATGATATTGGCATAGATTTACATTGTACTTCATCAAAACCATCAGTAGGGGGAGCAGCAGCACTAGACTACATTATTTAAGAAGACAGCAGACTTTCCCAAGGGAAACCAATCTCACCTTCTTGAGCAGGCTACGGAGTAAACTACAATGTATCCATGTATGCCAAAAACAAAGGACTGAGGGAGCAGAGAATATTCATCCTAGAGAAAAAGATACAAACCGTAAGTCAAATGGCATCTCGGACAAAAAGATACATAGACGTAAATGTCAAGCCAACTTACTAGTCCGGCTGTGTCCACCACATCCAGTTCAAATTCATCATTGCCCAGTACAAACGTCTTACTCCAAGCTAGAGAGAAAATACAAAGATGTGTTTGTGACTTTTACAAAAAGTTGCAATGATAAATTTGTCTAGAAACTAATTAATATACTAAATCAGACCCTCTTTTAAAATATTTATCAAAACCAGGATAAAAGGCAAAAAGGTGCAAATTTTGGTGCCAAAATATGTGACTCTTGTAAAAACCTGATATATCCTCTTCCCTCATGTGTGAAACCACCTGAGGAAAGGTCATCAGTTCCAACGAGTCAGATAACCCCTTTAGGAGGGAGCTCACATCACTGTCATTTTTCCGTTCTTCTGATCTGTCAGAAGAACAGAAAAACAAAAAAACGATCCTGTGCATCATTATACACATTTGGCATCTGTTTGAGCCATTTCCACCAGAGATTCATTATTTCAGACAGAAAAGTCCTACACGCAGGCGTTTTTTTCCCCCCAGTCTATACACATATGCATCTATTTTTATTTTTTCAGTACAGTTGGCAACCCTGCTTGGGGGCATCAATGAAGGTTCACTATACACTGGATTTGTGCTTTTTCCAGTGCTACAGTATGGCATCTGTTGGAAGCATCCACTTAAAGGGTTATTCTCATTTTAGACAATGGGGGCATATCGCTAGGATATGCCCCCATTGTCTTATAGGTGCGGGTCCCACCGCTGGGACCCGCACCTATATCGAGAACCGAGCCCCCGAAGTGAATGAGGGCGCACTGCGCATGCGCAGCCGCCCTCCATTCATTTCTATGGGGCCGCCGAAAACAGCCGAGCGCTGGCTCGGCTACTTCCGTCGGCTCCATAGAAATGAATGGGAGCGCACCGCGCACGCACGGCCCGGCTCCCATTCATTTCTATGACCGGCGCGGGGAGCTGCGCCTGGTGGTGGCCGGACCCCCGGAAACCTGGGGTCCTCCAGGCGCAGCGCTCCCCGCTCCGTTCTGGCTATAGGTGCGGGTCCCAGCGGTGGGACGCGCACCTATAAGACAATGGGGGCATATCCTAGCGATATGCCCCCATTGTCTAAGATGAGAATAACCCTTTAAAGGGAGTCTGTCACCTCATTTTCACCTATATAACTAACAGCACTGCCCCACAGAAGATTGCATACCCATCCCAGACATACCTGTGTGCACTGTGTGTGTATTACATGTCCTCAGGAGGACGGAAGCGGCTGCCTGCGCCCATGTGAGCCGAGCGTTACAGTGCTCGTTACGAGCACGTTCGCTCATCTCTAGTCAGTCTAGTCTATCTACCAATCCAAAGATATGAGCAGCTAAAGCAGCCCTCCCCTCTTCAGTCTGGTTTGCAGCAGCAGCAGAGCTGGGCACTTGGGAGCTGTTTTCCTGCAGAATAAAAGTGCCTTTTCTGGACATGTAATACAGACACACAGTACACACAGGTATGTTTGGGATGTGTCTGCAATCTTCTGTGGGGCACTGCTGTGATATAGGTGAAAATGAAGTGACAGACTCCCTTTAACAAAAACCATAAATGTGACTATTTTCAGTTCAATTCTGCGGCTTCATTTTCTTAAAGACACTTACTGTTTTCAATAGTGGGTTCATAATCTTTTGGAAAATCTCCTTTGATAAACTGTAGCGCCAGTGAAGATTTACCTGTCGATGACAGAGCAGGGAAAAGTTAGGGAGGCAAAAAAATAAAAAATCTGACTCACTCTAATGTAACCCTATGAAATCACAGGCAGTGCAACACCCGACAATCTCAGATCATTCAACACTGCTGGAGTTTTTGCTGCCATGGCGCAGCTGGCAATTAACAGCAATCAGTTTTCCATGGCAGCAACGCATTATGTACGGGCACTACAAGGGTGGATCTACAGGTTCGGGTTTTAACCCTTCAATGACCATTTTTGTATTTAGTGCTGCACGTGGTGGTTTAACCGTTGTAACTTGTTTTTTACACATAGGACTACCAAAATAATTTTTGCAATTTAATTAATCTGGGGTTTCATTTGCAACTCTTTTTTAAGTTTTATTTTGGGAAAACTGCACAAAAAAAAATTTTTTTTTTATTTTTGTTCAAACTACAGCTCCTTATTCTTTACGGGTTTGGCTACATGGCGACAGCTGTGGCGTGACCAAGATTGCAGTGTAGCAGCGATAGCATAGAAATGAATGGACTGGCAGTGGAGTTGAGCGAACGTGCTCGTAACGAGCACTGTACTGCTCGGATCCCCTGCGCTTGCATGGGCGCAGCCATCCGGATCCGTCCTCCTCACACGACTCCAAGTCAGTGGGGACGGATCCGCGTGTCATACCAAACAGATCCTCCCCCACTGACTTACAGTCAGGTGAGGACGGATCCAGATGCCTGCGCCCATGCAAGCGCAGGGGATCCGAGCAGTACAGTGCTCGTTACGAGCACGTTCGCTCAACTCTAACTGGCAGCAATTCTTCTACAATCCTTAGGAGGGACAGCAGTCACATGACCAGGATCGCCAAGTAGATGAAACCTAAAAGTTGAATATGATGCAATGTCGCTGTGTAGCCCTAGTCTAAAACCTCCTACATATGACTATAGGCGTTTTATGATCTGCAAGTTGACCTGCAAAATACGGATGCGGTCAATGTGCATCCCACACGTACAAATGACTATTCTTATCCGTAAAACGGACATGTTGTACAATTTGCAGCACAGCTGTGGACAGAACATGGATGACATTGGTGTGCTATGCTTTTTTTTTTTTGCTACCCCATAGAAATGAATGAATCCACAAAAAAACAAAAACAACGGATTGGTGCAGACTGACAATATGGTTGTGTGCATGAGGCCTAAATGAGTGAAGAGGGGATGAGAAACAAATAATTCATATGCATGATAGCTACCATAAAAAAAAAAAAATTATATTATACACACACACACACACACACACACAAGTATTCGTTTTTTTTTGTTTTTTTTTGAGTATCAAAATCAGGTGCACATCATAAAAGGTGAGAAAGTATAAAGCTCCAGTTTTTTTTTTTTTTTTTAGTTTGCTCCTGATTTTGGAATTAAAAAAAACCTGAATAAAAGCTGCACTGGTATGAATATACCCCTGAGCTGTAAAATAACTGGAGAGACTACTACTTATACAGGGAGATCAGTAGCACCTGGGTCTGGAGTCCATGGATCCTATAGCTTGGAGCCAGCACTGGTCCCAGTATGCTAATGGCGTTTCATTCACATAGGCACACCCCACAACAAAACGCCAGCAAAGTTGGGTTATTTGAAGAATGCTCTCAGCAGACACCCCCCTCCCCCACAAAACACCCAATACACAAAGTAGCGATCCTCCCCCACAACACAGGCACCCAGCACTGCCCATAGAAGCAGATCCTGCACAAATCACATCCACACTTATCTCACAGGAAGCAGAGTTACTGCCGGCCACTCATCACGTCCCCATGCCCTGTACAGAAAAGATCAGAACCGCAGCGGTAACGACCATCGATCATGTAGTCCGATCGCTGTAATAACTGCGATTGCAGAGTCCAGCATATGATCGCTCACACCAAGCAGTATCGTAATGTTGCAGAAGAAATCGCACCATTGCGATAGCGACATAACTGGAATACCAGCACCATATAATGTCGGACGCCATCGGTGCCACGACCTGGCATATACACAATTAGCCATATTACACCAACTCACCGACAGATGGGTATCCCAGCATCACGACTTTACGGTGCTTGACTGGAGGCATGACAAACCGCAAAAGCTTAGACCGGAAATAAAAGACTCAAAAGCAACCGATTTCCAGACAGGAGGGGTCAGGTGGACACCGCCGCTCAATGACCCTTACAATTTAGGACTATAGCAAGGACCGCGGTCTTTGGGTCAAATAGAGGAGTCGTATCACATGTCAACGCCCATTTTACTACGACGTCCAATCGCGAGTCTCCTAAAAGTAGCGGCCAGCGCTGATTGGTAGAGCGCTCTGCAGGTAGCCAATGACTGCAGGGCTGAAAGCAGGCGCTCAGTTTATTTATTGTTTAGGATCGTGGCGAGGATAAACAGAGAGTCCGTTCTGATTGGTTAGCAGTTTGTGGATGGGCGGGGCTATGGCAGGCGGGATGGCAACAAATCCATGTGTTCCTAGCCGACGGGTGGGTAGCGTGCGCCGAGCATGTGTGTTCTCTTCATACATGTAGATGGTCTTGTCTCGCTACACACAGTGTAAAGTTACCTTAGAGGTGGGATACATACATGATGGCACCAAGAGCACTGGGCAGCACATTAGATGCCCTGGCACACTGAGTGCATGCTAAAAAAGGTTCACAGCTTGTGTAGATGTGCAAGCCGCAGTTCACACTTGTTTTCCTTGCTGATGAATACTCAGTAATAAAAAGTGGAAAATGGATTGTGGTTTTGCTAGGGTTTCTGGATAGGGAATGTGTGTTCTAGTGTGTTTAATGTATAATTACAAGTTTTGCTATTTTACTACAGAACTGTATACAGGGGCCATAGACCTTACAGGAAAATTTCCCTGTGGCCAGCCAGTGGAAGTTTTTGGGGATGTATTTTGTGCTGCTGGCAGTATTTTGTGAAGGTATTTGGCTCTGTTGAGGTGGTATAATGTGCCACAATATGGTATTGCTGGCCCTGCCTTCCATCAATTTGGACTCAGCTACAAAATGGGGCCACTTTTAGTATTTTTTCCAGGGCCACTTTAAGTTGCCAGTCCGCCCCTGACTGTATGTCCATATATTCAGCTCCTCCTGCTCTAGACCATGCTGCCCATAAATTGCACAGCATGTCCAAGGTGACAAGTTCCCTTTCTTGCTTGTAACATTAATTAAAATCCATTAACTCATTTGAATAAGGTCTTGCATACAATGGTCGAGACATCGCCTGTAAGTGATCAACACAATGAAACCGTTTCCTGGGTAAATAAAATGTCTTCCCACAGAAACCCATTCTTTAAAAGAATCCTACATCTTCTGACTTGTCATTGAAGCATGCCAAGATAACATAGGTGAGTACCCATGATGTGGAACCCCCACTGCTTCCTAAAGAGTGAAGGGTGGTGGAGATTGATCACTTTCATAAACTGTAAACTTAGATACAGTGCTTCTTCCCAAGGTTTCTTGATGGTGCCTGAACCTGCCTATACACTTTAGATATAGTTATCTGCTATCAACGTATTCAATATGGGAGCAGCAAAACGATTACTTCATGACTCCCACCTAGGGAAGCATGTATTTGAATTCATCTTTGAGTCCCCAATGGATAGGTGACCGCTGCAATATCTGGTATCCACTTATCACGCCCTATTGATATGTGCTTTCAAACGGCCTTTTGCATAGCTTCTTATTCATTTAAAGGGAAGTAACCACGGATAAGCAGGCTGTTCTTTCTTGGAATCAGTGGGGATTCCAGCAGTTGATCTTAGTATCTTATCTATAGTGTATTTGGAAAGTCTTCAGATCATTTCACTTTTTCCACATTTTGTTATGTTGAAGCCATTTGCCTAAATTTAAAAAAAAATCAAGTTTCCCTTATCATTCTGCACTCAATACCCCATAATAACAAAGTGAAAGAATGTCCTGAATCTTTGATAATTTATTGAAAAAGTAAAATATTGCATTGACAAAAGTATTCACACCCTTTGCTATGACACTTGAAATTTAGCTCTGGAGGCCTCCCATTTCTGTTGATCATCTTGTCTACACCTTGATTGGAGTCCACCTGTGGTAAATTCAGTTGAATGAACATGATTTGGAAAGACGCTCCCCCGTCTATATAAGTTCTCAAGGCTAACAATGCATATCCGAGCAAGAACCAAACCATGAGGAGGAAAGAACTGCCTGTAGAGCTCAGAGATAGGATTGTATGGAGGCACAAATCTGGAGAGGGTTACATATAACCCCTGCTGCACTGAAAGTTCCCCAGAGCACAGTGGCCTCCATAATTCTTAAATGGAAGACACTTGAAACAACAACTCTACCTAGAGCTGGTCACCCCACCAAACAAAGTAATCAGGGGAAAAGGGCCTTGGTAACAGAGGAGACCAACAACTACATTGTCAAGAAGGAATCCTCTCCTCAGTAAAAGACACATGAAAGTATGTAAAAAAAGCACCTAAAGGACTCTCAGAAACAAGATTCTCTGGTCTGATTAAACCAAGATTAAACTATTTGGCCTCAGCTCTCTGTGTCATGTTTGAAGGAAACCAGGCACTGCCCAATACCATCCCCACAGTGAAGCTTGGTGGTGACAGCATCATGCTATGGGGGTGTTTTATAGAGGCTGAGACGGTGAGACTGCTCCATTCAGCTTACATTATGGAGCGAAAACCCTGGAAAAAGTGCACAAAGCATTTTATATAGGGATACCCAATAGGCGTTATTTTAACTCATAAAATAGAGCATATTTGGGTGTCGGGTATCCATTGGGTTGCTCGTACAAGACATTAATTTGTTACAGTCTTGGCCAAACCAGTTTTATAAATGTTCCCAACTTTAAACATCATCTTATAATCACTGTTGACCACTTTTATGATTTATTTTAATTGTAAAAAAAAAAATAATAATTACAACATGTGTTGATGTCACCTACAGTGTGCCAAGCTGGCCCTGCATCTTCCACTAGATACAAATTATGTTCATAAGCTATTTTGACATCTAAAGGATATTGATCCATGTTATCACCCCTTATTATGGTATCTCCATCCACTCTGTGCTATCTTCATCACCATGCAGCCCCCAGCGTTTGGCTGTGGAGGAAACAACTGTCCTTCACTTGACCAGAGCCCAGTAAAAGTTCTTCTCCTCATGGAAGAAATGGATACATCTTGCAGTGTGCTTGTCTTCCTGATCATTTAAAGGAGGAAGTTAGTTCTTTGTAATATGCACCAACAGTTTCCTGCAAAGGATGGACCGAAGGGAATGGGATGCAGATGTGTACCGGCAGAGGGAGGTTATGTGTAGAAAGAATTTTTGTAATGGACTAATGGTGATAAATATCAGTTATCATGTTGCAGGCAGGTAAGGGCTGACCTGAGAATGAGGGACACTATTTTTAACAGATAAGGACAGGCAGTAAGTTAGAGATAAGACAGTTATGTAGAAAGGTGTAAGGGCAGCCATATACAGTCAATAGGATTGTTCGGCTGGCAGCTACCTGTCCCGACTAAATTCTCTCGGTTCCTCCATACACATGCATGTTTAGCTCCACTCAGTCGGTACAAGCGCAGTTTGAATCTCAGACAGCCGAATGAGATCCACTGCGCCGACTGTATTCTTGTCAGCGCATGTGCAAGATTTTAGTGCCAGGCATTGAACAGTGATGATGCCTGGTCCTGTCAATCAGTGGGAGAGAGGGAGTGGAAAGGTGAAAGGCAGAGCTGAAGCAGTGCTCCGAGGGGCAAGCCCTGCCCATTAGTGCTCCAAACACCTTAGCACAAAAATAAAATAATTAATTTCTCAAAAACTATACATTAGATTGCTGCAAGAGATAAGTTACCATGATCGATGCAGTAGGATTGGTTGCTGATAGACGCTCTTTAAGATTGAAGCTTCTCCAACCTGCCAATTTTTATGCAATCAGCCAACTATTCAATGTGAATGGGAGCAGCTTCACAGTCCTCCAAAAGGCAGAACTGGGCTAGATTTTAATGGGCTCAGTCCTTTGTTTCCCAGGAGGTAAGCTGCGGCCAGAGGAGTGGAAAAAACTATAAAGACACATATAAGCCCTACAAAGGCTAAAAGGACACTCTTTTGACCTCCATTGGGTTTCGGGAGCCCTATAGATACATTTAACATATATGTTGGGAGCTTTTCCAGTGTTTAAATTAAAAGCAAGGTTCTAGCGTTATTTACACAAAGCCTTCAGGCCCCTTTACACAAGCCGACTGTTGAGGCAATTATTGGAAAGAAGTGGCCCACGTAAAGATGGCTTCATTTCTCCACCATATTAGTACAAATTGTGAGTGATCCCAGTATACCTGATTGGTAATCTCAAGAATGTTCGACCATATCCGACCAAGGATAACATCTGCATGGAGTTTGTACGTTCTCCCTGTGTTTTCGTGCGTTTCCTCCGGGTTCTCCAGTTTCCTCCCACACGCCAAAGACATACTGATAGGGACCTTAGATTGTGAGCCCCATTGGGGACAGGTTGATGCTAATGTCTGTAAAGCGCTGAGGAATATAGTAGCGCCATATAAGTGCATAAAATAACTAAATAAATGTTCTATAGAGTGATGACCAATAAATCATAGTCTTTATTTTCATAAGGCTTCTGTTTTTTCAGGTACCACTTTTACATTGATGGTGTGAGATGCAATACTTTTTATGCATGCGTTTTTCCAATTGATTAATAACATGCAGTATTTAACTATGATTATTTTGCATATTTCATGGTGTAATTAGATTTACGCTCATTGCTGTTCATATATAATGAAAAAGTGCACCTTGGAAGTGAATTGTTCATACATATGAACGTGAACAAACTCCAAGGCATTCATAGAAATGTATTGTTCCTCTTGTTAGGTGTAAACAGAAGATGAAAAGAACAATGCTACACATAGTGACTGTATGTGTGAATGTAGGAACCATAGGCAAGAATCACTCATTGGAACAGATAGAAGTTTATATACTCTATATTCCCCATCACATATACATCTTTATTAATATGTTAGGCTGAGTTCTATCTGTTCACGTCTTGTTTTGGGTCTGTTAGAGGTATACATTGGGAGGATCTAGTTGAAAGCTTACATTAGGAAGATTTCCCGACTCATACGTCTGACAGAAGGCTGTGGTGTAACACTGTATAGGCATGTATAGCCAATAAGCATCCATTGTAAAAAAAAAAAAAAGTCTAATAGACTACGCATTCCTACATAGTGGGAAAATAAGGTACTCCATTGCATACCATTCCATATTTGCTAAAAGGACACTCTTTTGGTTTACACTGGGTGCATGAAAACCTATGGATACCTATGCAGATGTGGAATATGTATGAATTTTCCAACCAGCAATATGCCACACTAAACTGTCTGACGAGAAAGTAGTTTTTTTTTTTTTTAAACTAACTCTCTAGTACCTGAACACACTGGCAAATGATCAGCCAGATTTCACACAATGGTTGGCTGAAGTGGTCGAAATCCGCTATTTTGACCGATTTTAATCTCATGTGTTTAAGTGTTCTTTCCGTTCTGTAGAAAGGGGCAGATAATAAGCCTGGAAGCCTTGACAATTACCAGACACATAGGCAACCAAAATTAGACCATGCTGTGCTCTTAAGCCTGTACTACACCTGTCGAGTTTTCTGCAGATGATTGCTAATAAGCCTTTGTAGTAATGCTCATTAGCGATCATCTTGCAGTCTAATACTGACGAGCAAAAGCTTGTTCATCGGGCAATCTAAATCTTTTCACAGTTTAAAATATCATCGTTTGCAGGGGGCAGATCTTATTGTCTAATAACATTCTGCTGCTGGCAAGCAATGATTCAGTATAGGGAAGAGCTTTGATATATAATGATCGCACCTCCCTATACCGAGGAGGAGATCACTGCATGTAATAGCAGCGGTCTCCTCCACTAGCGAGCAAACGATGCCTCCTTCCCGACAATCCCATGTTAAATCTTTAGTCTGCTGGTCATATATTTCTATGCATAAACTACAAATATAATGGCTATTATCATACGTTAAAGGGGTTGTGCCAAGTTTTGAAGTTATCTCCTATCCACAGGACAGGGATAGCTAACTGATTGGTGGGGGTCCAACACTGGGGCCCCCACAGATACCAAGAATTGGGGTCCTCATTCCTTGGATCTGATGGAGTGGCAGGTCAAGCATGCACCCTACTGCTCCATTCATTCTCTATGGGACTGCTGGAAATAGCAGAGCACTGTACTAGGCTATCTCCGTCAGTCCCATAGAGAATAAATGGAGCGTCAGAGAGCATGCTCAACCAGCTGCACCATCAGATCCGGGGATGGAACTCCGTTCTCAGCTTCAATGGGGGCCTCATCAACATTTGGCTTCAGTACATTACTGCCAATAAAGTGGAGTACAAACTCTTTGAGCAAGTTCCCCTTTCAATTTCTCATATTCTTTACTGACAACGATTTGATTTTATTTGTCATCTAGTGATTGTAAAGTGCTGTCAAATATATTGGCTGGTACTACAGAAATAAGCAGTGATGCTATGATCAGTTCAATTATTAAAGTGGCTTAATTGATTTTCGTTTTGCCCTGCTCAGAAATCCTGGAAGACATAGGCTCCACTGTGGAGGAGCTATGTACATTTTTAATTATGTACAATGTGGCTAATCCATAGAGTGAATTGTGCACGTGGAGGTCATACACCAACATTTTTAGTGAATTGGAAGCTTATTTAACAGGAGTTTGATGCATGATTTGATACCCCCATCTCATTTGCACATGACTGGATGACATATGCCTCACAAAGGTTTCAGTAGAAGTACATTCTAGAATAAAGTGTCCCTCAGCTCTGAGTTGACTCCTTGCTGCCTAGTTGCATTGATAGGATGCTAATTACACTATGCAAGGCGGAAAGACAGGAATTCTCAGGGTTTGGAATGTAAATTGAGGGGGCTGGGATAGGCAAGAAATTCCAGGTAACTCCATTAACAGAAGGACTTGCTACACAGTTTATTTCATTTGTTGTTTGGGGGAAGGGTGTGGACAAGTTCCACATTACAACTTACTTACCATTTTACTTACCAGTATAGTTGGCTTTACTAAATGGTAATAACCAGTTAAAATGGAAATGGTGACTAGGGTCCCTATTGCTCTGAAGGTACAAGAATGTATACAAGATGCAAAAAAATCACTCTGACCAAAACTAAAATTGGGTCTAGTAATGAAACTATACTGCAGCTCTGGGGCTTAATCTGTGATATATGTATTTTGCATCTAATCCACTTAATCTTACTAACGCCTTACACCTACCAAAAATTCTTAAAATTGGTTTCATGAAGAAAAAAATCCATAAAAAGATAAAGCAAACTGGAGTAATTTCCTAAAAATAACAGTTCCTATGTGGTAAACTATTTTTAGTAATCTGCTAACCCTATGTCAAGGGTCAGGCTGTGCCACTAGGCAGAAATGTTCAGACTTTGTCAATGCTCAGAAAAGAATTGCCATGTGTGTAGGATGATTTGTGACTAAAGCTGGTCATACACATTGGATAAAAGTTGGTTGACAGTTGAACATCAGTTGAACAAACAATCATCTGGTGAGCGATCATTTCACGGACACGGCCATACATATTTTAGTCCAGCTGTAACCATTCTTCAAACTGCCCATACATGTTCAATGCAACTGGGCGACGGAGTAAACATCTTACTGTGAACGTTCATTCAAAGAAATGTCTTCAATTTGACTATCGAATGAAAATATTAAACATGGTCTATCATCGGTCGCCTAAAACGATCGTTATTAAATTTCAACAGAAGAACGTTCGTTTTTGTTGAAATTGTCCATTTTGATCAACTTTAGATGAATGTGTATGGCCACCTTAAGGAAGGAGACGGACTGGCCATGCTATAAAGGGGATTTCTAAGCTTTTCAAAAACCTTCATTATACTCTATGGGTATTTTCATTTTTTTGTTGCGGAATTGCATGCAGAAAATCTGCAGCATCTTACAGAGCCAGCAAAGTTAATGAGTTTTTAGCAATTCTCATCTACACGTTGTGGAAAAAATCTGCAGTGGAAGTTGACCTGTGGTGTGGATTTCCAATCTGTAGTATGTGATTTCATGCTACGGATTTTCATTGCAGATTTCATAGTTGTTTTTTTTTTCTGCTGTTGATTTTTCAGCAGAAATGCTGCAGAAATGCTGCAGTGTTTCTTCAACTTATGAACGTACCCTATGTGTGTTAAAGAGGCTCTGTCACTAGGTTGTAACCTATGTATTTAAATACATAGGTTACAAGTCCTAGTGACAACTTTTAAAATCATACCTTTCATGTAGAGTTCTGCGCAGCGGTTGCGTAGAAATCTAAACTTTAAAACATATGCAAATGAGCCATCGGTGCACCGGGGGGCGGCCTCTTTCCTCTGGAGCACCGCTCCCCCGGGCCCGAGGCACGTCCCCTGTCTCTAATCACGCCCCCTCCTGTACTTGATAGACAGCGCTAGACTGGTAAGTCTAGCGCTGAACTCTCGCGCATGCGCCCGAAAATTTTCCCGGCGCATGCGCAGTAGCGCTTGCAGTGTCTACACTGCAAGCGCTGTCTTCTCTTCTACGCACGCGCCAAATGTTTCTTTGAAGGAACATTCTCAGAAATAGCTTTCGTTCATCGCCCGGTTTCATTGAACATATTTGGGCAGTTTGAACAACCGTAACAACCAATATGAACTAAAATGTGTCTGTGAAATGGACATTTACTAGATCTTTGTTCAACTGCTGTTCAACCAACTTCTACATAATTTGTATGGCCACCTTATACAGTTGGATCTATGGTAGGTGTCTGAACTGTTTGTAAACAATTGGCTTCCTCCCATCTGCATAGTCACATCACTTCCTAGCTGATGGGGGTAGGGAGTGTGTGACCTAAGAATGTTGTCTTTGTCTAGGGTGACCTCCATGGGTGTGTATGCCTCAGGGGGATGGGTATGTTGTGTCCAAACCTAGTTAAGAGGTGGCCAAAGTATCTAGAGAAGAGTCTTTTGGAGGTCTGGGGGTTGGGCAATCTGAAAGGAACTTAGAGTATTTATGATGTAATGCCAAGAATTTCAGGACAGAGAAAGAGTCTTTCAAAAAGGAAGCATCATTTACTCAGCACTGGCCAAACTGATAAGATGATCAATAATCTTTCAATTGCTTCATGGGTCCTTGAGATCTCAAGTCATGTGGTTAGGGTGATGGGAGTTCAGGCAAAGAATGCCATTTGTATTGCTAATCTTTTAAACATTGCTCTTTACTAGAGAATATATTGACATAGGGAAGGACAGACTGCATTAGGGTAAATGCACACAATGCGGATTATGTGCCTTTTTTCCCACACTGATTTTTGTGTAGAAACACTGCAGCATAATACAACATTAACATAAGCATAAAATCTGCACTAGAAACGCATAAAAACCATACTGCACACAAACGTGATAAATAGTGCAGATATTTCTGCGGATTTTATTGCGTTTTATGCTGTTTTTATGATTTTTTGATGATGGGGGGGTTATCCATTGAATGCTGTTAGGAGGAGATTGGGAAACGCCCATACACAGTAAGATAAACCATGTGCGTTTTTGTGCATGTGAATTTTTGAGTGGAAAAATGAAAAAAAAAAATGAATATAGTACCAGCAAGGAGAATGAAATTTGACAAATTTTTCATGTACACTTTGAATACATTCTCCATGTGGAAATCTACACCATGTCAATTGTTTATGCAATTCTGCACCTTATAGATCAGGCATCTCAAACTCGTGGCCCTCCAGCTGTTGCAAAACTACAACTCCCAGCATGCCCCAATAGCTGTAGACTCTCCTGGCATGACGGAAGTTGTAGTTTTACAACAGCTGTAGGGCCACGAGTTTGAGATCTCTGTTATAGATAGTGTTTTTTCCCAATAGACTCCAATGAGATTGTTAAAATAAACAAAAAATCTGCCCCAGAAATGGCTACAAAAACTGAAAGAAAAAACAGACAAAAACCAAAAAAAGACAAAACTAAAACTGCCATAAATAGTGCCGATATATGTGTTTTTTAAATGCAGTTTTGATGCGGATTTCATGCGGATGTTCTGCATAAAATAAGTAACGTATTCAGTTACCTTTAATTATTATTTATTTTAAAGCGCCATTAATTCCATGCTGCCGTACATCCTGCTGGGGTTACATAGAGATAAAAGAAACTATTAACAGACTTGTACCGAGGGATAGAGGATCCTGTCCGCAAGAGCTTACAATCTATAAATAATACTCATTTTATAGCACCACCATATTCCGCAGCGCTTTACAATTCAGAGGGTACATGTACAAATCGACATTGCAGAATTACAGGTTAATATACAACTGAAACAAGAGCTTACAATCTATGAAGAAATGGGGGTGACACACAAGATAAAATTGGTTGTTTTATAAAGTGGTCCAGCCATCCATGTAAACCCACCTTATTTCATCAAATCTCCACAGGAGCATAGAGGTCCATTACTGTGCATATTGTTAAGCAATTACCTAAATGATTCACTCATTGCCTAGTAAACTGTCTTTCACCGCTAACCACTTCCAAAATTCTGAGTAGATCTCGGCTCCAGGCAATAGGGCTGATGACTGCATTTTGGAAAAGAAACTTATCCTGTCACTCTCCTCTGTATCCTGAGCACCCCCTCTGTGTAGCTGAAATAGCACCTTCTGCTGCTATTTATCATGTAAATGTCTCTACTGGAAGATGCCCTGGTGTTTGCAAATAGCTGGTTTCAAAGTAAATGTGTGTTAATTAAAGAAGCACTCTGTTATTTTTTAATTTACCTATATTACTAACTTACCACCAGTCTTCTAGCAGTGGAATTTCTTACACCCTAACTCAGTTGCATCCATACTTTTAGAACCTTTTCATTATGGGAACCTGGTCATGTGATCTCAAGTCTGACACCTTTAAGGGTTTTTTCTGGGATTTTAATATTAATGACCTTTATGGGATGGCTTATTCCTATTCAAGTGTATCGGAACTTGCTGTCCCATAGAAATGAATGGGACGGCTTGTAATTACACCTGCTTACCGCCGCGATGTCGACAGAGAGCAAATAATAAAGTGAAGGTTGCGCTCACACGGAGCGCGCCCTTCTCTTCAACCAGCTGATCGAGGGGGTGCCAGGTGTCGAACCCCCACCAATCTCATACTGATGACCTATTCTGAGGATAGGTCATCAATATTAAAATCCCGAAAAACGCTGTTAATATGTAAACAGGAATTCAGTCTCTCCTATGTGGCTGACTTCCTGTGAATTACAGGATGACATCATCACCAATAAAATCCCTACTGGCACCTCTCAGGCCCCTCCCCTCCCCAGACTCCTCTGAATATCTCTGTATTCTGTTGAAAATATAATGTCTACCTTATTTAAAGGACCTGGAGTGCAGATATGTAGCAGGTAAGTGTATACAGTGATTAGCTGCAGTTATATAAACCTGACTCACACTGTCTGTACTATCTGTGTGTGCTAACTCTCCAGTGTAGTTCTACTGGATGTAGCTTCACACTGGTCTCTTTTTATCCTGCATGCCATGGCTGCCATTAAACAGAGCAGTGCAGTGTGGTGAGAATCCTATGTGTCTCTGCAAAGCCAAGCATGATGGGAAATGTAGGATTCATAAGTAAAAAAAAAACATATCTGAGAGGAGAAGGAATCAAAATGGCTGACAACTCAAAAATTACACATCAAATAAAACAGCTATACACAAGGCATATACAAGAGCCTCTGTCTTGTTCTTTAAAAATGTCCTATTCTGCATTACATAGGCAAAGAAAAAAATCCTGGATTGCCTCTTTAACTATTCCTAATTAGAAATTCCTGAGGAGAAAGACTCTGCCAAACACCTCTGGTGAATGTTGAAATCCAAGTGGAGCATTCAGAGGTCCCTATACATATTAGATGGTCAGACGATCTAAAAAAATCAGCAGTTTTGGTCGATATTAATTTAAAGTGGTTGTCTGAGTGTTTAATACCGATGACGTATCCTCAGTGTAGATCATCAGGATCTGATCAGTGGAGGTCGATTCCTGGCACCCCACCAATCAACTGTTTGTAGAGGCCGTGACCACATTTATTGGTCACATGGCCTAGACACAGCACAGTCCCATTCAAATGAATGGGGCTGAGCCGCAATATCAAGCACAGCCATTAACCAATGGATGCTGCTGTGCCTGATAAGCTGCGAGGAGGCCGCAGTGCACACTGGAGTGCCACAGCCTCTTCCAACAGCTGACCATCAAGAGTGCCATGTCAGTCCCCCAACCGATTCGATACTGTTGACCTGTCGTGAGGATAGGTCATCAGTATCAAACACTTGGAAAACCCCTTTAATGTGTATGGCCAGCTTAGGGTTGGTTCACATCACATTTTATGACTCCATTTGACGTATTAGTTACAAAACAAAGGGTGAACCCAGTCTTAAAGGGGTTTTCCCATCTTGGACAATGGGGGCATATCGCTAGGATATGCCCTCATTGTCTTATAGGTGCTGGTCCTACCGCTGGGACCCGCATCTATATTGAGAACGCGGCCCCAGAAGAGAACAGCTATTTCCGCTGGCACCATAGAAATTAATGGGAGCCGGGCTGCGCTTGCGCGGTGCGCCCTCCTTCTCTTCTGGGGCCGCGTTCTCAATATAGGTGCAGGTTTGACCCGCACCTATAAGACGATGGGGGCATATCCTAGCGATATGCCCCCATTGTCCAAGATGGGAAAACCCCTTTAAGTGTATTTTATCCTGGTATAAATTGTTACATTTATGACATGAAAAAAAACGCATACAAAATGTCGGTCAATCAACATGGGTAAAGCCAAAAACTATAAGCTGAAATGAAATGATGCTTGTGGGTCTGCACATGGAGATGCTTCTAAAAAAATTGCAGTTGACGTCACCATTAAGCACAATCAAGAAAGTAATAAAAAATGTGCAAGGAAGAAGAGGCATTGGAATGCTACCCCTACATATAATGAGGTGGATGGTAAAGATGACAAACAAATGACCATGACAAACATTTGTAATGTGCTTTTCCCACAGGGACTCAAAGCGCAGGGATGGTAGTGTGGCTGGGGCGACTCCCTGGGAAGTCAATGGCAAGCAAAGATCACTGTGTCAGAACTGCCCAGTTTAGTGGAATCTGTTCAAACGTTGTTGTCCAAATTCCGGTTGTCTGTGATCTCACGCTGTGCAACATAGGCTCCAGGGTTGCTAACCATCCAGAAATTTCTGTACAGTCCATAAAAATAAGGGCCCATTCACACGAGCGTGTGAATGGGTCCGCATCTATTCCGCAATATTGGGCCCCATTCACTTCTATTAGAGCAGGCCGCGGCGGCTCTGCAATAAATTATAGAACGTGTCCCATTCTTGGTATTTTGAACGGGGTTCCCGGACGTGTGTTCCGCAAATTGCGGAACACAAGCCGGGCGGCATCCGTGGTACTGCGGATCCGAAATACTACGGCCGTCTGAACGGCCCCTAAGTGTCTTTTTTTTCCTGTGTCCATGAAAAAAAATAGATGTCTGTGATTTTTTTTTAATCACAACAAACCTACTTGAAAACTATTGTGTGTATTGAAGATAACAGTCCACAAGTGGTATTTGTCCTGGTTATTGGTATTTTTTAATATACCAAATGGACACAAGGAGACATTTTTGCAATTATTATCCCTATCTTAAATCTTATCATTATTTAGATACCCAGCAAGCACCTTTTGCTTGAGATCACAGACTGGCAGAGATCTAGATCCAAACCTTCTTTTTATCTACATCTGCTCCTCGACAAACCCCCAGTGCAAACTCAGTTGATCTTAGCTTTCTTAACCTAAACAAAGAATATCTGTAAAAGTAAGTACTGCCCACCTATTATGGGCACTATCAGGTGATAAGTACAATCTTTCAGTGACAAGTAAGACCCCCTGCAAGTTACAGGCAAAAGGATTTAACCGTATGCTAATTTGTTAAGGATGTTTTAGACCAAATTTTTATATTTTTTAAGTTAAAAATTATGTAAACTCTAACAAAAATTATGAAAAGTAAAATTACATGTATAACTGTGTACAGAGTCAAGCCAGCAGGCCATAAATTGGAGATTGACATAAACCACTGTCTCTCAACTCCACTGTAATCCACCATTTAAGTTAGTCTAGGCTTTCATTTGCAGCAGAGGTTCTGGCAGGAGCCTCCATCTCAGATTCTGGAATCCTGATGTATTGTATCCAGCAAAATGGTGATATTCACACTGGAAACCCAACAGATCCCATTACAGTGAATAGCACCAGCAGTGTCTGCCATTTGCTGGATCCACAATTTTGGTATTCTGTTCCCATGCTCCTAAACTAAGTTGTCCAAGAAAACATGTTAGACAAACCATAAACATGAGATAGCTGTTGGCCAAACCCTCATTTGGACAAAAGTAATTATTCCTGATACCTTCATACACATGCCTGTACGGCTCTGCTCAGAATGCACGTGTAGGAATCACCGCCATACTCCCATGCCTCCCACATGGTATAAAAAACAATAAAGGAACTTACACTCAACTAACCGATCCCTAGCTGCTACAGTTCTGATGGAGTCGCTGCACATATTGTCCCTCTGCGATTTTCAAATGTTGGGAAGCAGTGTCGGACTGGAGTACCTAGGGCCCACCAGAGGAAATAATTCTTGGGGCCCACCATAAAGAAATATCTGTGTTTGTTATACCTGTACTGTGACATCACTGTGTTTATTATCCCTGTATGGTGACATCACTGTGTTTATTATCCCTGTACTGTGACATTGCTGTGTTTATTATCCCTGTACAGTGACATCGCTGTGTGTATTATCCCAGTGCAGGAAGAGGTAAGTGGTCTGTGTTTGTGTGTTTGTTTTCTATTTTTCAGGGTCGTGAATGCAGAGGACTACGTCGGATTCGGTGGACTACGTCGGACCAGCTTTTTATTTTTTTTAATAAAATGGTCAAACAGGGGTCTAGGGGAGTGTTTATTTCAATAAAATGTTTCATACTTGTGTGTGTGTATTTTTTTTTTTTACAATACTACAGTTTTAGTAATTATGGCTATCTACAGACGGCCCTGATTACTAATACTGGGCTTAGTGCTTGCCGGTATGGCAGGCCAGCACTAACCCCAACATCTATTACTTCGGCACCCACCGCCACCAGGGGTGCCGGGAAGAGCCGGTTATTGGCCCTTCCCGCGGTTATTGGCCCTTCCCAGACTAATGGTACCAACCTGCAGCCGCCCCAGAGCCAGACCCTCAATTTAGAAGGTCCTGCGGGTACCTGGCTCTTCCCGACACCCCTGGTGGCGATGGGTGCCAAGGTAATAGATGTTGGGGTTAGTGCTGGCCTGCCATACCGGCAAGCACTAAGCCCAGTATTAGTAATCAGGGCCGTCTGTAGATAGCCCTAATTACTAAAACTGTAGTATTGTAAAAAAAAAATACACACACACAAGTATAAAACATTTTATTGAAATAAATACTCCCCCAGACCCCTGTTTGACCATTTTATTAAAAAAAAACAGCTGGTCCGACGTAGTTCACCGAATCCGACGTAGTCCTCTGCATTCACGACCCTGAAAAATAGAAAACAAACACACAAACACAGACCACTTACCTCTTCCTGCACTGGGATAATACACACAGCGATGTCACTGTACAGGGATAATAAACACAGTGCTGTCACAGTACAGAGATAAAAAACACAGTGATGTCACAGTACAGAGATAATAAACACAGTGATGTCACCGTACAGGGATAATAAACACAGTGATGTCACCATACAGGGATAATAAACACAGTGATGTCACCATACAGGGATAATAAACACAGTGATGTCACAGTACAGGGATAACAAACACAGTGATGTCACAGTACAGGGATAATAAACGCAGTGATGTCACAGTACAGGGATAATAAACACAGTGATGTCACAGTACAGAGATAATAAACACAGTGATGTCACAGTACAGAGATAATAAACACAGTGATGTCACCATACAGGGATAATAAACACAGTGATGTCACAGTACAGGGATAACAAACACAGTGATGTCACCGTACAGGGATAATAAACATAGTGATGTCACCGTACAGGGATAATAAATACAGTGATGTCACAGTACAGGGATAATAAACACAGTGATGTCACAGTACAGGGATAATAAACACAGTGATGCCACTGTACAGGGATAATAAACACAGTGATGTCACAGTTCAGGGATAATAAGCACAGTGATGCCACTGTACAGGGATAATAAACACAGTGATGCCACAGTACAGGGATAATAAACACAGTGATGTCACCGAACAGAGATAATAAACACAGTGATGTCACAGTACAGGGATAATAAACACAGTGATGTCACCGTACAGGGATAATAAACACAGTGATGTCACAGTACAGGGATAATAAACACAGTGATGTCACCGTACAGGGATAATAAACACAGTGATGTCACCGAACAGGGATAATAAACACAGCGATGTCACCGAACAGAGATAATAAACACAGTGATGTCACCGTACAGGGATAATAAACACAGTGATGTCACAGTACAGAGATAATAAACACAGTGATGTCACAGTACAGGGATAATAAACAGTGATGTCACAGTCCAGGAATAATAAACACAGTGATGTCACAGTCCAGGGATAATAAACACAGTGATGTCACAGTCTAGGAATAATAAACACAGTGATGTTACAGTCCAGGGATAATAAACACAGTGATGTCACAGTCCAGGGATAATAAACACAGTGATGTCACAGTCCAGGGATAATAAACACAGTGATGTCACAGTACAGGGATAATAAACAGTGATGTCACAGTCCAGGAATAATAAACACAGTGATATCACAGTCAAGGGATAATAAACACAGTGATGTCACAGTCAAGGGATAATAAACACAGTGTACAGAAAGTTAAAAAAAAAATTATACTTACCTTTTTCATAGCAGCAGGGCCAGCATCATCAGAGCAGGAGATCTTCTTCTCATGTCTGAAGGGGGCGGGGCCTATGCTGCCGGCTGGCCCCGCCCCCCGCTGAGACCTGAGGCATGCCTGGGAGGTACGAAGAGCTGCAGGGGGGACAGGAGGGAGGATGGAAGAAGCAGACAGCCGATTTCGGCTGTCTGCTCCTACCTGCAACAGGCAACTGTCTCTACGTCTTATGGACGCAGAGACAGCTGCCAGAGGCTGGATCCGGGACGGTTGGGAGGTATGCGGCAGCGGGGGGAGGCACCAGGGGCGCGGGGCCACCCCTGAAATCATTGGAGCCGGGGCCTGGAGCAGTAGCTACAAATGCTCCAATGATAATCCGGCCCTGACTATAGGTTCCTGGCTTGGGGCCTACCGGAGGATCCTCCGGTCCTCTGGTGGGCCAGTCCGACACTGTTGGGAAGCATGTACTCCTCTGGCAACAGCTTTTCTTCTCTAGAGATGGAAGATCAGACAGTTGAAATCCAACTTTCCCCATCCTTATCTCCTACAACATTTGTTGGGGAACAGTTGGGAGGCTCCATGCACATTACACAGTCGGTCCTGCCGAAATTACTGGGTTTGGAAGACATAAATCTAATTTTTATAATCGGCTTTATTCAAGAAGAGGATATTTTAAAGGAAATATGTCACCAAAATTTTTTTTATGCCAATTAAAACCAGATAGCAACACACATCCTTGTTTTCTAATCTTTTTTTTTTTATTGCAAATTTTTTTTATTCTTTTCCCTGAACATGATTATGGGAGCAGCCATCTTGCCTGAGCTGCTCTTAACGACATTTACAAAGCATTAAGAAAACTGCTTTACGGCAGCCATAGAGTTTTCTAGGCATGCTCTGTGACTGGTGCAGACGTCACTATACAAAGAAAGAATAGATAAGCTTTGATAATCATCTATTGTGAATGGTGGCTCCTGACTTATCTACACACAGTGGTAATATCTTCTTATCATTACTGGCAGGTTAAGGCTTCTTTCACATTAGCGTTATTGCTGGATCCGGCAGGGTCCAGCAATAACTCTTCCGTTACTGATAATACAACCACGTGGATCCGTAATGAACGGATCCGGTTGTATTATCTTTAACATTGCTGGGACGGATCCGTAATGAACTCCATTGAGAGTCAATGGAGGACGGATCTGTTTACTACTGTGTCACACCGAACTGTCTTGGTGCGGATCCCCAGGACAGAGAGAAAACTGCAGCATGTTGCGATTTGCTCTCCGGTCTGGAGACGCAAGTGAACTGAACGAAATGCATTTAGGAGGATTCCGTTCTCTTCAGTTCAGTTTTGTCCCCATTGACAATGAATGGGGGCAAAACTGAAGCGTTTTTTTTTCTGGTATTGAGCCCCTATGACGGAACTCAATACCGGAAAAGGAAATGCTAGTGTGAAACTAGCCTAAAGGCTGTATTGCACTGACCGATTTTTCGGCCGATAATCACTATGATTAGGCTTAGTGGCCAGTGTGAAAACTTTTATGGTTTTTGTTGAAATATAGTTATGGACATGGAAAATTAAAAATAACATCATCAGAAATTCTTTAAAAATATGTTACACATAAAAATGTGATTTAAACAATAGGTCATTTTCTGATGTTTTTTTTTATATATTATTTATATAGCGCTGCTATATTCCACAGCGCTTTACAGACATTAGCATTAACACATTCCCTTTAAGGTTAGACACTTCTGGTGACTCTTTTGTTAGGGGAAACAATAGTATCTGATGCATTAAAAACCATTATGTGGGCAGTCTTCTAGTAGCCATAGACATGGCTACTAGTGGTATCCACCAACAAGATGTTTATGGCCCATGTCAGAGACCTGTCCATCCAGTAATGCTTGTTAGAGCAAAGGCACTGATAACCTTAGAAGAAGAAGGTTGCAGCCAACAAAACGTATTGGGTACAGTATTACACTAACCATACCCATCAGATAAATGTTGGCAGTTGCTGCAGGAGATAAGGATTGGATTTCAACTGTCCAACACTTTTCTTCTCAGGAGAATTAGGCTAGTTTCACACTAGCGTTATTGCTGGATCCAGCAGGGTCCAGCAATAACGGTTCTGTTACTGATAATACAACCATGTGGATCCGTAATAAACAGATCCGGTTGTATTATCTTTAACATCACTGGGACGGATCCATCATGAACTCCATTGAAAGTCAATGGAGGACGGATCCGTTTACTAGTGTGTCACACCGAACGGATCCGGCCCATTGACTTGCATTGGGGGTCATGACGGATCCGTCTTGGTGCGGATGCCCAGGACGGAGAGCAAACCGCAGCATGTTGTGGTTTGCTCTCCGGCCTGGAGACGGAACGGAATGCTTTCAGGAGCATTCCGTTCTCTTCAGTTCAGTTTTGTCCCCATTGACAATGAATGGGGGCAAAACTGAAGCGTTTTATTCCGGTATTGAGCCCCTATGACGGAACTCAATACCGGAATAAAACAACGCAAGTGTGAAAGTACTCTAAGCCGCTGTCAGTGTCTATCTTTTTCCACTTATGTCTTCTCCCCACTAACAAAGCAGGCATGTGCATGGAAGGACATATTGGCTAATATTAAAAGCGTTCAACCTTTTTTGTGCGATATAGAAGCACTTTACTCAGATGAAAACATTTCATATCTCCACATACATGGCACAATTCTCAGCTTATAACTTTTAGGGTTTCCAAGATGGAAAAAATGGCTAATTGCGGGAAATACAATGAAATACACTCATTGACAAAAAATTAATGCACCAAGAATCACATGAAACTTTACATGTGTGAGTGTAATGATGATATATGTGATTACAATATAAGTGTCCCTATTGGCCTGACTGTACCCTGGATACAAGATGAGATTTGGTTGGGCATGGAGGCATAGAGCTTCTGTGTAGTATCATGAGGCACATTTGGTCACAGGTGTTGCAGTTGGGTCTGTAGATCTGGCATACTTGTAGGCTGTATGCTCGAATAGCGATAAATCTGGTGACTGAGCAGCCAAGGAATTATTGCTATCTGGTGGAGACATTCCTGGGAAACCCTTGTTTTGTCTGGACGAGCATTATTATAGCATTGAAAAATGCCATTTGCAAGCCCTGCCGTTAGAGGTAACACATGTGGCCGCAGGATGTCCTGCACATATCGCTGAGCTGTTAGTTTCCCTTGTATCACTACTTTTGTATGCGATGGCTCCCCAGATCATCACTCTAGCAGTTGGCATAGTGTGTTGCTCCACAGAACAACGTAGATGGTGGGCAGTTTGTCGATATGCCTATCCTGCTTCTCTCAGTCCAATCATGCTTCCCCTCTCAAAGTCTAGCAGCTGGGCAAAATGTCTTCAAGAGCATCGTAGATGCAGGTCTAACAGTCATCAATCTCTCACCAAGATGTACACTACCCAAAAGTAGCATCTGAGAGTCTTTTTTAGGGCAGTGAGGAAAGCACTTTTATGCTGTCTTGTGGCAAGACCCAGTGTCTGATCAGACCACACATGTAATCAAATCTGCCTGAGACATAACTGCATGCAGACTATAGCAGTCTGACATTTCTATCTGTGTACTTTTTGTCAATGAGTGCATAAAAAAATCTTTACTCGCTTTACAAATCCTGCACTGCTCCAGCACTTCTGCTCTGGTGTTCCCCTCTAGCCTTTTCTGTGGTGATGACGTGCCAGTCCACCCATGTGACCACGCCATCCAATCACTGGCATCGGCAGTCTAATGCTGTACACCACTGAAGCTGCAGTAGCCATTTTTCCATTTTCAGAAAACCCCTTTATGGTATAGCCACACATATTTCCATATGGGAAAATTTGTTACAGATTTTGCTGCGGATTTCACATATACATTGGAAACGGTCAAATCCAAGGTCGAATTTTCAGCATAAATTGACATGTTGCAGATTTAAAATATGTACCACAGGTCAGTTTATGCGGTGAATTTTTATCGCAGAATGTTGATGAAACCTTTAAAAATGTCATCCACATTTCTGGTGACGTGCAACTCTGTGGATTTGCCGCACAAAGATCATTGTCTGCAAATCTTTACACAGGGTTTAGACACTTTTTTTTTGCATTTTTAAAAAACTTTGGTCAGATGTTCCTTTAACTTCTTAAGTAATATATTGTGACATCTACATACATAGCAATTGAGGACAGTAGAATTTTTATTGAAGCATAGCAAGCTTTGGGTATGGCATTTCATTCTGGTGATTTTTTCCATATGTCTCTGTATAGGACTTGGTTAAATGCCACAGAAAATAAATGTACAAAATGGCACAAAAAACCCCTAACCAAAACTACTGTTAAATAACCCTTAAAATGCCACATATTTTTTTAACCTGCATTATAAAATAAAATGAATAGGAAATATAAAGGAAGGACTTATGCAGTGACTCAGTGGATCACTGCTAAAGGTTCACCATTGTTCACCAAAAGTCATATGTTGTGATTCAATGTTAAAACATGTCTCTTTATTCACTGTGTATCATACATGGCTGTGCATTGACAACAAACAGTTAATGCTGGCAATGTTAGCCTATTTTCCAGGGTGATAGACTGGTCCTGCCTCTAGCTAGTAGGGAGTTTTTAGCTGAGCAGCGCTACAGTCAAGACTTGCATGTGTGAGCCCCTGACAAGTAGGCCCAAAGAAAAGCCTCATCCAGGAAACATCATTCCTGAAACTGAAAAGCTGCCACAACAACTTAATTGAAAGACTACCCCTGAGGAAAAGATCAAAGGAACAGACAAAAGGTTTGGAACCATGCACTGGATTCAGACCATAAGGTAATGCACATTTATGGCAATAAGACTCTACTGCTTGTTTTGGCATTGTTTTGGCACACACCACACTTTGAGATGTATTGGTCATCCAGATCTAAGATCTGTCCCTTGCAATTGGGAACTGCGAAAAGAGTTAATCGGAATGGAATTGTATGCCTGTGGTTATTTGGGTAGACTGCAAAGTATACTTAACATGAGGCAGGGAGTATTACTACTACTATCATTGCTTCCTGTACACAACAATTGGGAAAGAACTTGTCACAGGGAGCCAGCGGTGCTGCATAGAGGAAGCACGCTCCCACTGTTGTTCAGGAGCGAGGAAGAGATGTGCAACCTCGTCTCCATGACAACAGGGGCGGGGAGGACCCGGCGTGCGTTCAGCCTCTGCGCGGCTGGTGTCCTCCCCATCTCCTTGACGACAGGCAGTAGGAACTTCAGCTATGAATATGTGTGCTATAGGTCACGTGACGCTGGCCAAGTCACGTGACCTACCTCTTAGTACTGGCAAGGAAGCCAGCACTTCCTGTTTCACTTTTGGAGTTAGGTCATGTGACGAGGCGGCCCTATTGAAGCCCTATTTAAACAGGCAGCCTGCCAGTCACACGTTGCCTGAGATTGGTCTATACCTCCAGTGCTAGTGCTTGCTAATCCTCATTGTGACTACTGTGTTTTGGACTTCGGCTGTGTATTTTTGACCTTGCTTTTGCTCTCTCACCTGGTTTTGACGTGACTTCCTGGTACAACTTTTGGCTTGCTGACCCTCCGATATTGTGTTTGTGTTCTGTCTTTGTTTGTTGTATTTTCCTCTTGTTCCTCTTCCCTTTACGCCCCAGCACTTATTCAGGCTAGGGATTGTCGCCCAGTTACACGCCGTTACATAGGACGGGCCGTGTAAGTAGGCAGGGACAGAGGTTGGGGCTGAAGTTAGGGCTCACTACTCCCCGTATCGTGACAGAACTACACTGCAATATATTTTAGAACTATACCTACTACTGCTATTTATACTACTACTTCTCTCATCATCAATTCAGTAAAGAGAGATTTTATGTATTGTAACCCAAGGGCCTGGTCATTGACTCCACCATCCATCCGCCATCCCTACATCTGCCCTTCTGCCTTGCACCCATCTACCTAATATCAAGAGTATCTCACCTAACACCAGGAAGGAGCCCCAATAACAGGGTGTGTCCCGAAAGGAAGAAATTATGCGCTACTACTCCTAACACAGCAGCAACTACCACTCCCCTCCTCCCAGCTCTCCCATAAGGGGTCGCTGCAATTATACTTCTCCTTCCTGCTTGATTCACTTCTGGCTTTGGCTGAAGCAAGCATCAAAAACTGCAATGGCATAAAAAAAAGAAAAAAAACGCAGTGTGTGAAAGAACGCTAAATGAAATGCATCACACAGATATTTATCTTACCAACTTTTAAATCTATTTAGACAAACTATTTGCATGTACAGGTGATTTGTGGCATTAAATAAGATATACATTTTAAATTACCTGTTTGCTTTGTCCATGGTGATACCCATAGCATTTGATCTGTCTTAATTACTATATACTTGACGTAAGTAACAAGGGTTAACTCCATAAAAATGCTGTCTTACCAGTTTAACTGACCTGAAAGATGGACAGATAGCGCTTACAAAAGAAACCATATTGTAACTTGATTGTCACCCCCTAGTGTTACAATGCATGAATAACAGGCACACAGATGGTGTTGGGAGGTCTACAAAAGTGACTACCCTTTTATTCACTTCAGAAAAAAACTTGCACAATTTAAGGCAAAGAAATGAAATTTAAGTCCTATATTTTAAGAATTTCCCTTCACAATTGCAGTAGATTTCTGGATACTTCCACAAATCTTTGAACACAGGTAGTGGCCCAGAACCAACAGGCAAAAGTGAGGATGATATGTAGCTGGATGCCCACAATATCTGGAAGCAGAGTAGAGATGACGTCAAAGACATTGCCATAGGTTGGCAGGGAGAAAGAGTAGGCTGAAGCCGGGTGAGATAAGTAATCTATAACATGTGATTTCACCCTCATCCTCATTTACACCTAGAGTTAAAAAGCTTCACTGCTGATAAGTGGTAGTACATCGGAGCAACTGGACTTTTTCATGAAGATTTTTATCTTTGCTTTCTCAGTTAGAATAGCTTGTACAAGAATGCTCCAGCATTAAATACTGGTGACTCGTGCTTCACTCATGGAGGTAAGGTGTTGACTGCATTTGCATGACTGAAGCTATTAGGTGTTTTTAGCTGCCTCAGGAGAGATGTTAGAACAGCATTGTATGTGGCAGACGATAGATGCTGCCCCCTCCACCTCTATTCAAGCTTGGTTTTTCCTAACGTAACATAAATACTCGCAAGTTCTGAGAGCATCTTTGAGGTATAGGTTTCTGATTACCCCCAGTTTATGATCCAGAGGATGGTGGGCTCAAACATTAGGTACTGGTCCATATGAGTAGGTTTCCAGTAGGCTTTAGGTCCAGTCTTCCTCCCTCTCCGACTGTTCCAGTCCAAGAAAGCCAGTGCAGCTCTAACACCTATCCTGAGGCAGTTTAACCACACTTATTTGCTTCAGTCATGCAAATGCAATCAACATCTTACCTCCATGACCGAAGCACGAGTCACCAGGATTTAATGCAAGAGAATTCTCATACAAGTCATTCTAACTGAGAAAGCCAGTGGAATGACTAGCAAAACATCTTCAAGAGGTTCCGTTGCTGTGACTTTTTACTACTGCTATACTATGACCTGGATGAATAAGACCCTTCACTGCTGATTCTGCGATTAAAGCCAACTTTTTATGGAAAACTTTTATTATAGTGTACCCTTAATGAGTGCCTGTCATTGCAAAAATAGATTCCAATATTTGGGCAGCTGTAGATGTGTCCTTAGTTTAGTGCTGCCAAAAGTTGCATATGTTGGAACTTCCTCTTCTCTGCATCACCCCCACCTTCTCCTGTCTCACAACAGGAATCAGTAGATCAGCTTTCTTCTTCTCTTCCCTTTGTCTTCATTTACTCTGTTGCTTAAGACAAGCTTATTACTGACTGTAAAGTGTAGGCTAATTAAGAAATGGCCAACAGTCAAAGCACAGCATATGAAGAGTGGTGGTGAGCTCCATGGGGGGGGAGGGCTCTGTCCAACTGACCCCCAACTCTTCACCAATTCAAATAAAAATGGAGACAGAGCTCAACTCTTTATGCAGTAGTTCATGCATTGTGTTCTAGTCTTGCAACATGCTTGAAAAAAAAGTGTAAAGCGAGACAATGCATGACCAGAATACAATGCTTATATTATTGCATGATGACATGACTGCTCTCCTTATTTTTACTTTGAACTGATGTTTAAGTTTACAAACTTTTTCAAACAGCATTCACACAGAGAAAGTGGAAACTACATGCTACCGAAAAAAATGAAATCACAGATGCATGTTAATGTACATAAAGGGTATCTGCATGCACCACACATGTAAGGTCAGGCTCACACGGCGCAGGTGTAGCAAAAAAATTTATATTGTTCTTGGCTTTAGAATGCCTTCCTGGCTTTAGCTAATACATTGAAAGGGTTGTCAAGGATTGCATTGTATTTTAAATTCTCCACGTCTCCACCAGTCCTGTGAAGGGAAGCATATTTACCTGCTCCCCAGCTGTCTTCACTGCCCTTCGATCTCTACCTGTAAATTTCCACCATGGATGGATTCGTGTGCGCTGCTGCAGCCAAAGACTGGCCTCAGCAATTGGACACAACAGTCACTGATTGCAGCAGCGCACAAGACCCCATCCATGGTGGAAATTTACAGGAGGGGATTAAAGCTTAAAGGGGTTTTCCGGGATTTTACTACTGATGATCTATCCTCAGGATAGGTCATCAGTATCTGATTGGTGGTGGTCCGACACCCGGACCCCCGCCTATCAGCTGTTTGAGAAGGCACCAGCGCTCCCGTGAGCGCCACTGCCTTCTCTTAGCTTTTCCTAGGCCAGTGACGTCACGTTCATCGGTCATGTGGCCTAGGAGCGGCTCAGCCCCATTCCAGTGAAAGGGGCTGAGCGCGATACTAAGCACAGCCACTGTACAATGTACGGCACTGTGCTTGGTGAGCTGCAAGAAGGTAGTGGCGCTCACCAAGCACAGTACCTTCTCAAACAGCTGATCGGCGGGGATCCCGAGTGTCGGACCCCCACCGATCAGATACTGATGACCTATCCTGAGTATAGGTCATCAGTAGTAAAATCCTGGAAAACCCCTTTAATGAAGATAGTTGTGAACCCATGTATCTGGAACCAAGTGGCAGGGAGCAAAATCAATTAGAAAAAAACGTGAAATGACACAAAAATCACTTCTTTTATTATTTCTTTTATGAATGCACAGCAATTAGAACTAAATCAGCTTATGATCTCATCGTATACACATATGTTCTAACCTTTAGACTGCCATGAAATAGTCTGGTCATTAAGAGGTAAGCTGTGGGCTGCATCGACACAAACAGCTCATGCACTTTTCCAAAGTATGGATCCATTTGATACAGGTCTGTAATGTGGTGCCTATAGACTGCCATGGGTCCATACTGTACATTTTACATAAATCAGTGAGAAAAAGTGGTGCCATCTACTATTGCATTCTGTATTATGGAGGTGGTATCGCATCTAAGGGAGAATACATTGCTTTAGCAATACACCATACGATGGCACAGAGAATAGGGACTCTGTTGTCACTTTGCTCTACAGTTGATTCAAATAGTTTGAAAGCTTATGATGACTTGTTATTAGTTTTTAAATCTGACACCCATTGACCTTGATGACAAGTAGACTGTGTGCTTGTGATACTGCCACCTGCTGACTGAATTAGTAATGTCTGTTCCATAGGGAAAATATACCGTAACCAGCCACTGTGAGAAATTTGGTGTTTGGTGTTTGTCTAAACGCTGTTATAAGTTTACACCATCTGCGGGATTTGAACCCTACACAAAAAATGGAGTCCACAGAGTACCCAGTAAGTAAAGTAAATCTTAAATCTAAAGTAAATCTTTATTGTAATATAAAAAAAGTGGCAGAAATAACGCCATCCAAGACCTACCCAGAGCACATGGGGCTGTATAAAAGTATGACTAATGGCAGAGACACTGGCACCAAAATAAATGATTTCCATAGCAAGACAGCTACATGTAAATCGTAACTCAAACCAGTATCAAATAACAACAAGTAGAGATGTTTGTAGCTCACCCATGGAGTACGTGTGGTCAGGGATGGCGATACCCCGACGCGCGTTTCATACTCTTAAACAGCTCCATGTGCTCTGTGTAGGTCTTGGATGGTTTATTTCTACCACCTCTCCTTATACCACGTGATTTTATTGATTTTTTTTTTAACTATCCATATATTACAACAAAGATTTACTTTACTTATTGGGTACTCTGCGGGCTCCATTTTTTTGTGTAGGTTTCTATGGAGTTTCAGTGAGTTTGTACCTTGATTATTTTTATATATTGTGTAATGTTATTAATCATGCAGTACAACAGTGTATTTATTATGTGTGCTTTTTACGGTTGGTTCTTTTTGTTTATTCATCTGCAGGACTAGTAAATCTGCCCCACTGTGTATTCAGGGTAGTAGTTGGTTTATAATATTGCATTATTGGATTATACCTGGCTAAGGACTGATGCTTCATGTGATGTGACCTTCTTAATTCATTCTTCCGTCAACATTTTTTATTACATATTAAAGGCAATCTGTGACCACTTTTCTGGACTATAAGGCTAATTCCACACCTGAGGAGCGGGGCTCCGGCAGGCTGTTCCGGTCGGTGTTGTATTTTCGTTCCGGCCGCCTCTCAGCAGGGGTTGCCGTGCTGCGGCCGGATCCGTGGCCGGCCCCATTACAGTGAATGGGGCCGGAGCGCAGTTCCGGCCCCACACGTGCACCTACGGCAGCACGGATCCGGCGGGCTGTCCACCGGAGCCCCGCGCCGCAGGTGTGAAAGTAGCCTCATCCGCAGTAATACATGAATACTACTGCAGATCACTATTTTTTTTTCTATTGCCCCGCCCCTGAAATACAAAGTCTGGACTGCTCTGCTGACATAATGGACAGAACTCTTGTGCACAGGCATGGCAGTCCTGACAATAAATAAAAAAAATAGTGATCTGGACTCCATGTCTGCACTACTAACCATGTATTACTGTAGATAATGGTCCAACATTGGAGTGACGGATACCCATTAACAAGCAACATGTGACTATTCTATGTTCTATGTTCTCATTTTTTAATGAATAAAAAGGGGGATGGGTTTCTGGATATAATCTTTTAAAGTTGATCCATGTATACTACTTCCACTTCCTCTTTGGATATTTTTAATTAGCAAACAGCCTCTTTTAAACTTATTTAGTCATACCTTCATTTTGACCAGAGAGAGCCCCCTGTAGTGACTACTTTAGAGCATTACACTCTATCTTGGTCGTCTTCCGGTTGTCTTCCTACCTCTCTGACCACATCCGTTGTTGCTGGTTCTACTTCTCCTCTGAGGCACTCTACACTCCTCCAACAAAAAATAACGTCCTCCATAATCTGACTCTCCCATTCACATCTTCAAGACTTTTTGAGCAGAATACAATGCTTATATTATTACACTAGCTGAAGGACCTGGCTTCGCCCGGGTATATTTAATCTATTTCATTTAATGTTTGTGTGAGTGTCGTTAAAAGATATCGAGAGTGACCTCTACAGTGCCCGCCCCTTAAAGGGATTGTCCAAGATATGAAAAAAAAATATAGCACTGTAAATCTGATGGGCAGCAATATATAACTAAGTTCAGCAAGTTTTAGGCAAAAAAAAAAAATCTATATTTCCTAATTTCCCTGGTTCTCTTCTGGTCTTTGTTTACATGCAATAACAACAATCTCAGCCCCTCCCCCCTCCTCCTTCTCTGCAAGGGCAGTGAATACAAGTGCTGAGTGACATGTCTGCCTGCTGGAATACTCAGCAGCATGTTGTATGTGTAGGACTACAAGTCCCAGCTGTACAATGACACTGCTGATACACACAGGAAATTCTCCCTACCTGTTCTTGTACAATTCCTCTATAGCTCCTTGCCCAGCATTTGTCTCCTCTCACTGCTGCAGCTAATATTTGTTGTAAAGCCTTGAGCCCTCAGTGTGTTCTGGCTGAAGCATACCTCCCAACCGTCCCGGATCCAGCGGGACAGTCCCGGATTGCAGTGGCAGTCCCGCTGTCCCGGTACTGGGGAGGTATGTCCCGGTCTCTGGCAGCTGTCTCTGCGTCCATAGGACGCAGAGACACTTGCCTGTTGCAGGAAGGAGCAGATAGCCAGAATCGGCTGCCTGCTTCTTCCATCCTCCCTCCTGTCCCCCCTGCAGCTCCCCGTACCTTTCATCTATGCATCGGGTCTCGGCGGGGGGGCGGGGCCAGCCGTCAGCATTGGCTCCGCCCCCTTCAGGCACGAGCAGAAGATCTTCCTGCTGGTGATGCTGGCCCTGCTGCTAGGAAAAAGGTAAGTATAATACTTTTAATTTTTTAACTTTCTGTGGACTGTGACATCAATGTTAATCCCTGGACTGTGACATCACTGTGTTTATTATGCCTGTACTGTGACATCACTGTGTTTATTAAATAAACACAGTGATGTCACAGTACAGGCATAATGGACTGTGACATCAATGTTTATTATCCCTGGACTGTGACATTACTGTGTTTATTATCCCTGGACTGTGACATCAATGTTTATTATCCCTGGACTGTGACATCACTGTGTTTATTATCCCTGGACTGTGACATCAATGTTTATTATCCCTGTACTGTGACATCACTGTGTTTATTATCCCTGTACAGTGACATCACTGTGTTTATTATCCCTCTACGGTGACATCACTGTTTATTATCCCTGGACTGTGACATCACTGTGTTTATTATCCCTGTACGGTGACATCACTGTTTATTATCCCTGGACTGTGACATCACTGTGTTTATTATCCCTGTACTGTGACATCACTGTGTTTATTATCCCTGTACGGTGATATCACTGTTTATTATCCCTGTACTGTGACATCACTGTGTTTATTATCCCTGTACGGTGACATCACTGTTTATTATCCCTGGACTGTGACATCACTGTGTTTATTATCCCTGGACTGTGACATCACTGTCTTTATTATCCCTGTACGGTGACATCACTGTCTTTATTATCCCTGGACTGTGACATCACTGTCTTTATTATCCCTGGACAGTGACATCTGTGTTTATTATCTCTGTACAGTGACATCGCTGTGTTTATTATCCCTGTACAGTGACATCGCTGTGTGTATTATCCCTGTACAGTGACATCGCTGTGTTTATTATCCCTGTACTGTGACATCGCTGTGTTTATTATCTCTGTACGGTGACATCACTGTGTTTATTATCCCTGTACAGTGACATCGCTGTGTGTATTATCCCAGTGCAGGAAGAGGTAAGTGGTCTGTGTTTGTGTGTTTGTTTTCTATTTTTCAGGGTCGTGAATGCAGAGGACTACGTCGGATTCGGTGGACTACGTCGGACCAGCTTTTTTTTTTTTTTTTAATAAAATGTTCAAACAGGGGTCTGGGGGAGTGTTTATTTCAATAAAATGTTTTATACTGGTGTGTGTGTATTTTTTTTTACAATACTACAGTTTTAGTAATTATGGCTATCTACAGATGGCCCTGATTACTAATACTGGGCTTAGTGCTTGCCGGTATGGCAGGCCAGCACTAACCCGAACATTATTACCTCGGCACCCACCGCCACCAGGGGTGCCGGGAAGAGCCGGGTACCCGCAGGACTGGACCTTCTAAATTGAGGGTCTGGCTCTGGGGCGGCTGCAGGCTGGTACCATTAGGCTGGGAAGGGCCAATAACCGTGTCCCTTCCCACCCTGGTAGTGCCAGGCTGCTGCTGCTGGTTGTATCTGGCTGGAGAAGGAAAAAAGGGGGGACCCCACGCCATTTTTTTTTAAATTATTTAATTATTTTTGTAAAAAAATGGCGTGGGGTCCCCCCTTTTTTCCTTCTCCAGCCAGATACAACCAGCAGCAGCAGCCTGGCACTACCAGGGTGGGAAGGGACACGGTTATTGGCCCTTCCCAGCCTAATGGTACCAGCCTGCAGCCGCCCCAGAGCCAGACCCTCAATTTAGAAGGTCCGGTCCTGCGGGTACCCGGCTCTTCCCGGCACCCCTGGTGGCGGTGGCTGCCGAGGTAATAGATGTTGGGGTTAGTGCTGGCCTGCCATACCGGCAAGCACTAAGCCCAGTATTAGTAATCAGGGCCGTCAGTAGATAGCCGTGATTACTAAAACTTTAGTATTGTAAAAAAAAAATACACACACACCAGTATAAAACATTTTATTGAAATAAACACTCCCCCAGACCCCTGTTTGACCATTTTATTAAAAAAAAAGCTGGTCCGACGTAGTCCACCGAATCCGACGTAGTCCTCTGCATTCACGACCCTGAAAAATAGAAAACAAACACACAAACACAGACCACTTACCTCTTCCTGCACTGGGATAATACACACAGCGATGTCACTGTACAGGGATAATAAACACAGTGATGTCACAGTACAGAGATAATAAACACAGAGATGTCACTGTACAGGGATAATAAACACAGCGATGTCACAGTACAGAGATAATAAACACAGCGATGTCACTGTACAAAGATAATAAACACAGTGATGTCACTGTACAGGGATAATAAACACAGTGATGTCACAGTACAGAGATAATACACACAGCGATGTCACTGTACAGGGATAATAAACACAGTGATGTCACAGTACAGGGATAATAAACACAGCGATGTCACTGTACAGGGATAATAAACACAGTGATGTCACAGTACACAGATAATACACACAGCGATGTCACTGTACAGGGATAATAAACACAGTGATGTCACAGTACAGAGATAATAAACACAGTGATGTCACCGTACAGGGATAATAAACACAGTGATGTCACAGTACAGAGATAATACACACAGCGATGTCACTGTACAGGGATAATAAACACAGTGATGTCACTGTACAGGGATAATAAACAGTGATGTCAAAGTCCAGGGATAATACACACAGTGATGTCACTGTACAGAGATAATAAACACAGTGATGTCACTGTACAGAGATAATAAACACAGTGATGTCACCGTACAGAGATAATAAACACAGTGATGTCACCGTACAGAGATAATACACACAGTGATGTCACCGTACAGAGATAATACGCACAGTGATGTCACAGTACAGAGATAATAAACACAGTGATGTCACAGTACAGGGATAATACACACAGTGATGTCACAGTACAGGGATAATAAACACAGTGATGTCAACGTAAAGGGATAATAAACACAATGATGTCACAGTACACCTGTGCAAACAAGGCCTGGGGGGCGCAGATAAGGCTATCATCATGATTTAGAAAAATCATTCCCCGATGAAATGTTGCAGTTCTCAAAATTCATTCAAACTAATGAAACTCCACCAGCACTGGAATGCCTTAAAATAATCAGAAATAACAAATTGCCTGTACTGTGACATCACTGTGTGTAGTATCCCTGTACGATGACATAACTGTGTTTATTATCCCTGTACGATGACATCACTGTGTTTATTATCCCTGTACGATGACATCACTGTGTTTATTATCCCTGTGTAGTAAAGGGACTGAGTGAGATTAGTTTATAGTGGGCGGGGTTAGGGGCGTGACCTACTGTAGAAAAAATTTGCCGCGGCGCGCTGTGCGCGCCACAAAATATGTCCCTCTTTCTCTCTTTGCAAAGTTGGGAGGTATGCTGAAGGGGTTAATGTTTTATCTGAAGGAATCCAGGGAGAGCGCAGATAGCAGGAGCCTGCAAAGAAAGGGGGCGTGGCCAGTGACGTCTCGTGTACAGACTGTTATCTGATCTCTGAGGCTTGTGCACGAAACATCACAGACCAGGGAGATAAGCTGACATCATAGGTCATGTGACCCTAAGTCAACTCTGAGAAAACAGCAGCTTTAGAAACACAAAGTATATGGGAAAGTTGTTATACCTGACAAGTTAGAAACATATAAAGAACAAAAAAATAACTCGGACAACCCCTTTAACAGAAACATCCACAGCACCCTCCCCTTTAACTGTGACCTCCACAGCAGCTAGGGTGGCCACTGTCTTCACCCCAGAAAGCCAGACCTCACCGGCCATTCCCCCAAATGTGAAGCAGCACCCCCAGTTCCCATGAAGCCACACCACTAAAAATGAGGCCACGCTACCTGGCTCCATGAAGACATGGAGGAGAAGCTGTCTGAGTGTGAGCTACTGAAAGGGTGGACATCCCTGCGTCCGTCCAGGCACTGTGCCGGATGGAGAACAGGTAGCCCGAAAACTGGACTGTCCAGCCTAAAGCCGGACATGTGGCCACCCTAACATCAGCCTGCCCATAGGGTGGCCAGAGGTCTGGTTTTAGGCTGGACAGTCTGGCTTTCAGACTCCCTGTCCAGCGCAAGGCCTGGACAGACACAGGGATGTCCACCCTTTCAATAGCTCATGCTCAGACAGCTTCTCCTCTGTGTCTTCATGGAACCAGGGGGCTTGGCCTCGTGTTTAGGGGTGTGGCTTCATGAGGACCAGTGGGATGACTTCACGTTGGGGGGAGGCTGCACAGTCTGGCTTTCAGACTCCCTGTCCTCTGTCATGCGCAGGGCCTGGGTGGACACAGGATGTTCTTTTGAACAGCTCACTCTCTGACAGCAGCACTGTGCAGTCTGAGCATGAGCTGCAGGGAGAAAGTCACCCTCCCCTGCAGCTGACAGAATTTGATTTTTACCTTCATTTTTTCAATCCCAGTCCGATGCGGAGTAGAAGAGGCGTGGCCTGACTGAGTCGGGGGTTTGACTTAGTGGGACCTGGGGGTGGGGCTTTTAAGTATTTCTTTTGACGGTGGCCTGAATTACAGGTCGATGCCATAGTAATTTAGGAGGAAAGTGGGTAGCAGTGGAAGAAAACATCTTTTATTACTACTGAACGGTAAATATGTGAAATTTACATTATATGAGGTAATGATCGATGATGAGAGTCTAAAACATAAGTTATATTTATGGTAACCTGAATACCCCTTTAACAGTGTCATCCACAACCCTCTGCCCCTTTAAAGCAGACCTACAGCAGTGAACTGGCTATGTTGTTAAGGAAACCTGGTGTGTGTGGAGAGTAACTGCCTGTGAGCTTCTATTGGCTGATAAGGGTCATGTGACCAGGCTTCTATTGACTAATGCATTTTTTGGGAATATATCAGGAACTGTACATCCTGGAGAGCTGAGACCCGTTCTAAAACCTTCCCGGACACCTGATGTACATGTGTGCCAAATTTCGTGATTGTAGCAGCGACGGTGCGGATTCCTTTAGCGGACATACACACACACACACATACACGCAGTTTTGTATATTAGATGATGACATGACTGCTCTCACTATTTTTACTTTGAACTGATGTTTCCAACTTTTTCAAACAACATTCAGGCGGAAACTGCATGCTAATGTTGATTCATGGAAAAAAAAAATGGAATCACAGATGCATGTTAATGTACATAAAGGGTATTGGCATGCACCACACATGTAAGGTCAGGCTAACACAGGTGTTGATACATTTTTTGTAGCAAAAAAAATTATTGCTTTTAGGATGTCTTCCTAGCTTTGGCTAAACAGTACATTAAGGGGGTTGTCAAGGATTTGCTTATATTTTAAATTCAACACCTCTCCTCCAGATCTGTGAAGGGAAGCATATTTACGTGCTCCCCAGCTGTCTAGAAACCTGGACAATCCAGATACCCTGGACAATCAGATTAATTTCTGACATTTACCATTTTAAGGGCTTGTCTGGGTTCCAGATACTGATGACCTTTCATCAGAATAGAAAATCAATATCAGATTGGTTGGGGGTCTAGTATCCATCACCACTACAAATGGATGGTGGACGGATGGACAGTGCAGGAAACAACATAGTGGACAGAGACAGACGCAGACAGGTCTATCCACTAGTGTCCGTGCTCGGTTACTGTCGTTTACAGAGGTGTTGGCTTCCAGCTCCATCCACTGTGGTAATTCTGGTGCTAACAGATGCTGTGAACAGCTGACCTGTGGGGGTACTGGACCCTCACAATCTGATATTGATGACCTGAGGACAGGTTCTTAATATCTAGAACCTGGACAACCCCTTCAAGCATACCCTAAAACCTCATTTTTTAAAACGGTCCTATCACATTTTAGAAGCTGACTCCTGTTCTTTTATTGCCATTATTCTTTAGAACTTCATTCATTCAACAGAATTCTCACACTGCTTGCACCATAATACACAATATTCGGGTGTGTCCATATGCTGATACTGGCTGGGTGACCAGCTCATGCAGCTTTAGGTGTACTACCTTGTTTTATAAAAGATGGCTGGACAATTGTATCATCACCCTTATGTCTTTTTACCCCATTGTAAGCTCTTGTGAGCAGGGTGCTCATTGCTTTTCTTGGAACTACAAAAGTTCCTCTGTACCGTCAAAACACTTTTAGTAATGTAGTAGTGACATATCAAAGGTTTTAATCTGTTGGGGTTCAAGTGCTGAGTCAGTTGGTAAATTGAGGAGACAGAAGTGCTCACGCAGAGCGCTCTCTCCTGGCTGCTGAAGACCAGGCTAAATAGAAAGTCTACAAGACCATCACCGGAAGTGAGGAGAGCGCTGAGATCTCCACAGATGACAACCTTTGATATCTCATTATGATATATCAAAAGTTTTTTTAAAGTACATGTAATTCGTTTATTACTTTGTAATATCTGATTTTGTATGCACATGTACCCCCTGTAAAGTCCTACAGAATGTGCTGGCGTTAGATAAACAATGATTATTATTTATGAACTTGTGATGACATGTGATTTTTATGATACTTTAATTTGTTTTATTATGTCTTTCAGGGTAAGACTTGGGGTCATTGGGTATGACCCCAAGGAAATTATTCTTGGGGCCTAAGGTTTTGAGTCAAAGAAACAGACCTTAGAGGCAACTTACTGTCTGCAAAGGAAGCTCTGAATGTTTTTTTGGGCCACTGCAGGATTCTCTGGCACTGACGTGGCCCAGTCCGACACTGGAAATAGGGATATTTTTTGCTATAAAAAAAATTTGAAATATGCAGCTGAATACACAATAGGAATAAAAGTGGTGTGTCACTGCAATATACATCTTGTTTTTTTCCTACTCACCACCACTGTCCTGGGCTCTGTGTTCAGACAATCACTATCCTAGCTGGCTGCCTCCATCATTGTCCGCGTCCAGCCACATTGTCATTGTCACCGCCACGGTCCCAGGCTCTGTCTTTGCAGGTGCTGTCCTCCCTGCACACCACCACCATGGTTTCCTTCCAGCCCTGGGTGTGGCATGACTTCCAGCCTGTTTCCTATAGCATATTTGTTGAATGCTACATAGGTTGAGGCTACTTTCACAACTGAAGCACTACGATCCGGCTGGACACAAACCACAGCATGCAGAGGTTTGTGTCCCGCTGATCCTCAGCATTTTTGCCAGATTGTGGCGGGACCCCATTATAGTTAAAGGGACCAGCAGGCATTCTGCATCCAGCAGTGCCGGAGTCGGTGAATTCCAGCAGGCTGTTCTCTGCTAGAACAGCCTGCTAGAATCACTAACGCAGATGTGAAGGTAGCCTAATATTTTCAAAATTAGAATTTCTCTGCTTTTAAAGCAGATAGTGAAATGTCATACCTCGTACATCCAGTGATGTCTCCTTAGATGTAAACATTCTCTTTCCTCATTTTCTCCTTTCAGACCGACCGCCATGATGATTTCTTTCAACCATTTCTTCTCTCTGCGGAGTTTCACAGACAGACATCTTAGTTTCCTACTTTTGCATCATCCTCTCACCTTCTGAACACACCATCCTGCCACCTCTAATACTAAGATGCTGTGCTCCCCAAAACTATACTGCAGAAACAGTCCCCCTGAAAATACTACTACCACATAGATAGCGTCCTCTTCAATAATTATTGGCACAGAGTGCCCTAAAAAATAACTGCACCCAGGAAACTGTGTCCCCTACACTAATAGTGTAAACATACTGTAATGTCTCCCAAAAATAATGATACATCAAATACCCTGTTGTGTGGCAATAAAAAAACCTCCTCTTAGTGCCCCCAGTGGAGCCAATGTCTCTAAAGTTCCCTCATAATGTGTGTCAATGCCCCAATTGTGTGCCCAAAAAATCCTCTTAGTGCCCCCAGTTAAGGTCCCCATAGTTTCCCATAATTTGCACCAGTAAAGAATACTCTTTATAAAGTGCCCCCATAGTGCTCCTCCCCATCCCATGGTGATGACATAATGTGCCAGTATAAAATGCCCCTATAGAGTGCCCCAAGTAGATGCCCCGATAATGCTCCTCTTCCCCCTTTCCCATAGGGCCCTCATAATGTGTGCCAGTATAAAATGCCCCTATATAATGCCCTCCAGTAGATGCCCTCATAGTGCTCCTTTCCCTCCATGTGTGCCAGTATATAATGCCCCCTTGTAGATGCCCCCATAGTGCCAGTATATAATGCCCCTTTCTAGATGCCCCCATAGTGCTCCCTCCATCTGTGCCAGTATATAATGCCCCCTTGTAGATGCCCCCATAGTGCCAGTATATAATGCTCCCTTGTAGATGCCCCCATAGTGCTCCCTCCATCTGTGCCAGTATATAATGCCCCCTTGTAGATGCCCCCATAGTGCTCCCTCCATCTGTGCCAGTATATATTGCCCCCTTATAGATGCCCCCATAGTGCTCCTCTCCCCCATGTGTGCCAGTATACTGCCCGCTAGTAGATGCCCCCATAGTACTCCTTTCCCCCCAATGTGTGCCAGTATAATGCCCCCATAGTGCTCCTTTCCCCCATGTGTGCCCCCTAATAGATAAAAATGCCCCCTTCATACTGGGCAAAATAAACAGCTATACTTACCTCCATGAGCCTGTCAGAGATGTGATGCAGGCCTCTTCTGGCCTGTGTCCCGCGCTGTTCGGCTCAGGCGGCGCAATGACGTCATCGCGACAACTGAGCCGGCTTCTGATAGGCTGCAGGCACTAGGCCTGCAGCCTATCAGAGGAGCTGGTAAGGGAAATGCCTCTCCCCTGCCCTGCAATCATCTGTATCGCTGTCCTGAGGACGGCGATACAGATGAATATGGAGATGAGCGCTTCCACTATGGAAGCGCTCATCTCCTACTGCCGCCGGACCTCCCATGGGCCCCCCTGCTGCATTGGGCCCCTGTGCAGCCGAACCGGCTGCACAGACGTATGTCCGCCCCTGCTTTAGGTGTTCCACAAGAATTAAAGCAAAACAATCCTAACGCCAGTGTGAAAGTAGCGTAAGGCTACAAGCACATGACAGTGAAAAATGGACATCTGATGTACATTTTTTAACATCCATTTTAAGAGCAACGGTAGTTTATGGAATTATTCACCCGGCAGTTTTCTTGAGTGTTAGTGAAAGACGGACGTCAGAAAATAGAACATGTTCTATCTTGTCCTTTTTTATCTGACCCATACAATTGAATGGGTCAGTTTTTAATGTCCGTTTCTCAGAAAGGCATAAGTGAAAAAAAAAGTCAGTTAAAAATGGACAGTTTCTCTGTTTTAACAGTTTTTTTCACTGCCGTGTGCAGGTAGCCTTAGTCTGCTCCCTCCACAACAATTCCTCTTTACCAGTTAAAAGTAGATCCTCGCTTTATGCACAGTCACCATTTATATCCTAGTACTGGGAGCTATCTTCTGGCTTCCTAGATGGAGCCTGCCCTGTGCTTTTCCAGGCCCTATATAAATTAAAGGGGTTGTCCCATGAAAAATATTCTACAGTTTTCAAACCAGCACCTGGATCTGAATACTATTGTAATTGCATGGAATTAAAAATGTTGTATAGCTACTGAGTTATTTAGTAAAATGTATCTTCATAGTGCCACTTAATTTCTTTTTTCTTTGTCCTGCTCACTGAGAAGGCCGCGCATGCTCAGTTTTCTCTTTCAACTGCCTCCTGAGCTGAGACACGCCCCCTTAGCTGCAGCAGAAAAGACACTCCCCTTGAGCTTTCAGCTTGATATAAATCTAGCAGAGCAATGAATGTGGAGATCTCTGGATCCATGTGAGGTACAGGGCTGGTTCTAGTTGTGTTAGAAAGAGATTGTCATTTACTATATGATGTCTGATTTTCATTTTTTACATCAATCATGGCGTAACCCCTTTAAGGACTGTGATACAAACAGTTAAAGGTGTTTTCCAGGTTCATGAAATCGATGACCCATCCTCTGGAAAGGTCAATATCAGATCAGTGGGGATCAACTCCCAGCGATCAGCTGTTTGAAGAGGCCCTGGCACTGCGTATTCGCATGCTGTCTTGTCTGTAGCGGCAGTGCAGTGTAATTAGCGGAAGCTGTAATTACACTGCACTACTACTACACAGCAAGCCTCAAGGCCCCTGCAAAATGCTGATTGGCCGCGGTGCTGGACGCTGGAGCCCTGATGATCAGGTATTGATGACACTGTACAACCACTTTCGATACACCTGTCAGCCAACAAATCCAACACATGTTCCTTCCTTTTCCTAACATTGTGGGATTGTGAGGACACCCCATACACATTAGGGTACATTCATACAACCGTATGTATTTTATGGTCCGTAAAACGCAGAAGTTTTTTTTTTTTTTGCAGAACCATTTACTTCAATGGATCCATGGTCTGCATTTGCAGTCCTGAATAGGACATGTTCTCACTTTTGCAGAACAGACATGTGGATGCAAAAAGCACAAAGATGTTCCACAAAAGATAGAACATTTGTTATCCTTGGCTGCAAATGTAGATCATGGACCCATAGAAGTCAATGGGTCTGCAAATAAAGGATGCAACACAGACATCATCCATGTTTTGCAGACTATATATGCACAATATATATGGTTGTGTGAATGTACCCTTAGTTAGATGGCTCACACAAATCTGCTAGTTTGGCAACATGAGTCTTTTGTAAGATAACTGGTCACTGAGACTGGACGTAATATCATTTGAAGGACGGGGCATAATTTGGAGCAGAAGGGTGCATCACATAGGGAAATGGCTGCAGTCGTGATATGGCATGTTTTATGTTACCCAAGAGGTTGATTAGAATTTTTCTATGGATACGCCACCTGAAACTTATAAGGATTCATGGTAAAATAAGGGCCCACACTCTTATTTTACCATGCTTATTCCCACGCTGTGAATTTTGTTGCAGAAGTTTCCGTGACAAAGAAATCAGTTTCATTTATATGAATGGGGGCAGCAAGTACAAGGATTTCTGCAAGTCTCATTCAGGTGAACGGAAATGATAGTGTGTGAACGCCCCTGAACACTAGTGTGCCTCATGGTCAATTCTGCTTCCTCATTGAAAACAAACCCAAGTTGTTTCGTTGAATTCCTTGCAATGTAACTTTTTCCCACATGGAAATACTGGATTTTCCCACAAGTTGAAATTTGACTGCCCGTCATGGAGAACTCCAGGTTTCTGTGAAGTTGCTGCCATAGTATCCAGCAGGTCCCATCTTTTACAATATTTTTCAATACACTTTTTTCATGAATTTTCACTGTTTGATAGACCTCTGCTTGACCCTTCAGTGCATTTGCAGATTTTCACATTACAAGTAAATTAGTAGTGAAGGAAAAGTAAATTAGTCTGTGAGATTTTAAGAACTGATAAAGTCTGTGAGATTTTAAGAACTCATCTACAAACTGCAGAGTAAGTGGACCTGCGGTGCGGATCTGAAATCTGCCGCATTTTGACTTAACTCCATAGTGAGGGTCAAATTCACACCCATTTGCATATTAAAATTCACATGTATCTTGTATTTTTTGCAGTGGATCCTCTTTGTCCAGTGAAGATCACAAAACCGTCCTGTAACAAACCTGTGTGTCCACCACTCAGGGACGTAACTACCATAGCGAGACCATGTGACTGCTATGAGGCCCAGGGCAAGCGGGGGCCCAGGCTTAGTTGTGATTATCTCCTCTTCACCTGGAGGTGAAAACTTGGCCAGGACTTTACCCTCTAAAGGAATAACTTTTAGCAAATGCGGCAGTGGAAAAATGGCCCAAGGATCATTGAAAAGGGTTTAGGAAGAAACGCTTCTGTCCTGTGCGGGGGGCCTGGTTTGATCCTTGCTATGGGGCCCTTACTTCTCTATGTACACCACTGCCACCACTTGACCAGGCCAGGTTTTTATCCCCAGGGAATGAACATTCCTATTGATTGACTGCAAGCAGAGATGTAAAAAAAAAAACATGACAAATTGATACAGATCTTCCTCTGCTACCCTACAGATGGACAGAATAAGAGGGGGTATATATTAGCTACTTGGATCCCGCCCAACTTTGACTTCCAGTTCTTAGCCACAGACAACCTGTTCAAATACAGTGCAATTCCTATAATCCAGCATCCAATAATCCACCACAACAAGGATGTGAAAGTCCACAAGGGGTGAATCAGAAAACTGCATAGAGAACCAATTCTAGCTAGCGCGGATTTTGTCAAATCTGGGTCAGAAACACCTCTGCTGTAGTTTTTCAAGTTGAATGTGGTGGACCTGCTCACGATTTAGCCCAATTGAGACACCTGCCACGGTTTCCATTGGCTTCCGTGCACACACTGCTCCAAGAAAGGACCATTTTTTGGTGTCGTCACAGTTGCACGAACAGGAAAGCACAGCCTCCCATTAAAAACAATGGGTGGAGGTTACCACTCCACAGTTTTTTGCAGGGGATTTGTCTGTGTGGACAAAAGGGAGGGGAAGAGGTACTATTACTATAGAAATGTATGTACTTTCCTACAACTATCCAGAATATCAGATAATCCAGCATGTATGAGGCCAAGAATTACAGGGAGTGACACCCCCAACCGATCTTGTACAGCTTATCTATCCTGAGGAGATGTCTGTATCTGGAGCCTGGACAACCTCTTTAGGGTATGGCGACATTTTTCGAGCAACATTTAATGCCATATATTTTATTGGTTTCACCATGGGACATACTGTGACAGTCGCATAAAATCCATCCAAATTGGCTTTTTTGTGTGTTGCAGCATGTCACAATGAGACAGCATTGAACTACACTACATGTAATGTCACCATACTCGTTGTCTCTTGTCTGGTTTACTAAATGACTGTATTCCCCATAAAATAACTCTGCATGTGTTGCCCCTCTGTTGTTCCTTTTGGAAATATATGAGTAACTTGACAACTGGTTGTTACCATTGGCAATAGTAGGTGTTCCTGTCCAATCAGTGCTGACAGTATTGACAAGGCGAATGGTAACACCCATAATCTCATGCATGTTGTACACATCTTACAAGTGAAGACAAGTTCCCTTCCAGCTTTTCCTTCCTGTGACCACATGCACAAAGAAGAATTCAACACGTCAAGTAGAGTTGGTATCAATTACATACAAAATGGTTTATAGTAGCAAAAGTATGACATTTATTGCATAAGTACTAACGTCCATACTGCCTCCAAACCCCCCCTCCCCATGTCAAAATAAAAATGCTATGGTTGTGCTTTTATATACATATTTAACACGTTATGCAAGATAAGGACGCAGCAGCCGTTTTCTGCTCTTAGTCCTTGACGAGTAGGCGATGGTTATCCTTCAAGAGTTTCATTAAAAGAAATATTCCTTGGCATTAGAGATGAGCGAATCATGCAAAATTTTATTCGCCGAACTTTTCCTAAAATTCGTATATTCGACGAATAGATTCGTTGAATTTGCGTACACAATATTTGTAATTATATGGCTTTTAGCGAACATTCGCGCACTAATAACGAACGTTCAGGTAAAAAGGTACGCAACCTCTTTGTACACGTACACATAAGTGTACAAAGTGCGTACGAATATGACGTGCTTTGCTGCAGAGGAATGGTGGAGCAGGAGGAACGCTCTGAGTCTGACCCCTGGCTTCTTATGGATACTGTATCAGCAGATGACAGCAGATCATCCAGCTGAGACTAAGATAAGCGTGCCATCCATTCCACTACCTCATCCATTTCTCCTCCACTATAATTTTGCGCCTTGGTGCGCCTGGTGGAACAACGGCCAAGTATTGTGAATACTACTAGTAGATGCTCCGGCTACAGGTCCTTTGGCACTGCTGCCCTGTGCCACCTTCTCCTTGTTTTAGAGCTCGAGGTCTGGCTGGAACTGTACCCCTTTTGCTTATCCATTCCAGACATTTTTCAATTCACTCTGTGACCCTGCAGCTGGTCTTTGTCCCTCTATCTTCCTGTCTCTCCCTATCTCTCCCTGTCTCTCTCTCCCTGCCTGATTAATTACTGGCCCTGCACTTGCCCTGCAGTATCCCTGATATGTGTAATATGGATTCCCAGAGCAATTACACCCCAATTTTCACAAAACAACAGGTCTCAGAGTCTCAGAACTTCACACACAGTGCTTCTGCTCATCTCAGCAGTCGCAGCAGAAGTGATGCGTCACTGGCTTACCGAGCCTGAGCCAATCAGAGCAAGCCCTGCCCACTAGGTCAGGTGACCACTTTCTTCCCAGGCTTTTGCACACGATAAACGAACTAACAGTAAAATTTCGCTAATGAATTGAATTCGTACGCAAGAGTAACTTATACGTAGCAATAGTGTATAATTTATAGAAAAAACGACGTAGCGAATGCGCACAAAGCCGAAACTAATCACCTAATATTTGGATTCACTTCGCAGCTAAAAATTTACAAGATTCGATATGAATCAACGAATCAGCGAATAGATTCGCTCATCTCTACTTGGCATCCGAGTACATGAGAGATAAACCCTGCACACGGGTCACAGTGTCCTCTCGTAGAACAGGAGGTAGGCCTGGCAGTTCAGCACTTTGCTTAGTGGCACAGCTTGCACTTGGCTGTTGCTGTGTACCAGTGGCCTTTACTGGGTTCTGTGTTGGAGGCTGCAAAGCAAAAAATAAAAATTAAAAATTAAAGGTGTTGTCCCACGAAATATGCATGCGTTTGTATATTGTACAAACAACCTACCCCCCATTATACTAAATATAGCTAAAACAAATACCCAAATACCTATATTTAAAAAAAAAATAATGAAAGCAAAAAGAAAAAAATAACGTGTGTATGTTTGTATAATTTACACACACAAAGTCTGTTATACTACAGTGATCCCTCAAGATACAATGGCCTCAGGATACAATATTTTCAACATACACTGGTCTCTTCTGACCCATCGTAAGCTGAAACCAGACTCAACTTACAATATCTCCGACTCAGATCCAACCAATCAAGACCACTTCTCTGGTAAAATAACTGGATTAGTTGCTAATAAGCAGTTCTCCTCGACTGTTATATGTAAGGACTTGTTTTATCTGTCTTAGTTATCTGCTTATTTTTCTTAAATCTTCATTTTCTCTTATCTTTGATGACATTTGGGGGCTTTGGAACCAATTACTCAACTTACAATGGTTTTAACATACAATGGTCATCCTGGAACCAATTAACATTGTATCTTGAGGGACCACTGTATTGGTAAAACTAATAAATATATATTTTTATTTTATTTTTTCTGAATGAATGAATGGAAAAATGTGTTTCTGTGTGTCTACCTAGTCTGCTATACTATTGCTAAAAATTAGAAACTATAGCTATAACTTTTCTATTTTTATTTTGTTTATTTTACTTTTCAGTAATTTGTTTTATTATTTTTTTTAATTTATTTACTTCATTTTTTAACTTTTTCTATTTTTTTTCAGAATATTATTATTATTTTTACTCAGGATACTTACTGTGAATTGCAGTGATTGCAATGTAACCTGCTGCCTTTATACGTCGGATTCGACTCCGATAGGAGCTTACTGCCACTACGTATATACAATAGTTATTGCCAGAAGTTTTCTAATATTGCTCAAATGTATAGGGACTTCTACAGTCATGGCCAAAAGTTTTGAGAATGATACAAATATTAATTTTTACAAAGTCTACTGCTTCAGTTTTTATAATGGCAATTTGCATATACTCCAGAATGTTATAAAGAGTGATCAGCTTAACAGCAATTACTTGCAAAGTCAATATTTGCCTAGAAAATGAACTTTATCCCCCAAAACACATTTCAACATCATTGCAGCCCTGCCTTAAAAGGACCAGCTAACATTGTTTCAGTGATTGCTCCATTAACACAGGTGTGGGTGTTGATGAGGACAGGGCTGGAGATCAATCTGTCATGATTAAGTAAGAATGACACCACTGGACACTTTAAAAGGAGGCTGGTGCTTGGCATCATTGTTTCTCTTCTGTTAACCATGGTTATCTTTAAAGAAACACGTGCAGTCATCATTGCACTGCACAAAAATGGCCTAATAGGGAAGAGTATCGCAGCTAGAAAGATTGCACCTCAGTCAACAATCTATCGCATCATCAAGAACTTCAAGGAGAGAGGTTCCATTGTTGCCAAAAAGGCTCCAGGGCGCCCAAGAAAGACCAGCAAGCGCCAGGACCGTCTCTTAAAAGTGTTTCAGCTGCGGGATCGGGCTACCAGCAGTGCAGAGCTTGCTCAGGAATGGCAGCAGGCAAGTGTGAGTGCATCTGCACGCACTGTAAAGCATCCTGAAACCATTCATGTGTGGGGTTGCTTCTCAGCCAAGGAATCGGCTCTCTCACAGTCTTGCCTAAAAACACAGCCATGAATAAAGAATGGTACCAGAATGTCCTCCGAGAGCAACTTCTCCCAACCGTCCAAGAGCAGTTTGGCGATCAACAATGCCTTTTCCAGCATGATGGAGCACCTTGCCATAAAGCAAAGGTGATAACTAAATGGCTCAGGGAACAAAACATAGAGATTTTGGGTCCATGGCCTGGAAACTCCCCAGATCTTAATCCCATTGAGAACTTGTGGTCAATCATCAAGAGACGGGTGGACAAACAAAAACCTACAAATTCTGACAAAATGCAAGCATTGATTGTGCAAGAATGGACTGCTATCAGTCAGGATTTGGTCCAGAAGTTGATTGAGAGCATGCCAGGGAGAATTGCAGAGGTCCTGAAGAAGAAGGGTCAACACTGCAAATATTGACTTGCTGCATTAATTCATTCTAACTGTCAATATAAGCTTTTGTTACTCATAATATGATTGCAATTATATTTCTGTATGTGATAAAAACATCTGACAAACACACATAAAAACCAGAGGGCAGCAGATCATGTGAAAATATAATATTTGTGTCATTCTCAAAACTTTTGGCCATGACTGTACATGCTGGACTCTAGTTTTATAGGTACTGCAATGTGTTTGACTTTACAGTTTGAGGACACTGTTTAGTGGTTGACATTATTAGAAAGGGCTCACTATCTTGAATTTGGGACAGTGCCTCTCTCCCCCAGCATTAGATTGGTGCTACAATGCAACACGTGTCACCCAATCCCAAAAACAGAAACATTGTGGCCACAGTCCTCCAACACCACAGATATACCAGCCAAAAATTCAACTTGTATACTAGAATGTGTATTCCACAGACAGATATTCAGTGATATTCAGTTCTTAATCTTTTATTCACTTTAAAAAAACAAAATATTATATTTCATATAGAAAAGTAAAAACCTTCATTGTGTCCATTAATTTCAAATCCTAATGAGCACAATTTACAAGTGCAGGAGCAGTATGTTGCACTCAGCTTCGCAATGTTTTGGGGGACACGCCATCTTTGTCAAGTGTATTGTCATCTGTCCGTGGAATACACATTCTAGTGTACGAACATGTGTCACGCGACATTGGATCTAAGGATTGTCAATGATGCCGCTGTGTGACACTCGACATGCCAAGACTGCGACTCAACAATTGCAAAAATTCCAGATCTGATGGCTTTTGTGTCGCATGTCGCAAGTTGCACACAACTTTTATTCCCATTGACTTTAATGTAATGAGACGTGACTCACCTGCGATTTTTTTGTGACTTGACTGTGTTTTCACAGCCAAATCACAGCTCTAAATAGTCACGTGACAGCAAGTTGCAAAAGTTTAATGTTGCTGTGTAGCCCTGGCCTTAATGTGAAAGCCAGATAGTAATTTTTTTTAGAACAATGCATTTCTTCTACATTTCCACTAGATGGCAGTAGCAAAATCTACTTGTCATGCAACTGTAAATCTGTGAACTGTGCTCCTTGATTAAAACTAGAGTAGATAAAAAGCTCCTGCCATCACCGGCTAATTAGATTTCAGATTTTCAGCGCAAATACTAACACAAACATAAAGAACTGAGTGGATGCTATAACACACTCTCTTGGCTTCATTTTAGGCTACTTTCACACTAGCGTTTTATAATTCCGGTATTGAGTTCCGTCATAGGGGCTCAATACCGGAATAAAACGCTTCAGTTTTGTCCCCATTCATTGTCAATGGGGACAAAACTGAACTGAAGACAACGGAATGCTCCTGAAAGCATTCCGTTTCGTCTTTAGACCGGAGAACAAACCGCAGCATGCTGCGGTTTGCTCTCCGGTCGAGGCATCCACACCAAGACGGATCCGTCATGACCCCCAATGAAAGTCAATGGGGGCGGATCCGTTCGGTGTGACACAATGGTGAACGGATCCGTCCTCCATTGACTTTCAGTGGAGTTCATGACGGATCCGTCACCTGCACACATACACACAATATACACATACATACATAGACATACACATAAACATAAACATACACAGACATATACAGTCATGGCCAAAAGTTTTGAGAATGACACAAATATTATATTTTCACATGATCTGCTGCCCTCTGGTTTTTATGTGTGTTTGTCAGATGTTTTTATCACATACAGAAATATAATTGCAATCATATTATGAGTAACAAAAGCTTATATTGACAGTTAGAATGAGTTAATGCAGCAAGTCAATATTTGCAGTGTTGACCCTTCTTCTTCAGGACCTCTGCAATTCTCCCTGGCATGCTCTCAATCAACTTCTGGACCAAATCCTGACTGATAGCAGTCCATTCTTGCACAATCAATGCTTGCATTTTGTCAGAATTTGTAGGTTTTTGTTTGTCCACCCGTCTCTTGATGATTGACCACAAGTTTTCAATGGGATTAAGATCTGGGGAGTTTCCAGGCCATGGACCCAAAATCTCTATGTTTTGTTCCCTGAGCCATTTAGTTATCACCTTTGCTTTATGGCAAGGTGCTCCATTATGCTGGAAAAGGCATTGTTGATCGCCAAACTGCTCTTGGACGGTTGGGAGAAGTTGCTCTCGGAGGACATTCTGGTACCATTCTTTATTCATGGCTGTGTTTTTAGGCAAGACTGTGAGAGAGCCGATTCCCTTGGCTGAGAAGCAACCCCACACATGAATGGTTTCAGGATGCTTTACAGTTGCCATGAGACAAGACTGGTGGTAGCACTCACCTTGTCTTCTCCGAATAAGCTGTTTTCCAGATGTCCCAAACAATCGAAAAGGGGATTCATCAGTCCTTAGCATGTTTTTCCTGGAGAGAAGTGGCTTCTTTGCTGCCCTCCTTGAGACCAGGCCTTGCTCCAAGAGTCTCCGCCTCACAGTGCGTGCAGATGCACTCACACCTGCCTGCTGCCATTCCTGAGCAAGCTCTGCACTGCTGGTAGCCCGATCCCGCAGCTGAAACACTTTTAAGAGACGGTCCTGGCGCTTGCTGGTCTTTCTTAGGCGCCCTGGAGCCTTTTTGGCAACAATGGAACCTCTCTCCTTGAAGTTCTTGATGATGCGATAGATTGTTGACTGAGGTGCAATCTTTCTAGCTGCGATACTCTTCCCTATTAGGCCATTTTTGTGCAGTGCAATGATGACTGCACGTGTTTCTTTAGAGATAACCATGGTTAACAGAAGAGAAACAATGATGCCAAGCACCAGCCTCCTTTTAAAGTGTCCAGTGGTGTCATTCTTACTTAATCATGACAGATTGATCTCCAGCCCTGTCCTCATCAACACCCACACCTGTGTTAATGGAGCAATCACTGAAACGATGTTAGCTGGTCCTTTTAAGGCATGGCTGCAATGATGTTGAAATGTGTTTTGGGGGATAAAGTTCATTTTCTAGGCAAATATTGACTTTGCAAGTAAGCTTGATCACTCTTTATAACATTCTGGAGTATATGCAAATTGCCATTATAAAAACTGAACTGCACGCAGCGTCAGGTCATAGTGCGCGCCGGCCAGGGAAGACAGTGGAGCGCCGGACCAGAGGGCAGCCGCAGTGCCGGACAGGTAAGAAAGATTTTTTATTTTAATCTTATGTGGCTGGGTGGGCTGATCTGAGGTCTGATGGGGGCACAGTAGGCTGATGTGAGGTCTGATGGGGCACAATACGCTGATCTGAGGTCTGATGCGGCACAGTAGGCTGATGTGAGGTCTGATGGGGGTACAATACGCTGATCTGAGGTCTGATGCGGCACAGTAGGCTGATGTGAGGTCTGATGGGGGTACAATACGCTGATCTGAGGTCTGATGGGGGCACAATACACTGATCTGAGGTCTGATGGGGCACAATATGCTGATCTGAGGTCTGATGGGGGCACAATACGCTGATCTGAGGTCTGATGGGGGCACATTCTGCTGATCTGAGGTCTGATGGGGGCACAATACGCTGATCTGAGGTCTGATGGGGGCACAGTAGGGTGATGTGAGGTCTGATGGGGCACAGTAGGCTGATGTGAGGTCTGATGGGGGCACAGTAGGCTGATGTGAGGTCTGATGGGGGGCACATTCTGCTGATCTGAGGTCTGATGGGGCACAGTAGGCTGATGTGAGGTCTGATGGGGGCACATTCTGCTGATCTGAGGTCTGATGGGGGCATATTTTGCTGATCTGAGGTCTGATGGGGGCACAATACGCTGATCTGAGGTCTGATGGGGCACAATACGCTGATCTGAGGTCTGATGGAGGCACAATACGCTGATCTGAGGTCTGATGGGGGCACATTAAGCTTATCTGAGGTCTGATGGGGGCAGGGGACTGTTAGTTTAGTGATGTAAAAGCTGGGGACAGATTTCCTTTAACATAGGAGTCCCCTTGTTTTTTACTCCTATTACTCCTATATTTTACTGCATTATGTGGTAGAGTATTTAGAGTAGGGTATGTAGAAAGTCTATTGTACTGTACTTAACAGCATAGATGATCTAGCAGTTTATACAGTCATCTTTCTAATACAATATTATAACCACAACTAGTAGTATGTGCCTGTGAAGTTGGAAACATGCGTTTGGGAAGCCACTAAGTGGGGGGCCCACTCAAGTATGTTTCTCCCCCCCCTGTGCTGAACCTCTAGCTACGCCTCTGATGCTTGTACAATGTTTTGATGACGATTGCTGCTAGTTATACTTGTACAAAGTAGGAGACAGACTCCCTTTAATAGCTGTAATAGGCCATAAGCTCCTCCTAGTGGTGATGTCCAGTATAATCGGCGTGAATCTTGCCTCTTCTGGAAGTCCGATAGATCTCTCCTATTTTCGGCCAATCTAGAAGAGTAGAAAGTCATGAAATAATCTCAAACATGTCAGTGTATGTTCTTGTTTGTAAAGATACCAGCTTATAGTATTCATATCTACAAAATTCTGATGTAAGATCTGCAACCTCTGTAACTGTTCACATTCATCAGAAGGACTGCAAATAACACAGGACTCGCTTGTCCATTTAGGCTCTGCAGAACCTAGCAGCACATAGCAAGCTGGAGATTTAGTTAAGTATAATCTCTTCAGTTATTTCAGATATTTTATTGAGCATGGTAATACAAAGGCTTAGATATACTAAAGTATTGCATTGCATTTGCTGGTGATTTAACCGCACAGAAGTGGAAATTCACAATAAAGTAGGACATCACCTTTCACCGATATCCTCCCATCTCTTGTTTTATAGGCTCATTCTAATTATAGAATAGATTTATGGAACTGCTCATGTACTAAGGTTACGTGTACGTGCGCAGAGGGAAGTGCAGAACATGTCAGGCAATTATTCATTTTTCAGTTTAAAGGGGTATTCCATGTGGACTTTTATAGTCAAGTGGTCATGCTCTTATTTTTGGATGTTCAAAAGTAGCGGATGAAGAGAAAGCTGCCCAAGTGCAGCCATACCTCCGTTCACTCTACCCTATACACGCTTGGTTTGGTTGATCATGTATTTGTTTTCAATATGGAGATGGAAGAAAGCTGCTGCCAGACACTTCTAGTGGTGGCTTAGTTCCTGAGAACAAAAGGATCGGCATCATCTTTTGAAGTAGAGTTGGAAGTTCCTCACACTCATTGGACTATTGATGGCCAGATGTTTTATATAGTATAGAGTGGTTCGGATGTGTTGCTCAGTTGTCCTGGACTCAAGTACAAACCATATACCTGACCCTGGTCATTTAAGGCTACTGAGTTCCGTCATAGGGGCTCAATACCGGAAAAAAACGCTTCAGTTTTGTCCCCATTCATTGTCAATGGGGACAAAACTGAACTGAAGACAACGGAATGCTCCTGAAAGCATTCCGTTCCGTCTTCAGACCGGAGAACAAACCGCAGCATGCTGCGGTTTGCTCTCCGGTCCAGGCATCCGCACCAAGACGGGTCCGGAATGACCCCCAATGCAAGTCAATGGGGACGGATCCGTTTGGTGTGACACACCAGTAATCCGGATCTGTCCTCCATTGACTTGCAATGGGGGGTCATTCCGGATCCGGCTACACATATACAGAAATACATACATACACACATACATACTCACACATACACACAAACACATACATACTCACATACTCCAGCCAGGGACGCCGGCAGCATGTCTTCACGCGCCTCCTGCGTGCAGCTATGACGTTTCCCCACTGCGCCCAGCAGAAGGCGCTGTGGGGAATCGTCATCACTGCGCACAGGAGGCGCGTGAAGACGTGCTGCCGGTGTCCCTGGCTGGAGTATGTAAGTATGTATGTGTATGTGTGTGTGTATATGTATGTATGTTTGTCTGTGTCTTGTCCCAATGTCTGTGTCAACATGTGTGGGGCCGGACCGCTGCTCTGGCTCCACACATGTATCAGCGGCAGTACAGATCCGTCGGCACCCTTTAGGTGCCGGATCCGTGCTGCCGCTAGTGTGAAAGTAGCCTAAAAGCGTATCAGCTGGTGACTGGCTCATGCAGCCTTAGATTTACTCCCTATTGTGCTAAAATCAAGCACTTGTTACCTTTTGTGTCAACCCTATCTCCTCATAGATTGTAAGCTCTTGCGAGCAGGGTCCTCATTCTTCTTTCTGTGATTATTGACATGTCTATTGCTATGCTATTTACGACTGTTTGTACATGATCCCCTGAATTGTAAAGCACTGCGGAATATGTTGGTGCTATATAAATATAGATAATAATTATTATTTTTTATATTTATTATATTAATAATAATAGTAATAATTATTATTATTGTTGGTATTATTATTATTATTATTATATGAATAAAACAATACCAAAACAGTTTTATTTTGGAGAAAACATGCCTTTACACACGTACAGTTCAATAGGAATGTCACAGAATGCAAATCAACATATCATCTGTTTTTGTAGTGTTGGAGAACACGGAGTCCACCTATGACAAGAAGAACATGCAAACTCCATGCAGATGCTTACCTTTCTCAGATTTGAACCATGACCCAAATACTAGCCAGTGAGCCACTGCACTAGCACAACACAGCCATGACATGATGATGTGGGATCAGCAGTTTTCCATAGATGCACCATATTATTATTGATGGCACTGTAGATCTTAGAGGGGGTATACATACAGAATATATATGATTGTATTTTCCACACTTGAATTGTATGTAAATTTGTTTTAAAACATATGCTGTACATTCCAGCTTCAGGTTTGGAAGTTAGGTGATATATGAAGACAAATGATCTATGCCATCTGTGAGTGACATTTTTCTTGGTGACCAGTAGGTGGCGAAAATACATTATTTAGGAATATAACGCTGTATAGCCATAGTATTCGCACACACACAAAATATACTGGAGGTCTTATACAAAGGTCTTGCATACAATAAGTTGGAAGGGGGTAATTTGGGGGGAAAGTGGTGCAAAATATTCTCCACATTTACTTCAGGTTATAACTGGCTTAGCTGCATGGTTCTCATCAACTTTTCTGAACATAGCAGTGGCAGAAAGGTTTTGTACAGTGCGACTTCAAAACCATGTCCTTGGCATCTACAAGTGGTAGGGGAGCTTGATGAGTATGACTTCATACTGTATACAATTAATCTGCCTCCAAGAAAAAATATGTGAACCCTTAGGAATTTCCTGAATTTCTAAACTAGTTACTGATAAAATAAGGGTTTAATATATGGACAAACAGTAAACTAAAATAATGCAGCCCTAACTGGTTAATTAGAACCCGCTGAGGCTCGTATGGCTGCGCGGTGCTCGACCACAGCACAGGTGGTGTTTCAATTAAGGAGAAGGAGGTTGGAAGTTTTGGTTTTACAGGTGCTTAGCCCATGGCACCAAAAGCCTGGTTACTGACAAATCTTTTCTTCTCAAGAAAGATTGGTTGATGTGAACTGACCGACGAATCTACTCAACATAGTGCAGCAGAGCTACCAAACACTTGTGGGAAATTCGGTACAATTTATTATACTCAGAGACAATTATCAAATACAAGCATTTCACACAGTAAAAAAAGTTGTAAAGGCATCCACCAGATAAGTGACACCCAACTTGAGTTTCGCTGCCTACAGATTCTTCCAGAGCAAGCACCTTGACACCAGCTTCTTTTATACAAACTGGTTAAAATATCTATTTGAGGGTGGACATATAATTATGTGTTAATAACTCTGCCACACTGTACACCAGCAGAGTAAGGCCTCTTTCACACTAGCACAGTACGGATCCGGCAGGTGAAGGGTGCCGCCGGATCTGTTCTGCAGCAGGGACATGTGTGGGGCCGGAACCGCGCTCCAGCCCCACACATGTCACACAGTACATACACACAGACACAGACATATACACATACAAATACACATACATACTTACATGCTCCCGGCAGGTCTCCACAGCGCCAAAGGAGCAGGACGGCACGCACATAGGACGATTCCCCACAGCGCCCTCTGCTGGGCGCCAGGTGGAATCGTCCTATGTGTGCGCCGTCCTGCTCCTTCTGCGGCTGTGGAGACCTGCCGGGAGCATGTAAGTATGTATGTGTATTTGTATGTGTATATGTCTGTGTATGTTTATGTGTATGTCTATGTGTGTATTGTGTGTATGTGTGCAGGTGACGGATCCGTCATGAACTCCATTGAAAGTCAACGGAGGACGGATCCGTTCACCGTTGTGTCACACCAAACGGATCCGTCCCCATTGACTTTCATTGGGGGTCATGACGGATCCGTCTTGGTGCAGATGCCTGGACCAGAGAGCAAACCACAGCATGCTGCGGTTTGCTCTCCGGTCTGAAGACGGAACGGAATGCTTTTAGGAGCATTCCGTTGTCTTCAGTTCAGTTTTGTCCCCATTGACAATGAATGGGGACAAAACTGAAGCGTTTTATTCCGGTATTGAGCCCCTATGACGGAACTCAATACCGGAATTATAAAACGCTAGTGTGAAAGTAGCCTAAATGTTGATAATGAATGTGACTATAACCCCCCTCATCCGTAGGAATGCACTGATGTACTGCACTACATGGGTGCATTCCTAAGGATGAAAGATGGCCTGTCTCCTTGAGGTGGAGACAGGCCAGTGGACAGTAATGCTCACGCAGCAGAGGGACAGTAACCCTCCATCCTTCTTCCTGCTTGTGGCTTGGAGGTAGTAAGCTGATTAGTGGAGGCGCCGACGCTCACCACCAATCAATATTCCAGAGGTGAAGGAATATTGCTCTCCTCTGGAACAGACCCCAGCTGCAGAGCAAGGACATGCTGGCTGGCGGCATTCAGCTTCACTAAACGCTTCTCTACCGCCACCCGCCCAAAACTACAGTACATTTCACTCCCGCTGCCCACCCCACACTTCTTCCTTCTAGATGGCCAGCTCATTTATTGAAGCTTCTGCAATGTGCCGGCCACCATGAATTTATCACATTCGCTTTATAAGATGTACTGACTTTTCCCAAAAAAAAAGTGCGTCTTTTTTTTCACATTATACCACTTATCTACACTTTTTTTTTTACAAAAAAAAATCTTTTTCACACTGCCATTTTTGGAAATCCATTTTTTTTTCTGGTGATGGTCTAGTATAAGTGTTCATTTTTTGCGGGATGGTACATTAGTTTAGGGAGGTAAGGTGACCAAAAATTGTCTGTCCTGGAACTGTTTTTTCTTTCTTTTTTTTTTTTCACCTGACAGGGTAGATAATGTCATGTATTTATAGAGCCGATTGTTACGGACACATTACCTAATATTCCCTTCATCAGATGCAGACCAAAATATATATTGTTGGATAAAAGTTTTCTATTTTAAGTTTTTTCTATTTTTTAAATTTGTAAATGGCTTGATGAGGGCACTTTTTTTTTACACTTGAAACTTTAATAAAACTTTAATAACTTTTTTTTACCTTTCTAAAACACTTTAGTTTTTTTCTTTGCTTTTTATTTAGTCACACTATGGGACTTCAATGTTTGAGGGTATTGTACTGCATGATAACTGTCAGTTTCACACTGACATGGCAGGCCTTTGCAAGGATTCCAGGTGTCATGGCAATGCAGTTAGGGAGGAAGCTCCCTTTCTCTGTATACCCCTTACATGCCGTGGTCAGCATTGACAGGAGCAAGATTGTCAAGGCCAGATAAGATATCCATCTCTGTAAATCAAACAGCATTATGCTCTGTGTCTCTATGGCACAGATTTCTTTTAAGTGACTATATATCAATCTGCTCAGGTCCTCCTACTCTATAATATTCTGCCTGCAGCTCAGACACCATTTTCAATGTAAAAGGTTCCCTTTAATAGCTGGGATCAGAGCTTCCTCCGACCCCAGCTGTAAAGCAGGAATCTTCACTAAGATCTAGGCTGTTACTAACAGCTGACCCTTACTGCAGGATTCTCCGACAGCCCTTAACCCCCTCAATTCCAGCAACGCCAAAAGACATCAATGTAGACTGAGGACCTGCACCACCTGCTGTAAAAAGGCGGCTATTAACCGCTTAACCTATCAGTATGTTTTTGGAGTGTGGGAGAGAACTGGATAACCCAGTAGAAACTTCCAACACAAGGAGAATATATAGACTCCATACTTATGTCGTCCGTAGTCAAATTCAAACCCACATACTTTTAAAGGGTTGTTCAGTCACACCAGGCATACTTAGTATATTACTTCACCGTATATTGTACCACTGATCTACACATAGAAAAACCTCTGAACATAGTTTAATAGTATGCCCTGGCATGATGATTTATTAGGGGGCAACCCAGCTGCAGTCATCCATATGTCTGCAACGAGAAATGGCTTTTTCACCTATAAAACAAACAGATGGATGACAGCTTTCTATTAACCATTAACTAGGGCAGGGCTGTTTTATGTATCATAACAATGACAAAGTAACCATTTCTATCCCGTCACCTCTGAGAACCAGCTCCAGCGCCAAAAAAATACATACATTACATCAGGCACTTAAAGGGAACCTGTCACTTCAAAAATGCATTTTCACCTACCAACAGTACCTCATAGTAGCTTGCAGTCTGATAATAATCATCTGTTTCTTGCTGTAGTCCGATGCTGCATAAGCTCAAAAAATGTTGTTTTATTCTCCATTAGCACTATATAAGCAGTCCTCTTGAAGTCAAGGGGGCAGCGGTCTCCTTGCTACAAGTCAAGGTAACCACGCCCCCTCTTGCCTGAGAGTGACAGACTGATGGAGAATAAAACAACATTTTTTGAGCTTATGCAGCATCGGACCACAGCAAGAAACAGATGATTATTATAAGACTAGGGGCTACTATGAGGTACCGTTGGTGGGTGAAAATGCATTTTTGAGGTGACAGGTTCCCTTTAAAGGGAAAGTGTCATCAGAAAATAGCATACTGTTTAAAGCAAATTTTTGTTGTTGTTTTTTTTTTTAGTTATAACCAATCAGTTTAGTTTTTTTTAGTTATAACCAATCAGGGGTGTAACTATAATTTATAGGGCCCATAGCAAAGGCACCTCCACCACGTAATGTAAGAAAATGAAAACAGCAGCATAAGTAGCAAAAATTATAGGTATGTATTATGTATAATGGCACCACATATCAGAAAACTCATATTATAGTAAAAATCCATTGTTTTGGTATTCTCTACAAAAAGGTACTATGTTCTTGCACCTGATTGTCCCTCCCCCCAACCTCTAGGCCCCATAGCAAGTGCTATGGCTGCTATGGCTATAGTTATGCCCTTATAACTAATGCGTTCCTGTGGCAGGGCTCCATCAAAACATAATCTCCAATAGACAGCAATGGTAATTCCTTGCAGCCTATGGGACAGGTGATCTAATGATCACATGTTCAAATCCCCTCAGGGGACATAAGTGTAAAAATACATTTTTAAAATATTTAAAAGATATAAAAATTAACCCTTTCCCGACTGCCTTAGGGCTCATGCACACAAATGTTTTTTCTTTCCGTGTCCGTTGCGTTTTTTTGCAGACCGTATGCGGAACCATTCATTTCAGTGGGTCCGCAAAAAAAAAGTTACTCTGTGTGCATTCCGTTTCTGTATGTCCGTATTTCCGTTTCACAAAAAGTAGAACATGTCCTATTATTGTCCGCATTATGTATAAGGATAGCACTGTTCTATTAGAGTCCAGCTGTTCCTTTCTGCAAAATGCGGAATGCACACGGACGTCATCCATATTTTTTGTGGATCCGTTTTTTTCCTACTGCAAAAAACATACGATCGTGTGCATGAGCTCTTATGTATACGGCCGGTGGAGATCGTGGGAGCCGGAGTGTGTGTGCAGCAGGCCCTGTCCTCCTGTGTGACTGAAGGCTGCTGCACATTAGTTCCTATGGAGCCCTAGCCTGTGGCTAATGATAGCTTGCTATAGTTCCCTAAGGGAACTGTAAAAGAAAAATTTAAAAAAATATAAACAATATATAAAAAATAATAAAAATTCAAATCACCCCCTTTCCCCAAAATTTAAATAAAAGTACAATTAAATAAACATCATGGGTATCACCACGTGCAAAAATACCCGTACTATTAAAATATAAAAATATTTGTCCTATACATTGTCCTATACAACACCGAAACACCAAAAAAGTCAAAATGGCTGATTCACCCTTTTTGGTCGCTTCAGCTCCCACAAAGAAATTAATAAAAAGTGATCAAAAAGTAATACACATCCCAAAATATCAATGAATGAATGAAAGGTTGTGTGATGTGGATAAGAATATGGTGATGGAATTTTCTTATAATTCCACCTCATATGAAATTTTTTTCCGGCTTCCCACTATATTGTATGCAACTGTAAATAGTGCCATTCGAAAGTACAACTTGTCCTGGAAAAAAACAAGCCTCATACAGCTATGTGAATTGAAAAATAAAAAAGTTATGGATTTCAGAAGGCTGGAAGTATAAAAAGAAAATGGGCAATTTCCGGGTCATTAAGGGATTAAAATCACTCTGCTTTTCTCATAATAAAATAAAAATAAATAAACAAGAATTTGCACCGCTGTGTCACAAAACACATATAAATATAAATTTAATTATCCTGTGCAGTGAACGCTGAAACGGAATAAAAATCAAAATGGCTGGTTCGCAGTTTTTTTTCATTGCTTCGCCCCCTGAAAATTTTTTTAATAAAGTGTTCAAAAAGTCATACACATATACACTATAAAAGCTTTACAAGATGTAGTGCATGAATACTCGTAAGCCCTTTCATTATGGAAGCGCTCACTAGTATGCAGGAGGTGCTGGGAGAAGTGAGTGAACGCTGTACTCACCCCTCCTCCCTAGTCTTCCTCTGGGCCCACACTGCACTGTCCTAACTGCGTACAGCGTCAGGATGTAGTGCGCGCACTATTAAATGATATTGTACACAGTCAGGTCAAAGTGCCGCATGATCCTGGAGAAAACCAAAGAGCGTGACTGCCGAAGAGAATGCCGGACCTGCAGAGTAGGGTTGGAGCAGGAGAGGTATGTTTATTTATTTTGGGTCTGATCTGAGGTCTGATATGGGGAGGGGGGTCTAACATGGAAGTATGATGTGAGTCTCATCGGAGGTTCGTTATGGGCATCAGATCTGAGGTCTGATATGGGGGTCTGATCTGAGGATCTGATATGAGAGTCTGATTTGAGGTCTGATATGGGTTTCTGATTTGTGGTCTGATATGGGTGTCTGATTTGAGGATCTAATATGGGGGTCTGATTTAAGGTCTGATATGGAGGTTTGCTCTGAGGTCTTATTTGGGGGTCTTATCTGAGGATCTGATACTGGGGTCTGATTTGAGGTGTGATACGAGATTTTGATTTGCGGTGTGATATAGGGGTCTGATCTGAGGATCTGATATGGTGGTCTGATTTGTGGTCTGATATGGAATTCTGATTTGTGGCCTGATATGGGGGTCTAATCTGATATGGGGGTCTGATTTGAGGTCTGATATGGGGGTCTGATTTGAGGTCTGATATAAAGTTCTGATTTGAGGTCTGAAATAGGGGTCTGATTTGAGGTCTGATATGGGGGGTCTGAGTTTTTGTACTGCTGCACATTATACGGGGGAATTTTTTGTACTGGTGCATATTATACCTGCAAGATAGTTTTTTTGTACTGGCACACATTATAAGGGAGTATTTTTGTACTGGCACACACTAGGGGACTTTTTTTTCTGCCGGCATACATTATATGGAGAATTATTACTACTGGGGGACTATGGGGAACATGATGACTAGTATGGGCACAGTGGAGGCATTATTATTATTGGGAGCACTGTTACCACTAAGTACACTCTGGCAGATAATTATTTCTATTGGTTAGACCTTGGGGAGCACTATTACTGTGGGGGGAACCTTAGCACAGAATTAGCTTAGCACAATTATTTTTGAGGGACACTATGTTTACAACACTATTAGTCTTGGACACTATTTTCTGGGCGGCTATTTTTTAGGGCACTTTGTGCCAATAATTATTGAAGTAGGCACTATCTGTGTGGTACTAGTATTTTCAGGGGGGCCGTTTCTGCAGTATACTATTGGGGAGAACAGTGGGCACAGTATTGGGGGTGGCAGGATGGGTGTTCATAAGATGTGAAGATGATGGAAATGTGTCTGTGTTACGGGGAGCCAACAGCGTGCTCCCACCTTGCAGTGCCGCCAGTCTCCCTCCTCTGTGCAGGAGCGAGGAAGCGGTCAGCGTCCTCGTCTCCATGACAACGGGGGCGGGGAGAACCCGGCGCGCACTCAGCCTCAGTGCGGCCAGCATTCTCCTCATCCCCTAGGCAGCGAGCAGGCTACACTGGCCACATCATGTGACCTACCTGGGGGCCTTTTGAGCACTGGCAGAGTTAGCCAGCACTCAACTGTATTCATTCTGTGAATTAGGTCACGTGACACTGGCCACATTACGTGACCAACCTGGGGACCTATTTAGACAGGCAACCTGCTGGCCACAGGTTGCCTGTGATTGGTCTTATTACCATTACCTACGATTGGATTACTGCTGCGACTTGTGTGTTTTGACTTCGGCTTTTGAACTTGACTTCGTCCTCTTCTCATCCCCTTGTACTTCGCTACCTCTCGGCTTCTGACCTCGGCTCGTGTTTTTGACTTTGCTCCTGTTTGTTCCCCTGGCTTTGACGTGACTTTCTCGTTTTACCTTGGCTTAGCGATTACTCTCATATTGTGTGTTCTGTCTTTTGTCTATTGTTTTCTCCCGTTGTTCCCCCTCCCTGTATGTCCCAGCACGTACCTAGGCTAGGGACTGCCGTCCAGTTGTACGCCGTTGCCAAGTACGGGCCATGCACGTAGGCAGGGTCAGTGGTGGGGTTGAGCTTAGGGCTGCACATATCCCTGAATTATGACAGTCTGTTTGTCAATCTCTGCAGAGATGAGATGGCTCAAAGAAATCATCATGGTGGTCTGGTCTAAATGGAGAAGATGAGGAAAGAGTCTGCATCAGAGGAGACATCACTGGATGTAAGAGGTATGTGGCGATGTTTTACCCTGTATAATTTGTAGCGCTCTATGTAATGTTTTCCAAGTATGTATTTAACAGTAGGGCTGGAGGGAAGGGGTTAGGTTGAGAATTTGGCATGGGGTGGGGCGCCATTTCAATTTTTGCCTCAGGCAGCAGAAAGGCTAGGTGCACCCATGCCCCTTGCCACACAGCACTAAGGGAAGGGAGCCCAAGCTGAACTCTAGCACCAGGGCCATGAGCCTTAAGCTATGCCCCTGCAGTTGTGGGGATGTCCCTGCATGGTATGACACAAGCAGCACTGATTAAATAATGTCAGACTGTGCAGGGACACACCTCCAAATAGTAACACCCATCTGGACCTTCACTGCAAACTGCTGGCAATTCTTTCATAAACTTCTAGAAGGACTAATAAAGGAATGGTAGGACCAATCTAACAGTTATCCTCTATCCTTTGGATAGGAGATAACTTCCTATAGCCGGAATACCTCTTTAATTATTGCTAATGGTCTAATTGTTGTTTATCGTTGGTCCTTATTCTCCTTATCATAGAGCCAATGGCACTCTGTGTGTCACCATATGATGCCTCTATAAGGCACCATATTCTTCCTTGGAAGTAATGTTTTCAGGGATGAAACATGGCAGAATATTTTATGCTCATGAATTAAAAACCATGTATTTGTATTGGTGTATTATTCATCTGCATATGTAATCTGGATTTAATTTCCTTCATTGTGATTATCACTTCTAAATGAATATGATAGCAATATTTTATATGTTTACGTAAAGCAATTGCCTATAAACGGTGGCTGAGTAGCATTATCACTCCGCTTGTAAGGAGCAGAACAATAAACCTCCATGCATGAATGGTAGATTGTTCTAATTTTCACTTCTGAACAATTCATTTAGTAAAATATGAACACTAATTCCATTGTTCATTGTATCACATTGTTTCACTTCTCACTTGTGAAAATGCAGTTATTAATGTGAATTGCTTTGTGCTGCCATCAAGGTAGTCTTGGTCATAAAGAAATGCTAAAAAAGAAAGTGGCCTGCCTGCTTCCACTTATGACCATTGCAATAGGAACCCAGATATTTTCACTTTGCTGCAATTAAGCAACCACCAAAACATTGCAGAGCCCAATCTTTCCACTATGATGGTCCCAAGTGAACATGGGGCAGACTAATCAACCTCCTTATGTCACTTTGAGGGAGTAAACAAAATTCAAATTATGGCTCATGCCACATTTGTGCCATAATTTGCAACTTTTCACTTCTCTCTCCACTTTTCAAGGACAAGGAAAATAGCTGGGGCTTAGTGGGAAGGGGTGTGGCTTCCTGCAGCCCAGTAGATTTACTGTTATTTACGCTAGAAACTGGCATACATGATTGCTCATATCTATGCCAACTCATAACTGGCATAGATTTGAATTTCTGAAACCTGGACAGTGTCAGACTGGGATTCCTTGGGTCCACCAGAGGAAATTATGTTCAGGGCCCAAACCCATGCCATCCTCAATAGAGTCTGATAGGATTTGAATCAAATAAATAGACCATAGTGGCAAGTGATAGCTCCAAAGGCAGTTCTGAATGTTTTTTTGTTTTTCTCCTGGACCTTTGGGACCCACCATGGTATCAGATCTTGAGCCCACTGCAGGATACTCTGGTACTGTGGTGGGTCAGTCCGATGCTGCACATGGACCGCCAGAAGATGAGCCTGTGCCTCTTTGTAAATTTGGTGCATTCTGTGTTGACAGACTTTATACTAATGCCTCATTCATATAGTCAGTGTTTGGTCAGTGATTTCCATCAATGAATATGAGCCAAAATAAAGAGCGGCTCTAAACACAGAACAGGAGCAGATCTTTCCCTTATACCTTATCTCCGTGGAGGCTCCAGTCCTGGTTTTGGCTCAAAATCACTGATGGAATTCACTGACCAAAACACTGACGTGTGAATGAGGCTTAAGACGGGTATGTAAGGCCACTCTTCGTCTATCTGCACCATGGAATGTACATGGTGCTTGGTTTGACCTCTCTACTCCTCTGCAATGATGTGGTTGCATATACAGAGGCAAAGTATTTTCCAATGGCAGCAGGGAATTTGAGTCAGCCATTCTTCACCTGGAAGCTACAAGGACAGCAGTGAGCTGGAGCAGAAGACAGGTTGTCTCTTGCCATTACCCCCTTTTCCCCTACAACACTGCCACCCACATAGTGTTGCAACCTTGTTTCCTCCCCAGCACCATCCTCCGAAGAGCTCCTATAAACCCGTGTCTCTTCCATGACAACCACTCTCCCACCAGACTCTTTGATGGTATTTAGTCCAGAAATTCCTGGCAGGTTTGAGTTCACATCATGTTTGAGCATTACATTTGGCGGGACCACTTGAAACGTTCCACCAGATAAAACTGAAATGTCCATGATGAAGTAGTTATGTAGGAAGGTTTCTCATTTTCTCAGGCCATCTGAAAAATAAAAGCAGCAACCGTCTTGGTGGCCATGACACCTACTCCATTTCTCCCTTGCCCTAGTTTTGATTGTTGTTACTTGTGATCAAATTATCTCTGATGGTCGTTCAAAGAACTTCAATCACCGATTTGCAAACGAACAAAACTGATGTGTCTGGAAGCAGCTTTCAGATGTCTCTGCCGCTCTTTTTTCTTCTCAGTCTCTTCTAGGACAGACTGGGAACTCAGATAATAAAACTGCTTTGAATACAAAGACTTGTCAGATTCAATGGTTAATAAAGATGCCAAACAAAAGCCAAGTATCAGTGGAGGAAGAAGATCATTAACTGGTTAACAATCGTGAACTATTCACTCTTGACAAATAGTTCACAAGGAAGGTTGAGAGCAAACCCCACTGCCCTCAATATACACACAATCTCAGATACAAGTATAGTACACACGCCCTGACACACATACGGATATCTAGACAAACAGAAATCCTACAATTGTATCTGCACTCACAACCTCCAATGCAAATACATACCAAGCTGCCAGCATAGGCTTCTGCACACAGAGGATGAAATATGTGCTGAGCGTGTATGTCCACAGCACTCCCTCAGACACCTAAATACGTGCAGACTGGAACATACAGTGTATTAAATGTTCTGCCCATTTAGGAGAAATCTGCCCTCATGGTAATGTATATAGGGCTGCCAGAACCTCACTTGACTCCTGAGAAGTGGTGCTAGTCGCTTAACACAGTATGACAGACAGGGCATGTCATAATTCAGATCTGGTTATGTTTATGGGCAATTTGGCTGGCATTGTTTAGTGCCTTGGGGCCATTATGACTTATGACAATGTTTGGGAGCATTTGTTGCTGGCACGGTTGTGGAGGCTATTGTCGCTTGCACTATGCGGTTGGCACTCTTACAGAGGGAAAAACTTTGTAGATGGCGGCAATTTATTTCAATCATAAAGAGGTTTTGTGGCAGCGAAGGTATATACTTTAAAGGGAACCTGTCACATTGAACACAGTGTCTGATCTGTAGGCAGCATGTTGTAGAGCAGGAGTGATGTATAGTTTATGGGGAAAGAGCCAGTAAAACGTGTAATTTATTCATTTACATTCCTGCTCCTCCTGGGCGTTGAAGTCTAGAACTCGTTCCTATCAGTGACTGACAGCTATCTGTATACACAGCCATAGAGGGAAGGCTGTCAATCAGGGGCGTAGCTAAAGGCTCATGGGCCCTGGTGCAAGAGTTCAGCTTGGGCCCCCCTTCCCTCAGTGCTTTGTGTGTCTTCTTATGCGGCACAAGGGTTTTTGGGCCCCCTCAGGCTCCTGGGCCCGGTAGCGACTGCTACCTCTGCACCCCCTATAGCTACGCCCCTGCTGTCAATCACTGATAAGACTGACTCCTTGACTTCAAATCTCAGAATGAGTAGGAATATAAATGTATATAAATTACAAGTTTTACTGAATCTTTTCCAACAAAACTTTATATAATGCTGCATATAGATTATTTTAAATTTTCATGATGACAGGTTTCCTTTAAGAAAAAATAGCTGGCACATATCTGGCCTTTACTCCAGTAAAGGGGGCACCTATCTGGGCATAGTTACTGTGAAGGGGGCACATATCTGGGCATAGGTACTGTTATGCCCAAATGTGTGCTCTTCACAGTAGTTATGTTCACATGTATCCTCTTTAGGCTACTTTTACACTAGCGGCAGGGTGTCCATGCTACTGCTAATGCACCTGTGCTTCCGGAACTACACTCCGTCCCCATTCACTATAATGACATCCCGAGAGGCGGCCGGACTAAAATTACAACGTTCAGATGAGTGTGTATGCATGTTTAGTGGAGGGAGAGAAGAGGAAGCCGCTGCTAGACACTTCTGGTAGTGGCTTATATCCCAGGAGAACTAAATGATCGGAAGAAAAAAAATTCACTTTGCCCCGTTCTTCTCTCTCCTGACATCAGCTGTCGGGGAGGAGTTGGGATACACATTAGATTGTTGTCCCAACCTGCTATTCTCTGTGGGCTCGGTTGACAATACACTAATGTGCATGGCGGCTTTTATACATGTCGTCATTATTAATGTGGTTATTGATGAGCTCAGTGATTTACTGGATATGTCTGACTTGTCTCCTCTCATCACACCATACTTGTTCCAGGCCCATCCATCCAAGTAGTTATACAGAATTCAGGTGGGTTGAAATGGGGGGGAGCAGCTGCAGGGGTTCCGCAGAGGAAAGCCCCTCCCTGCACCCAGTGCTGCTGCCCTTGCATTGAGCCTGCTAATCACGCTGGGATTAGACTCATTAAACCCACCGTTAGCTTCCCCGCTTACCGTGGTAATCCCCTCCGCTCCCCCCAGATAAACACATTCTTTCAGGGCTTACACAATATTTACTGGGGGTGACCGCAGAGTCCTCAATGCGAGTCTTGTTTTACATGTTCTTTTCCATCTGCCTCCGAGTGCTCAGTGGGGAGGTAGGAAATGTATTGAGAGATGAGGAGTCATGTAATGTTGGTTTAACGCTGTGACAAGTTATAATTTATCATGATCTCGTTCCGACTCTCTTTGACTGCAGATTTATCAGCTTCAGTCTTTATTTCTTCTCCACGGAACCAATACACGTGTTACCATTTCCCATGTAGTTCCAAGAGGTCTACCATCTTCTCTACATAAATTGTTACCATTTGTCATCATCTGATCAAAAACAATTTTTCTATCGATTGAACAACCCCTCCAAACTCCAATCCATATGAGTGTAGCTTCTTGTACTCTATACATCAGCCAAATAACTATACCTGTTTTAAGACTACCTAGTTCATCTGGCCATACTTCGGCTTACAGCTATCTCTCCCAACCCCTCCATAAACTTGTAGCCAAGCATGCATGTCTTCTGAACAGGGAGATGGGAAAATGCTGCCAGCAGCTATCTCTCCTAGAACAAAAGGATCGGGCATTTAAAATAGAACTGGCTAATCCACACAAGTGGACCCCATCCACGCGTGGCAGAAAAATTAGAGCATAATTTAGCACGCTTTGGATTTTCTAATCTGCATCATGACAGTTCGGATGCTTACTTATCACTGATTTCCACCCTCAATTTACACTTTTCAGTGCATTGGATGATAGGCACCAAAAACTGTCAAAATCCACAGGTAACACATGCATATTTCATGATGGATTCATTGCAGCTTTCATTGCAAATCCATGATGAAAAAATTCTGCAGTAAGTGTATGTGGCAAGTTATAATGGTTCCAAAATGTTCTGTAAGCCCCATAGGATCCTTGTTTTTCCTATGTGCTTAACATATTCACCAGAAGGATCAGAGCAGTTGTCAATATTCCACTTCCACAAAAATTGTCTTGAAGTGTCAACAAAAGGGCAGAGTGGAGACTCACATAAGTGTGAAGCACTTTAGAGAGAACTTCTCCCCATGAAATGCAAATTAATCTAAATGCAGCATGTTATAGAGCAGGAGGAGCCGAGCAGATTGATATATAGTTTCATGGGAAAAGATTCAAAAAAACTTGTCATTTATGTATTATATCTCTGCTCTTTCTGAGCTTAGTTGTACACAGAAGCTGTCTTATTAGCTATCTATGTATACAGCCTTACACAGAGAATGCTACCACTATCACTGATAAGACAGTCCCCCTGAAAAAGACTTCTTGTATGCCAGCAGCAGAGGCCATTTACACAGCATGATCTGCTGCCGGCAAATGATGGCACAAACAAAGCATTTCGCTCATTCATCAGGTAATCGGCAGTATCTTTACATTGCCAGATAATCTAGCAGATTCTCTGCCCATGTAAAGGGCTCTTTGGTAGTCTTAAAGGGTTATTCTCATTTTAGACAATGGGGGCATATCGCTAGGATATGCCCCCATTGTCTTATAGGTGCGGGTCCCAGAGGAATATCCTATCCCACCTATATCCAGAACGGAGCCCCCGAACTGAATGATGGCGTACTGCGCATGCGCAGCCGCCCTCCATTCATTTCTATGGGGCCGCCGAAAATAGCCGAGCGCTGGCTCGGCTACTTCTGTCGGCTCCATAGAAATGAATGGGAGCGGTGGCAGCACTTGCGCGCTGCGTTCCCATTCATTTCTATGAGCGCAGCGGGGAGCTGCGTCTGGTGGTGGCTGGACCCCCGGAAACCCGGGGTCCTCCGGGCGCAGCGCTCCCTGCTCCCCAGTGGTGGGACCCGCACCTATAAGACAATGGGGGCATATCCTAGCGATATGCCCCCATTGTCTAAGATGAGAATACCCCTTTAAATTTGCAGTCATATATCCTTGCTGTATTGAAAATCAGGTTTATTGATGAGCGTCTCTTTATACACAGCAGCCAATCTGAAGAGGAAAAGTTGTAGAGGGAGGGACAGAGCATAAGCCTGAACCAATGATGAGACAGGAGGTGTGGCTCAGACTAACTCCAACTTCCTGTAGGCACTGCAGCTAAACTGTAGTCATAGATCACAGGTGTGCCCTAATGGAGATGCAGCTAAAAAGCATCCAAGCTGAGGAGAATAAACAGCAGGCAACCATCACCTATTGGTTTGCATTGGTTTGCAGTTGCAAAGTGAATGTAGGAAAAATGATTGCTGCCATAGTTTTTCCTCCCTCATTCAGTTCTGATGATTAACAGCAGCACATCCCTGATTACACAAGATGTGCTGCCGATAATTGGGCATTTTTCCCCCTGATGAAAGATACTCATCAGCCGACAAGAGAGAATTTTCTCATTTATTGTCTGATCGGCTCCTCCATTATAAGGTCTAATTATTGAGAATGAGCATTCCTATGAACACTTATTCACAATAATTGGCCTGAAAATCGGGCGGTCTAATAGGCCATTACATGTCATTTCTGAGCTTACAAGTGGACAATGTACAGAACCTGGACATAGCAGGACAATGGACCCAAATTGCAAACTCTTTGGGCTTCAGAATTTGTCTTCTTTTGATGGATATGTTCAATTCTTTGACAAGAGGTAAGCATTCATAGACAACACATTTACTTAGTCCGTATTACTAGTGATAAATTATAACTTGGTTTATTAACAGAAAACACATTAAATAAGATTGTTAAAAAGATATTAAATTCTGTTTGAACATTCATTGTCTCACATCTACATGAAGCTGAAACTTTACAATGACCAAATTAAATTACAATTTATAAGTAGAAAAATATACTCTAAGAATGATTGTGCAGCAGCTGTGTTAAAGCAGATTTTCTTTGGAATGTTACAATAAGACCTGATCTAAAAAAAATATACTTTTATTCAGGGAGCTTGGCAACTTCCTGGAAAACCGCACATCCCACCTTATGTATTTTTAGTAATAGCGTGTGGCTGGAGTGAGAGTCTGCTGTATTCTCTGAATTCATCAGCCCAGTGGATTAGCTTGATGATGAGCTCAAAATATGTTAAAAGGGAACTCCACCCATATACATGTAAATGTAACGGCTATAAAGATATATTGTATATATTGTGAACATTAAAAAACAACAGGGTACCTGCTTTCCCGGGAATGTACACAGATATGTTAACATCTGGCAGATTTGTTGCAAAAATTTCTACAATTCTAAATTCCTTCCATGCATCGGAATGTGCTTTTTTCTGTAGTATATGGATAGATTTCTACAAACCCCACCCAGTTATATGGAGCAGTTGCTGAAATATATGCAACAAATATGCAGCATGAGAATAAGTTCACTTTTATACTTCAGCTGTAATAGAGCTCCCATACAACAGTCCTTGACACACCCATATTAAAGAGGACCTTTCACCACTTTCAAAAAATCAAACTACACTATGTACCTTATAGTGTATCCCCCTCTGATGGCAGCGGCGCTTTTTTTTTCCAAAAGGTCCCCCGGTGGCTTCACACGGCCCCCCGTTCTTCTGTCGGGCTTTATGTAAATTAAGAAGCATAGGAACAGGGAGGAGGAGACTCCCTGTTCCTCAATGGGCGTTGCTTCTGCCCTGCTGTGAGCACTGTCCAATCAGAGCGGACCGCTCACAGCAGGGCCGAAGGAGTTCAACCCTGCTGTGAGCGGTCCGCTCTGATTGGACAGCGCTCACAGCAGGGCAGAAGCGATGCCCATTGAGGAACAGGGAGTCTCCTCCTCCCTGTTCCGATGCTTCTTAATTTACATAAAGCTCGACAGAAGAACGGGGGGCCGTGTGAAGCCACCGGGGAACCTTTTGAAAAAAAAAAAGCGCCGCTGCCATCAGAGGGGGATACACTATGAGGTACATAGTGTAGTTTGATTTTTTGAAAGTGGTGAAAGGTCTTCTTTAAGGAAAAAAACTTTAAAGAGTTTGTCCAGTTTCTGACATTGATGACCTATCCTTACGTCAGCTGTTTGAAGAGACTGCAGCGCTTGTATGAGCACTGCGTTCTATCCGCTGCTCACCGTCAGCATTGCAGAGGTGAGCTATGTACGTACAGATCCTCCGTCCCATTCACCTGCTTTGCACCATTCGAGTGAATGGGACGGAGTAGCTGTAATAACACTGCAATGTCGACAGCAAAGAGGTAAACAGTGAAGAGAAAGCAGTGCTCATACAAGCGCTGCAGTTTCTTTAAGTAGCTGAGCGGCGACGTTGGACCCTTGCCGATCTGACATTGATGACCTATCCTATAGATAGGTCATCAATATCAGAAACGAGAAAGACCCTTTAAGCTTAAAATAGTTAAATAATAAAGTTTCCATTATATTCACTTCTGTGTTCTGATACTGCTCATCTGATACAGTGTATATATTATAATGTAATATATATTTTTTTTTCTGTATTCATTCCTCTCAGTTTTCAAAATTTGTTGAAACTATACTATTATATACCTCTTTAAAATAAATATTTCATGGTCAACTTCATAGGTAATGCCAGTTAGACATAAAATGTTCATATCTTTTCAAATCCATATCCACGTCCATTTAGGACAATTCTAGTCTTAAAAAATTATTCCAGGCCCTGTTCACATCATGTTTGTGATTCATGTCCTGGTCCAGTGTATACCCTGGAACAGTTTTGTCATGACCATAGACCATCATTAGTCAAAAATGACTGTCAAAAATGTCCTCTTGGCATTCATTTGGTTGGTATAAGTGGCATTCATTTGGTTGGTATAAATGACTGTCCTCTTGGCATTCATTTGGTTGGTATAAGTCATCATATTTGATTGCTCTTTTCAGTTACTCTTTTCAATGCAAGTGGATTCTACAAAAAAAGATATACCACACATACACAACTTTAAAATGACTCAATGATAAACATATGCACCTATAGAGGAATATAGTTGCGTATATTGTTCTTATGCACGTTGAATGTAGTGACCAGACATGATTTGAACATTGCCTAACTTTGACAGTCAATGGAATAGGGCTGAAACAAACTGACAACTAGTTTTATGAGCCATAAATATGCTCAGAGAAGTTGTCATTTCCGTTATGCCATTCCTATTGGCAGGTTCTATAACATACATTATTAATATATAGAGTGGCACAACAGTATCCAACAGCTACTCATATAGGATTTTAGACATGATGGAAAGTGAAATAAAAGAATATATTTTGGAAAACATGCAATTTTTTAATAATCATTTACCACTTATTAAAAGGGGTTTTCCAGGAGTAGAATATTGGTGACTATTGGCTCAGTTAGGTCATCAATATCTGATTGGTGGTGGTCCAACTTCTGGCACCAATCAGCTATTTGAAGAATCCACGGCACTCAGGTTAGTGCTGCAGCCTCTTCCTAGGCCGATGACTTAACGTTCATGGGTCACATGGCCCATGTGCTGCTCAGTCCCATTCAGGTAAATGGGCTTGAGCTGCAGTACCAAGCATGGTCACTGTATGATGTATGGCATCGTGCTTGGTATGCTGTGGAGAGTTTGCAGCGCATACCCGAAGCTTCATGGCCATTTCAAACAGCTGATCAGTGGCATGGCGGTGCCAGTTATCAGAACCCCATCGATTAGTTATTGATGCCCTATCCTAAGGACAGGTCATCAATTTTCTACTCCTGGAAAACCCCTTTAATTTAGGGATGTGTGCCAGTGAAACAAGATGGCACAAACACCAAAGCTAAAAATGTATGTTCATGGGTATAGTTCCCTTATAACAATTTTGATTGAATCACCTATTCACCTCTGTCACTGAATACAAACATAAATAATATTGTTGTATATAGCTATTCTGTAGACTGCTCTTAAAATGGTTTTTCCAGAAATTATTTAAAATGACAACCAGCAACCTGTCCTAGAATGTGAGTATGACTGGTTCCTTCCACTTGCAGATATGCCTAGAGGGGTAAAGGGATGGGGCCTCACTACACACTACTCTCTGGCACTTGCTTATACCACATATTAGTGAGTGATTCTGTCAGGCTGCTCAGCCATGATGGCATGTCATAGGCCGGATCACATCATTACAATCTGTTGTGGAGCATTGTAGTGTTTAGTGATGCTCTATCCCCTCATCCCCCTAGGAAGCTCTGCAAGTGGTGGCAAACAGTTCTGCTCACGTTCTAGGACAGGTTGCTGGTGGCCATTCTAAATCATTCCCGGAGAACCCCTTTAAGTAAAAAGCATTGTGTTTTATTGCCTTGTAGCACCCAGTGTAGCCAGATTCCTGCATTCACGCAAGTTCTATGAGAACCTTCCATTACTCAGGACAGATACTGGAAGATCATAGCTTTAACTGAAATCAATGTAATAAATAATCAGTGCACAATGACCTTGGTTGTCTCCTATGTTTCTGGCTCAACAGATTTCGGTTTGTAGCTGAGCACACTTGGAGATGTATGCATGAATATCTGGTGGAATAAATGCTAGCTACATGAAGTCATGCCAAGCCAGTTAAAAATGGAAGACGTTCTACGTAGATGGTTATCTGTCTGGTAGTGCCCATCTATGGCCAGTTATATGGTACTTACTGTTAAGCTGATGCTGCAAAAACCTAAAACCTGGCTAGATAAAGTTGGGTTTTGAGACTCATATGAAATCTGTATACTAATCAACACTAGTTACATGGATTCCACCATGGAATATCCATGAGATCTGCAACAAGTTGTTACATGTCCGGATGGATTAGCTTTAAGTGTAATTGCAAAATGAGACCTGGTCTCCTCCACTACTGATCAAACATCTACTTTTCGACCGTCCTCTGAGTTTTTTCATTCTTCTCACATGACCAATACAAGTTATCCACAAAGAGTTGGCAGCTTCTTAAAGAGGACCTTTCATCACTTTTTGAAATACAAACTAAAGGATCTACCTTAAAGGGCGGCCCTGTTCCTCATTGGGCGTTTCCTTCTCCCTGGCTTTGAGCGCGATCCAATCAGAGTGGACCGCTCACAGACGGGGAGAAGGAGCTCAAGTTCTTGCGTGCTTCTGGAGCGGGAATCTCGCGAGAACTTGAGCTCCTTCTCCCCGGCTGTGAGCGGTCCGCTCTGATTGGATCGCACTCAAAGCCAGGGAGAAGGAAACGCCCACTGAGGAACAGGGAGTCTCCTCCTCCCAGTTCCGATACTAATAATTAACATAATCCGCGCCACATACAACGGGGGTCCTGTGGACGAACGGGGGGCTCTTTTGGAAAAAAAAAACAGAGAGGGCATCAGTGGGGGCCGCCCTATAAGGTAGATCCTTTAGTTTGTATTTCAAAAAGTGATGAAAGGTCCTCTTTAAGCTATTTTCATGGAGCCTTTGACATGCTGCTGGTCCATCTGAACAACATGATCATTATTCACCAGCTTTCATGGTATAGGCACTTTGGGATTTGAGGTCCTTTGGAGCCATGGAGTATGTGCTGTGATTTTTGAGCTTCTGCAGCATACAGGAAGCACCGGATAGAAGTCACTGTAGGTCTACAAGACCCTATTTCAGCAGCATTTTCCAAAATACCGACCTAACATATGGCACTTCATGGCATTTCCCATCTGAGAACTTTCTTGGCCAGCACATAGAGGAGGTGGCAGTACCAATGAATTCCATCACTGTCTACAAATTGTGGAAATATGGAGAACATGTTGTAAAGGAATCTCAAAGGAGCAAATGATCTGTGTGCTAGGTCATGCCATTCAATAGTTGCATAGCAGGATGTTAGAATGCCATCTACCAGTAGTGTACCATGGACTGTCAGTGGAGCAAAAACCCCAGTTTCTTCTTGTATAGACACACTCACCACTTTAGACGGAAGAATCTGAGTGCCATTGATGTAAATTTGAACAAAGTCTCCCACCTGCACACGATGGGCATAAACAGGCAGGAAAGCTGCCAGAGGGTTTTTGCTTACAAAAAGTAGATGGTTTGGTGTCAGCCGTAGCCTATAGGGATGTCCTTCAGCTTCAATAACAACAAAGGTGGCCAGTTTATCCAGGTCTTTGTGCAAAAATAACAAGACTTCTGTGGTTGTCACTTGTCCAGTTTCATCAGTAGTGAGGATCCTATCACCAAGCTGAAGCTTGGAAAGAGGTTTTCTTTCACCACCAGCTAGGTCAACCATGGCAGTGCCAGGAAAACAGCCCCCAGAACGGATTGCTAAGGAATTGTCTGAAAGTGAATATAATACAGGTCATATCAGAACACATTTAAAACACATCAGAACACATTTAAAAGGTATATATTTAAGAGACACAAAGTAAAAAAAAAGTGGCGAACAAACAACAAAATAGTAAAAAACAAATGCCAAAACTAGGTAATCTTGTCCACCCCAATAGGGAGGCTCTTCTCCACATCTTGCTATGACTTGTCTTCTACAAATTTCTCTCCTTATTTAGGTTGTTTGCCTATTATTGTCATGTACTTTCATGTGCAAGTTGTACGGTGCTGCCACACGTTCAGATTTTTTTATGCAGTTTTTGAAGCCAAAATCAGGAGGAAATCATAAAGATAGAGAAAGTATTAAGGACAGATACAACTTCTTTTCTTTTTTGAATCCACTCCTGGTTTTGATTTCAAAAACTGCATCAAAAAACCTGACCTAGTGGCAGCATGCTTAAGCCTTAGGCTTTATGCACACGAACATGTGCTGGCCGTGCCCGTGCTGCGGGCCGCATACAGCGGGTCTGCAATAATCGGGCACCGGCCGTGTGCAGCCCGCATCACGGATCCCGGACCCATTCACTTCAATGGGTCCGCGATCTGGGAGATGCGGAGCGGAGGTACGGATCGGAACACCACGGAAGCACTACGGTGTGCTTCCGTGGTGTTTCTGGCCGTCCCTCCGCACCGCAAAAAAGTAGCGCAAGCACTACTTTTTTGCGGTCTGCGATCCGCATGCGGTGGCCTCACGGTCAGTGCCCGTGCATTGCGGACCGCAGTTTGCGGCCCGCAGCACGGGCACGGCTGGCACACGTTCGTGTGCATGAGGCCTTATTCACACGTCCGTGCTCAAATCCGTGAGCAGGTGGTCAGTGAGGCATCCGTGAAGCTGTCCGTGAAGGATCTGTGTTGGGTTCGTGGGTCCGTGTTTTGCCATCCGTGTTGCATCCATATTTCACTGACACTGAACAGCTGAAAAATAATTTTCAAAGCATCTCTTCTTAATGATCTGTGAAACACGGATGCAACACGGATGACATTCGTGAGGGTTAGGACTCATTGACTATAATGGGCGTGAGGGATCCGGGAACACGGATCAAGATAAAAAAACTGAACCACGGACCGTGCTAAAACACTGATGTCTGAATACACACATTAAAATGAATGGGGACGTGTGCTGTCCGTGGAGAACACGTACAGCACACGTCCGTGAAACACTGACGTGTGAATGAGACTTTAGGCTATCTACACACAGGTGCGGGTGAACGCACATAAGATCAGCAAGAATTTCTGTGCGGATTTCTGTGCATTTCTGCAGCATATCTACACCAAAATCCACAATGTCCAATTGTGGTTTTTGGTGCAGATTTGATGCGGTTGTGCCACAGATCTCACCCTTCCGTAGCTAAAACCACATAATATAACATAATTGACATGCCATTTTATTTAAAATCCGCATGGTAGATCAATGTCTGCAACTTGTACACTTTGCTGGTAAGGTAAAACGCTACGGTTTTTCTGCACAGGAATCCGCACACAAAAACTGCACGTATTCCGTGTGAAGTGGCCTTAGGCTGCTGCCACATGTTCAGGTTTCTTTATGCAAAACCAGGAGTGAAAGAGGATAAGTCATATCTATGCTTAATGTTTTCTCTACCTTTATGATCAACACCTCATTTCGGCTTCAAAAAGTGCATAAAAAACCTGAATGTGTGGCAGCACCCTAAGGGCACTGGCACACAGCGCATTTATGATGCAGTTGACTACGTCCAGTTACTGCATAAACAAAAATTCATTCACAACGCAGTTATCGAATTTAGCTAATTTAGAAGCCTAATGAAGTGTTCTGAATAGGAGAAATCATATAAATTATTTACGGTAATTAATTGTTGCTGGCCCAATGCTTTGTTTGACTGCTTTGTGAATGCATGCTTGTTGAGTGAATGAATGCATGCACGCCATTCTCATCCAAAAACAATTTAAAAAGATGAGCAACGTAAACCTTCCCTTGGAAAATGACACCTAGGATCTGTTCGTATTTGCACTAGTTTTTATACATACCGTATTTTTCGTCCCATAAGACGCATTTTTTCCCCCCAAAATTGGGGAGAAAAAGCCCCTGAGTCTTATGAGGTGAATTATGGAAGCACTCATTAGCACCGGAGGACTGGGAAGCGGTGAAGGCTCTGTACTCACCACTTCCTGGTCCTCCACTTGGCTGTGCTGAGCTGCGCACAGTGTGAGGGCACTCTGTGACCTCACGCTGTGCGCGCCGAGTCACATCACAGCCGACAGCAGGAGGAAGGCAGAGCGTGGGAGGAGTGGAGCGGCGGCGTCCAAGAGCAGGAGAGTAAGTGTTTTTTTAATTTTATAAAACATGAGGCAATATGAGGGATGACCTAAGACAATATGGGGCTGCTGGGGGTGATCTAAGGCAATATGGGGCTGCTGGGGGGTGATCTAAGGCAATATGGGGCTGCTGGGGGCTGATATGAGGCAATGGGGGCTGATCTGAGGCGCTGGGGGCTGCTAGGGGTGGATCTGAGGCAATGGCGGAAGTTGAGGGCTACTGGGGGCTGACATGAGGCAATGGGGGCTGCTGGGGGCTAACATGAGAGACAATGGTGACTTCTGGGGGCCAATATGAGGCAATGGGGGCTGCTGGGAGCTCATATGAGACTGCTGGGGGCTGATGAGAGGCATATGGGGGCTGATGAGAGTCAATAGGGACTGCTGGGGGCTGATGAGAGGCATGGGGCTCTTATTTGAGGTCTGATTGGAGATCATTCACATTGGGGTTGGAGCTGAGGTCTGGTTGGGGGTCTGATCTGAGGACTTGTTGAGGTCTTATTATCACTGGGGGTCTGATTGGGGCTGTTAGCTGAGATCTGATTAACATTGGGAGTCTGATTGCTGGTCTGACATGAGGTCTAATGAAATTGTCCTCAGGTCTTATTGTCCACCTCTAAAACCTAGGTGCGTCTTATGGGCTGGTGCGTCTTATAGGGCAAAAAATACGGTAATCATATCTAGACAATATGACGATCATGATTGTGAAATTGTTCCAATACCTCGCCTGCTATATAGAGTTGTAAAAACCACAATATTACCATAACATCCACTACTAGGTGAGTGATGTGTGACTGTTTACTTTTTAGTCATTTCAACAGGTAAGTGTAAGGCTACTTCCACACTTGCAGTGCGGGGCTCCGGTAGGCTGTTCCGGTGGGTGAACAGCCTGCCGGATCCGTGCTACTGCAAGTGCACGTGTGGGGCCGGAACTGCACTCCGGCCCCATTCACTGTAATGTTGTATTTTCGTTCCGACCGCCTCTCAGCAGGGGTTAACGCGCTGCGGCCGGATCCGCAGCCCGCCCCCATTACAGTGAATGGGGCCGGAGCGCAGTTCTGGCCCCACACGTGCACTTGAGGTAGCACGGATCTGGCGGGCTGTTCACCCACCGGGACAGCCTGCCGGAGCCCCGCACCGCAAGTGTGGAAGTAGCCTTAAAAGAGAAAAAATATCGAAAGATTAAGTGATTAAGAGAACACAATAGCGAGAACTAAAATAAGAGATGAGAAAAAAACAATGTGAAAAGAGGGACTGAGAAAACAACAAAAGGAGGAAGGTGTGAAAAGCTGGTGCTAACACAATGGGTAAAGATGTGTGAAAGCAGAATGGGGGTTGTAGTCTCATTACACTCAGTACAGTACACAATGTCTGGTATTAATGTGGTTTCATTGCTGTATAATGAAGCGATACAGTGTTGCATCTCCTCAAGGTAAAACCTCCCACTCTCCACTAGACTGGAAACATGTAATAACTGTATACCTGTTGTGATATGTTTTCTAGGAAACAGAATACATTATTTTGAGTGTTTTTATTTTAAAGGGCATCTGTCAGCAGATTTGTACTTATTACACTGGCTGACTTGTTACATGTGCACTTGGCAGCTGAAGACATCTGTGTTGGTCTCATGTTCATATGTGTCTGCATTGCTGAGAAAAATGCACTCTTATTGACAGGACCAAACAGTGAAAACATCTTTCTGAGAACCCTGTCAATCAAAGTGCATGGGGTGTGACAGGGGCCGTTCAGACGACCGTAGTATTGCGGATCCGCAAAAATGTGGATCCACAATACCACGGATGACGCCCGGTGTGTGTTCCGCAATTTGTGGAACACATGGCCGGGCGCCCCGTTCAAAATGCCTATTCTTGTCCGCTGTTGCGGACAAGAATAGGACATGTTCTATAATTTATTGCGGAGCCGCGGCACAGAGCTCTGCCCGCTCTAATAGAAGTGAATGGGGCCGTATCTATTCCGCAATATTGCGGAATAGGTGCGGAGCCATTCACACGGTCGTGTGAATGGGCCCTTACAGAGAGAGCAGAGCCTCTAGGTGTAACAGCAACGCTCCCGTTGCTCCTAGAGGTTCATTTGTATATATTAAAACTTCATTTCGCTCAGCAATGCGGACACATATGAACATCGGACCAACACAGATGCCTTCAGCTGCCAAGCGCACAAGTAATAGGTCAGCCAGGTACAAATCTGCTTAATAAAGGCCACTGTTACCCCACATATTGAACATTCAAGACCTCAGGTGCCACTTTTTGTAGTTTAAAGGGAGTCTGTCACCTCATTTTCACCTATATAACTAACAGCACTGCCCCACAGAAGATTGCACACACATCCCAGACATACCTGTGTGCACTGTGTGTCTGTATTACATGTCCAGGACAAGCACTTTTATTCTGCAGGAAAATAGCTCCCAAGTGCCCAGCTGAAAGTGAAACTAAAAACAGCTTTCTCTCCCGACTCGAATTCTAACACCTATATCTTCTGATATACTGGATATAATGCTGTGATTTGGTATCATTTTAAAGCTTGGAATGTCAGCTTTCAAAGAATGTCAGAACCATTTTTCTATCTGCTACCAATCCCAAGATATGAGCAGCTAAAATAGCCCTCCCCTCTTCAGTCTGGTTTGCAGCAGCAGAGCTGGTGGGCACTTGGGAGCTGTTTTCCTGCAGAATAAAAGTGCTTTTTCTGGACATGTAATACAGACACAAAGTGCACACAGGTATGTCTGGGATGTGATAGCAATCTTCTGTGGGGCAGTGCTCTTAGTTATATAGGTGAAAATGAGGTGACAGACTCCCTTTAACTGCAGATCTTCCGATCTCCAGAGTCATACTTGGGCTAAAAAAAAATGATAACCGGATTGCTATCTGGTGGGGTTCCTAAATCAGTGACCTATTTTAACTGTACACAGGCTTAAAGGGAATGTGTCATCAGAAAGTGAGCCAGTTGTTACCCTTAATATGTCTATTTTTTCTTTTTTTCATTAGTAAATGGCTTGATGAGGGTAAAGGGCACTTTTTTCACTTGAATTTTTGTTTTCTTCACAAAAACCTTTATTTTTTTTATTTTTGTCTCACCAGGGGGAGTTTAGGGGGCCTTATCCCACCTTTTACAATGCAGTACAATGCATGCTGTACTGTACTGCATTGTACTTGTCAGTGTTACACTGACAGTTCACCTATGAGTATGTCCAGTCTGAAGACTGTGCCTAACAGGCCTCCATAGCTGGCAAGTCCAGAGGCCTTGGAAGGCCTTGGGCTGCTATAGCAGCCATCTCTACACCACCATCGCTGGAAGCTCCCTCTGTAAACCTCTTAGATACCATGGTCAGCATTGACCATGGCATCTAAGGCGTTAATCTGTCAGCATCTTCGTTTTCAGTGATGCTGGTAGATACAGCAGGGTAGTAACAGCCAGGCCCCTGCCAGCTTCTGTGTCCCCTCGATCACCTAGAAATCTGGAACTCCCGGTCCACTGTACCGTATATGAATGGCGAAGGTTCAAAAGGGGTTAAAGAATTTTTGGTGGTGTTATTTTTAACTTTCCATGTCAATATTAGTATTAAAAAATATCCTGCAGTTTTCGCACTGGCGACTAAGCCTAATAATGCGTCAATTCTTGCTCTGTACAGATTACTTGACTGCAGTTATCTCTTTATCATTACGCGCAGGATTAGAATGACAGATATCACCTCTATATAGCTGACACAGGATCCACCATTCACAAGAGGTGATTGTCATGCTTATCTACTGCCTCCTGGCCTCTGCACAGAGCATGCCTAGAAAACTCTCCCATAGAAGTCAATGAGGTCTCTCCACACTATTGTGCCTATGGTCCATGGTGGCTGCTGTAAATACTCTAAATACTGTTAAGAACAGCTCAGTCAAGATGGCCGCCCCCATAATCATGTTCAGGAAATAGAATAAATAAATCTGCAATTAATAAAAGCAGATTAGACAAAAAGGATTTGTCTCACTACCTTGTTTTTACTAGCAGATAAAATTTTCGGAGACATATTCTCTTTAAAGAACTAACAAGGACTAACAAAACTGTGCAAACTGTGTCCTTGACCCTCCATAGCCTTTATTCACAGGGATTATACCGTAATTTACTGTTGACCAAGTATTAGCATTCTGCCAAAAAGTAACCCATATCTCAGCTTCTCTGTACCACTGGATGGAGATTTGGCTCCACTCCAGACAAACCTGAACTTTAAGGGTATGACTACACGGTCAGGTTTCCTGATCTAGTTTTGGAAGCCAAAACCAGGAGTGAATTTAAAAAAGAGTAAAGTCATATCTGTCCTTTCTACTTTCTCTCCTTTTAAGATCCACTCCTGATTTTGGCTTCAAAAACTGTATCAGGAAACCTTACGCTATGGCCATAACCTAAATTAGTTTTCTTTGATGTGAAGGTCCGACCACTGGGGACGTCCAATAATCTGCAGAACGAAGGGGACTACTGAACTGAAGTTATCTATTATATTTTATATTGATCCATTTTATACTGAAATGTAATCTCATATATGCAGTAATGGTAGTTCCCAGGTCTGATATCTTCTGAAATAATACCTGCTTTCACAGAGACATGAATGTGTGCTTTTGACTCAAAGTACACCCAGTCAAAGCCAGCTTCAACTGCAAGGCGGGCCAACATGCCATATTTGCTTTTGTCTCGGTCTGAGGTTGTGATGTCAAGCGCACGTCCTTCATAATGCAGGGAATCATGGGAATGGTGGCCATCCTCATCCCATCCTTCTGTAACCCGTAACCTCACACCTGGCCACATGTTCATCACAGAGATAGCCAATGCATTCACTCTGTCCTTGCAGCGCTGAAATGAAGGGAGAAAAAATGACCAGTTAACAGAAGTATATTTAGGTAATACCGCCACATGCTTATTCTATTTTCCAATTTCTAGTGAAAATTTAATATACATGTATTTAAACTCTTAGGTACAAATATTCAGTTGTGAATACGATGAAATACACTGAAGTGATAACATGACGACTATGCTTTTTATTACAGTTAATTAAAAAAGGTACACCGCCAAATATATGACAAAATGACAAAACACATCACAAATATGATGAAAGCAAAGCCTAAGTAATGGTAAGTCAATGAACATTACTAGAGTTAAAGAGGTTGTCCCACAAAAAATATTCTACAGTTTTTAAATCAGCACCTGAATCTTAATATTTTTGTAATTGTGTATAATTAAAAATTTAGCATAGCCACAGAGTTATTCAATAAAATGTATCTGTATAGCGCCACCTGCTATTTGTTGTTTTGCTTATTTCTTTGTCCTGCTCACTGAGAAGGCCGCACATGCTCAGTTTCATCCTTCAACTGCCTCCTGAGCTGTGATAGGTGGAGAGCACAGACACGCCCCCTTAGCAGGAACAGAAAAAACACTCCCCTTGAGCTGTCAGTTTGATATAAATCTAGCATAGCAATGAATTTGGAGATCTCTGGATCCATGTGAAGTACAAGGCTAGTTCTAGCTTTGTTAGAAAGAGATTGTTATGCACTATATGATGTCAGATCATTTTTTACATTAGTCATGGGATAACCCCTTTAAGTGAATTGAATCCAACAAAGTTGAATTCGATCAGAATTTCAGGAAAAATCTGATTAGACGCAAAGCCGCATTTCCTCATGCTTTGTGGTAGCGAATCAATTTAACCTGAAATAGTATGAAAAAAAAAATACTTACCTCTTCCATTTGATCGCGACTGGCCAGTCGCCGCCATCTTGATTGAAGATCTCGGCTGTGTGTGGTGACGTATGACATCACCACGTCAACCCGCATGACGATGCCATCTCAGGCCGCGGGAGATTTTGCGCCAGATCATCAAGCAAGATGGGGGTGGCCGGCCCATCGCAAGCAAATGGAGGCAGTAAGTATGATTTAATTTTTTTTTTCTGTTAATTTTACACAGTTTTTACTCTAAGATACTGGGATCATGTATGAACGCGGCAACTGGGGGGTACAATGATGGGGAGTGGCGCTGTCGCACTGGCCACTAAGCTACCCGCTACTTACAAAAAATGCGCTTTGTGACGAAGTAAGTCATCATAAAGCAAATTTTGTTTTAAAATGTGGCGAAGCATCCAAATCAAATTTTCCAAAACCATTACCGTAGATTCCTATATAAATGCTTTTAGGAATTTCCATTAAAAAGAAGGTTTGTATTGCAGCAGTTCTTGGGATTGAGTATGGGACTAGCTTCCTCCCTAGTAATGAAGGCACCTGTCCTTGTCTCATCTCTATATCCTAATCTCTTGTTGTCTTCCTTCCTCTCATGAACTGATTTAAAGTGTAGCTGCCATTTATTTATTTTTTCTTCTAATGTGTAGGGACAGTGATAGGGAACATGCTGGTTAGTTACTCAGTCCATTGGGGATACAGAACAATTATTTACTGTCAGACCTGACCACGATGATCAGTGTCAATATATCAGGAGGGCAGGGCAAATTTTATATGCATAGTACAGATATTCGGTTATAGAAATATATAGTAGCCAGCAGGGAGGGAAAAAGAATTAACCCCATCTGTTTTCACATTTCAGGGCAACTTTTCTCATATAAATGTACAAGTTCTCTAAATAAAGTGTATTATGAAAATGTTCCCTATTACTGTCCCTACACATTAGATGAAAAAATGCCAATTACGCTTTAAGGTTTCTATTCATATTTGGTCTAGTAAACCCTCAGTCTATTTGTTTTACTGTCATCATTTTTTATTTGCCAGCCATGTACAATAAAAACTGCAGACTGATAAATGGTTTCCTTTAAGAATTCTGTAACACAATGCTGTGCCCAAGCAGTTTGTCTGGTGCCCATCCTCCACCAGTCACCCACGGGCACAGCCAGCTATCTCTGGTATGCTTGCTCTGTAGTCAGTACCCAGGGACAATCTTGTGTCTCGCTGAGACGATGCATTGGCACAGAGATTTTGTCAAGTCAGCTCTACTAGATCTGTATATACACAAAATGTATCTTGTGTGGCCAGTATACCATTGGTGGACATATTTTACATGTTTTGACTTATAAATTTCTTTAAGTGTTTTCTTCTGGTATTTCGTTAGATACATTAGAAACACTTTTCTAACAGAGCAGAGCTCTTTGTTAGGTAAACCTCACCATTAATGCAAATATCTACTTATCAAGTGGCATCATGAGAGGAAGCCAATGTGGTCCAAAGGTTCAGTTATAGTTCAGACGCTAGAGTTGTGAAGTAATATAATGTGAATGACTGTTGATGCCAGGTTTTGTATATTAAATAGAGATGAGCGAGTAGTGTTCGATCGAGCCGGTATTCGATCGAATACTACGCTATTCGGCATACTCGATTTCAATCGAGTATAACGGCGATGGCGCACTTAGAATTCGTTTCCCCTCCCACCTTCCCTGGCGCTCTTTTTCCACCAATCAACATGCAGGGGGGGTATGACAGGCACGCTGAGCACGCTGGCAGCGCGAAAACAGCGTCTACATGGATTGGCTGGAAAAACCATGTGACCTCGAATATTAAAAACTCAGCTCTTCCTGCTCGTACGCATATGCTGCGTGAACTTAGTCAGGGACAGAGGCTGGAGAAGGGACAGACAGGTTTTAGCAGTTGGACAGGCAGGAGCGTGATTAAAAGCCTTTATCAGGGCTACTATAGTGCACTACAGTGATAGCTTTACTACAAGATACACTTTACAGAGAACGGCTGCCGTATTCAGGGATAGCTGCTGGAGTAGGGACAGAGAGAGCCATTAGTGGTGTATTAGGTGCTCTGCTACATACCAAACTATATTTGGCACTACTGTTCAGCGTTCTTTTTGGCTGAAAAACCCTGTTATATAACTAGTGTGTATATGCACCATCTGATCTGGCAGTATAACGGCTGTGAATTTTATTTTATTTTTTTAAATACAGTTTATTTGGCTCTAGTGTTCTGGGTTCTGTGTGCCTGCAATACCCTTTTTGTATACCAGGTGTAAATACCCACCGTCTGTTCAGTTAGTACACGGCTGTGTACCTTGAAATATACAATATCTAGGCCATTTAATAGGCCACTGTACTGTGCGTTCTCTTGCTAAATTATCTCACATACCTGGTGTAAATACCCACCGTCTGTTCTGTTACTACACGGCTGTGTACTTTGAAATATACAATATCTAGGCATTTTAATAGGCCACTGTACTGTGCGTTCTCTTGTTAAATTATCTCACATACCTGGTGTAAATACCCACCGTCTGTTCTGTTACTACACGGCTGTGTACTTTGAAATATACAATATCTAGGCATTTTAATAGGCCACTGTACTGTGCGTTCTCTTGCTAAATTATCTCACATACCTGGTGTAAATACCCACCGTCTGTTCTGTTACTACACGGCTGTGTACTTTGAAATATACAATATCTAGGCATTTTAATAGGCCACTGTACTGTGCGTTCTCTTGCTAAATTATCTCACATACCTGGTGTAAATACCCACCGTCTGTTCTGTTACTACACGGCTGTGTACTTTGAAATATACAATATCTAGGCATTTTAATAGGCCACTGTACTGTGCGTTCTCTTGTTAAATTATCTCACATACCTGGTGTAAATACCCACCGTCTGTTCTGTTACTACACGGCTGTGTACTTTGAAATATACAATATCTAGGCATTTTAATAGGCCACTGTACTGTGCGTTCTCTTGCTAAATTATCTCACATACCTGGTGTAAATACCCACCGTCTGTTCTGTTACTACACGGCTGTGTACTTTGAAATATACAATATCTAGGCATTTTAATAGGCCACTGTACTGTGCGTTCTCTTGCTAAATTATCTCACATACCTGGTGTAAATACCCACCGTCTGTTCTGTTACTACACGGCTGTGTACTTTGAAATATACAATATCTAGGCATTTTAATAGGCCACTGTACTGTGCGTTCTCTTGCTAAATTATCTCACATACCTGGTGTAAATACCCACCGTCTGTTCTGTTACTACACGGCTGTGTACTTTGAAATATACAATATCTAGGCATTTTAATAGGCCACTGTACTGTGCGTTCTCTTGCTAAATTATCTCACATACCTGGTGTAAATACCCACCGTCTGTTCTGTTACTACACGGCTGTGTACTTTGAAATATACAATATCTAGGCATTTTAATAGGCCACTGTACTGTGCGTTCTCTTGCTAAATTATCTCACATACCTGGTGTAAATACCCACCGTCTGTTCTGTTACTACACGGCTGTGTACTTTGAAATATACAATATCTAGGCATTTTAATAGGCCACTGTACTGTGCGTTCTCTTGCTAAATTATCTCACATACCTGGTGTAAATACCCACCGTCTGTTCTGTTACTACACGGCTGTGTACTTTGAAATATACAATATCTAGGCATTTTAATAGGCCACTGTACTGTGCGTTCTCTTGCTAAATTATCTCACATACCTGGTGTAAATACCCACCGTCTGTTCTGTTACTACACGGCTGTGTACTTTGAAATATACAATATCTAGGCATTTTAATAGGCCACTGTACTGTGCGTTCTCTTGCTAAATTATCTCACATACCTGGTGTAAATACCCACCGTCTGTTCTGTTACTACACGGCTGTGTACTTTGAAATATACAATATCTAGGCATTTTAATAGGCCACTGTACTGTGCGTTCTCTTGTTAAATTATCTCACATACCTGGTGTAAATACCCACCGTCTGTTCTGTTACTACACGGCTGTGTACTTTGAAATATACAATATCTAGGCATTTTAATAGGCCACTGTACTGTGCGTTCTCTTGCTAAATTATCTCACATACCTGGTGTAAATACCCACCGTCTGTTCTGTTACTACACGGCTGTGTACTTTGAAATATACAATATCTAGGCATTTTAATAGGCCACTGTACTGTGCGTTCTCTTGTTAAATTATCTCACATACCTGGTGTAAATACCCACCGTCTGTTCTGTTACTACACGGCTGTGTACTTTGAAATATACAATATCTAGGCATTTTAATAGGCCACTGTACTGTGCGTTCTCTTGCTAAATTATCTCACATACCTGGTGTAAATACCCACCGTCTGTTCTGTTACTACACGGCTGTGTACTTTGAAATATACAATATCTAGGCATTTTAATAGGCCACTGTACTGTGCGTTCTCTTGCTAAATTATCTCACATACCTGGTGTAAATACCCACCGTCTGTTCTGTTACTACACGGCTGTGTACTTTGAAATATACAATATCTAGGCCATTTAATAGGCCACTGTACTGTGCGTTCTCTTGCTAAATTATTTCACATACCTAATTATATACCCAAATATTGTATTTGCAACAAAAAAAAAATAAAATGCGGAGGGGGGCTAGCAGAATCGGACGTGGACGAGGACGGGGGCGCGGAAATGCTGTTGGTGGCCTTGTTGAAGCCAGTGGG